>CM053399.1:140216291-140251177 GCA_028644305.1 Xerus rutilus | reverse complement strand
AAGGACATTTAATACTTCTTAAGGGAATCATACACCAACAAGATATAACAATCATAAATATCTATGCCCCAAATAATGGGGCTTCTATGTATATCAAACAAATCCTCAACTACAACAATCAAATAGACCACAACACAATAATACTTGGGGACTTTAACACAGCTCTCTCACCACTGGATAGATCTTCCAAACAAAAACTAAACAAAGAAACCATAAAACTCAATAAAACAATCAATAATTTAGACTGAACAGACATATAGAGTGTTCCATCCATCAATGAGCAAATAAACTTTTTTCTCAGCAGCCCATGGATCCTTCTCCAAAATAGATCATATGTTATGTTACAAAGCAATTCTTAGCAAAGACAAAAAATAGAGATTCTACCCTGCATTCTATCTGACCACACTGGAATAAAATTAAAAATCAATAACAGATTAAAAAATAGAAAATACTCCAACACCTAGAAACTAAATTATATGCTATTGAATGATGTATGGATAACAGAAGACATCAGGGAAGAGATGAAAAAATTCTTAGAGGTAAATGAAAACTCCAATACAACATATCAAAATCTCTGGAACACCATGAAGGCAGTGCTAAGAGGAAAGTTCATTGTATTGAGCTCATTCATTAAAAGAACAAAAAGTCAACAAATAAATGACTTGACTCTACATCTCAAAGCCCTAGAAAAAGAACAAACCAATACTAAAAGAAGTAGAAGACAGAAAATAATTAAAATCAGGGCTGATATCACCAAAACTGAAACAAAAGACAGATACTACTGAAATAATTAGAAACTATTTTGAAACTTTATACTCCAGTAAAATAGAAAACCCTGAAGACACTGAAAAATTTCTAGAGGCATATAACCTACCCAAACTGAACCAGGAGGTCATACACAACTTAAACAGATCAATTTCAAGCAAGGAAATAGAAGATTCCATCGAGAGCCTGCCAACCAAGAAAAGCCCAGGACCAGATGAATTCTCAGCCGAGTTCTACAAGACCTTCAAAGAAGAATGAATACCAATACTCCTCAAACTATTTCATGAAATAGAAAAGGAGGGAATCCTTCCAAACTCATTCTACGAGGCTAGTATCACCCTGATACAAAAACCAGACAGAGACACATCAAAGAAAGAAAATTTCAGATCAATATCCCTGATGAACATAGATGCAAAAATTCTTAATAAAATTTTGGCAATTTGCATACAAAAACATATTAAAAAGATAGTGCACCATGATCAATTGGGGTTCATTCCAGTTTAAAAATTGAAGAAATCTATGTACAATGAATCAAATTGCACTCTGCTATTATGTAAGCCTAAATAGAACAAATAAATAAAATATGGAAAAATAAAAAATAAAAACTGAAGAAATTATGAATAAAGAATGCAAAATAAATTGATTAAATATTAAAAAAAAATGGATGGCAGCCTTAATGGACGTGGCATCCCTAGTCTCTCTAGGTCTGGGGTTTAAAGTAGTGGAGCACTGTTTCTCAGTAAGTTTTTAGAGGACACCTAATAGCTTCCTCCACACAGGAACTCTACTCATGTGCCCACAGGGTCACCAGGCCCAGCGTTTGCACAGGACCCCAGCTGCAAGCCAGTGCAGGACCCCAGCCCTGGACTCCAGTGCAGCACTCTAACCTGTGCACTCCAGTGGAGGACTCTGACCTATCACCTGTGTAAAACCCACTCCCATACAGGATCCCCACCTCCAGCACCCACACACCACACAGGACCTCAGGTTGCTCACCCACGCAGGACCCCTAGCCATTGTTCCCACATGGGACCCCCAGCTCCCGCACAGGACCCCTGGCTGCTGCTCTTGTGTGGATCTCCATCTACCAGGGCAGAACCTCCCCACTTGCCTATACCTGGGGACATAGGACAGGATCTGGAGACAAATTTTTACTTCTGCACAGCACACTACAGAGCGGCATCTCCAAACACATCACCCAACACCACTGCCTGGTCTGGCCCTTCACCTTATCTCTGAAGTAGATGGCTTCTTTGTGGGACTCCAGCTTCACCATCTTTGACCTGAGCAGACAGATACCAGTAAGCAACAGACAACTCCATCTACTAGAAGAGAAGGGAAGCAATCCTGTTTATTTATATTGAGACTTCTTATTTTTTATTTTTTCCTAATATTCCATTTTTGTTTTTGTTTTTATTTTTCTCTTTTCTTCCTTTCTTTTTTTCTTTTCTCTCTCTCACTCTTTCCCTGTCCTCACATCCCCAACATAGGTGAAACCAAGTATTTTTTTATGCATTAGGCTACAGTGGACCATATATGCATCCACTTCCCTTCTGGGTCCACCATAGAAGGGAAGACACACAAACTATAGGAAAAAATAAGAGAAAAGAGTGTCTCAAACACACCAAGATACTACATTATTAGAATCCATGGTCAGCACAGCAGAAGAAATGTCAGAGAAGGAGTTCAGGGTATACATAATTAAAATGCGGGACTGGGGTTGTGGCTCAGCGGCAAAGCGCTTGCCTCGCACATGTGAGGCACTGGGTTCGATCCTCAGGACCACATAGAAACAATAATAAACAAAACAAAGATATCGTGAACATGTATAACTAAAAAATATAAAAAATAAAAAAATAAAAATAAAATGCTCTGTGACTTAAATAATGATATAAGAGAGCAAACCTAGGCATCAAAAGATTATTTTGATAAAGAGCTACATAGGCAAATACAGAAAGCAAAAGATTACATTAATGATGAGATAGAGATTCTGAAAAAGAACCACACAGAAATCCTCAAAATGAAGGAAACAATAAACCAAATTAAAAACTCAATAGAAAGCATCACCAACGGATTAGATCACTTGGCAGACAGAACCTCAGACAATGGAGACAAAATATTTAATCTTGAAGATAGAGTTGACCACACAATGAAGATGGTAAGGAACCATGAACAGAATATCCAAGAATTATGGGATAACATGAAAAGATCAAGCCGGGTGCGGTGGCTCACGCTTGTAATCCCAGCACTTAGGGAGGCTGAGACAGGAGAATTGCCAGTTCAAAGCCAGCCTCAGCAATGGCGAGGCGCTAAGCAACTCAGTGAGACCCTGTCTCTACATAAAACACAAAATAGGGCTGGGGATGTGGCTCAGTGGTCGAGTGCCCCTGAGATCAATCCCCGGTACCAAAAAAAAAAAAAGAAAAGAAAAGACAAAATTTAAGAATTATTGGGATAGAGAAAGGCTTATAATTTCAAACCAAACTAATGAACAATCTATTCAATGAAATAATATCAGAAAATTTTCCAAACATGAAGAACAAATTGTATAATCGAATACAAGAGGCTTACAGGACACCAAATACACAAAATCACAACAGATCTACACCAAGGCACATCATAATGAAAATGCCTAGCATTCAGAATAAGGAGAGAATCTTAAAAGCCATAAGAGAGAGGAATTAGATTACATGTAAGGGGAAACCAATTGGGATCTCTGCAGACTTCTCAACTCAGACCCTTACCTCTTCTAGCTTGGAACAACATATATCAAACTCTGAAAGACAATGGATGCCAACCAAAAATTATATCCAGCAAAATTAAGTTTTTGATCTGATGATGAAATAAAACCTTCCAAGATAAACAAAAATTAAAAGAATTTATGGCAAGAAAGCCTGCACTACAGAACATTCTTGGCAAAATATTCCATGAGGAGGAGATGAAAAACAACAATGAAAACCTGCAAAGGGAGGAACTACACTAAAGGAAAGGCCAATCAAAGAAGAAACCCAGTCAAGTCAAAAACTAAGAATTAATGTCTGGCAATACAAACCATGTCTCAATAATAACACTGAATGGCAATGGCCTAAAATCAGCAATTGAAAGACATAGACTGGCAGATTGTATTTTTAAAAAGACCCAACAATATATTGCCTCCAAGAGACTCATTTCATAGAAAGAGACACTCACAGATTGAAGGTGAAAGAATAGAAAAAAAATGTATCACACACATGGACTGCATAAACAAGGAGGGATTTCCATTCTAATATCAGATAAAGTGGACTTCAAACCAAAGTTAGTGAAAAGGGATAAAGGAGGTCATTTCATACTGCTTAAAGGAATCATACATCAACAATACATAACCATTTTAAATATCTGTGCTCCAAACAATGGGACAGCCACGTATGTCAAACAAACCCTTCCCAACGTCAAGAATCAAATAGATCACAACACCATAGTACTGAGTGACTTTAACACACCTCTCTCACCACTGAATAGTTCTTCCAAACAAAAACTGAACAAAGAATCCAAAAAATTCAATAGAACAATCAATAATCTAGACATAACAGACATATATATAATATTCCATCCTTTAACAAACAAATACACTTTTTCTCAGCAGCACATAGATCCTTCTCCAAAACAGATTATATGCTATGCCACAAAGCTAGTCATACCAAATACAAAAAAATATAGAGATACTACCCTGCATTCTATCTGACCATAATGTAATAAAATCATAAATTAATGACAGTTTTAAACAAAAGCTACTCCAATACCTGGAAACTCAATAATATGCTATTGAATGATGCATGGGTAACAGAAGACATCCAGGAAGAGATAAAAAAATTCTTAGAGGTAAATGAGAACTCTGATACAACATATCAAAATCTCTGGGACACTATGAAGGCAGTGCTAAGAGGAAAATTTATTGCATTAAGCTCATATATTCAAAGAAGTAAAAGTCAACAAATCAATGACTTGACACTACATCTCAAAGCCCTAGAAAAAGAGGAACAAACACCAAAAGAAGTAGAATACAGGAATAATTGGAATCAGAGCTGAAATCAATGAAATTGAAACAAAGGAAAGAATTCAAACAATTGACAAAACAAAAAGCTGGTTCTTTGAAAAGATAAATAAAATTAACAAACCCTTAGCCACCCTAATGAAAAGAAGGAGAGAGAAAATCCAAATTACTAAAATTTGTGATGAAAAAGGAAATGTCATGACAGACTCTGCTGAAATACAGAGGATAATTAGAAACTATTTTGAAAATCTATACACCAGTAAAATAGAAAACCCTGAAGACACTAACAAATTTCTAGAGACATATGACCTACCCAAATTGAACCAGGAGGACATCCACAACTTAAACAGATCAATTACAAGCAAGGAAACAGAAGATGCCATCAAGAGCCTTCCAACCAAGAAAAGCCTGGACCAGATGGATTCTCAGCCAGGTTCTACAAGACCTACAGAGAAGAACTAACTCCAATACTCCTCAAATTATTCCATGAAATAGAAAGGGAGGGAACCCTTCCAAACTCATTCTACGAGGCTAGTATCACCCTGATACCAAAACCATACAGAGACACATCAAAAAAGGAAAATTTCAGACCAATATCCATGATGAATATATATGCAAAGATTCTTAATAAAATTTTGGCAAATCACATACAAAAACATATTAAAAAGATAGTGCACCATGATCAAGTGGGGTTCATTCCAGGGATGCAAGGTTGATTCAACATATGAAAATCAATAAACATAATCCATCACATCAATAGACTTAAAGATAAAAATCAGATGATTTTGTCAATTGATGCAGAGAAAGTGTTTAACAAAATACAGCACGCTTTCATGTTTAAAACACTAGAAAAACTAGGGATAGTAGGAACATACCTCAACTTTGTAAAAGTTATCTATGCTAAACCTAAGGCCAACATCATCCTAAATGGAGAAAAATTGGAAGCTTTCCCTCTAAAAATGGGAACAAGACAGGGAGGTCCTCTTTCACCACTCTTATTCAATATAGTTCTTGAAACTCTAGCCAGAGCAATTATACAGATGAAAGAAATTAAAGGGACACAAAAAGAAAAAGAACTCAAACTACCATTATTTGATATTATACTTGGAGGATCCAAAAAATTCCACCAGAAAACTTCTAGAATTAATAAATGAATTCAGCAAAATTGCAGGATATAAAATCAACACCCATAAATCAAATGCATTTCTATACATCAGCAATGAATCCTCTGAAAGAGAAATCGGGAAAATTACTCCATTCACAATAGCCTCAAAAAAATAAAATACTTGGAAAACAATCTAACAAGAGCTGTAAAACACCTCTACAATGAAAACTACAAGACACTAAAGAAAGAAATTGAAGAAGATCTTAGAAGATGGAAAGATCTCCCATGCTCTTGGATAGGCAGAATCAATATTATTAAATAGGCCATATTACCCAAAGTGTTATACAGATTCAATGCAATCCCAATTAAAATCCCAAAGTCATTTCTTATAAAAATAGAAAATGCAATCATGAAATTTATTCAGGAAAATAAGAGACCCAGAATAGCCAAAGCAATCCTGAGCAAGAAGAGTGATGCAGGAGACTTATCTCCATGAACTCAGCATCCATGTCATACAATAGAAAGCCCAGTGATTTCTTTTTCCCAGTACTGGGGATCAAATCCAGGGCCCAGCTAAGGCTAGGCAAGCACTCTGCCAGAGAACCACATCCCCAGCCTAAAAAACCCAATGAGAAAAGATACTAAGGTATAAGCTTTTGTCAGATAAGATAGAATTTTGGGTACCAAAAACCATTATGATAACTAAAATTTATTCAGACCTCAAAGGTATAATTTTCACAATTTGGCAACCAATACCATGACAATGACAAAACAAAATTTGAGAAAATGTCATCAATTTTATGTTTTATTTTTTCACTTAATTTCCAACTTTTTAAAGAATTTGCAGAGGTCCAATCCTAACAGAGCCTTATAAAACCAAAGGAAATCATCTTTTTCCTAAATGCCAATACTGGGATCTAAAGATATTAAAGTCAGTGGCCTGTGAAATTATTCTATATAGCACACAAGACACAAGGTATTTTTCTTTCTCACTCTCTTTTCATAAAAATCAGATCTCGCTTTTTTGCATCTCATTGATGGGTGACCCAAAAAGAACACAAATATGTGATAAAAAAATATAAGGAAAGCTATATCCTGCTGGGAAAAAGAAATACCAAAAATAACTACATTCAATTCAACAAAGATAGAAATTATGGGATGGGATGGAGGAGAAGCGAGATGGGTAAAAGAATGTAAAGGAAACTGGCAAGCAGGTTGGACTCAAGGAAGAGTCATTAATCCCTGATCCAAGGCTTGTTTTCAGCTTTGCTGAATCTAGGCTTCAAAGCGTCAGGAAACACACACCAACCAAATCACAAGTACATACGTAAGAAAGGCTGATTTGTGAAATCTCAATATTGCCTCTGGATAATGGGTGTTAGATGTGCCATGTTCTCCTCTAATGAAGAAAAACTCAAAGATTAATATTCTTGTTGTCATATTTCCGACAAGAAACAATGAGTTGATGCTTCAAAATTTTATTTCCCCCAAGCTAATGGAGTTAAATAATATAAATTATGTTAATAAAAAGAAATATCTAAGTTTTGTAAAGAGTTTGTTGTGAGTCAAACACTGCTCTGAGAATTCGCAAAACTGATTCTTACCTTACTAATAGCAATACTTTTGCTTTTCATATATATCAAACATGTACCATATGCTCAGCTCATTGAGTCACTAGAGACACCAGTGACCAAAGCAGACAGTGAGAGATTCTACTGTTGTTCCCATTTACAAAAGAAAATTGGAAGTGCAGGTGGCCCATGAATAATGAAGACACTATTGGAACCCAATGCATCCTTCTCTCTGTCCCCCAGTTCTCATTGCTCTTTGGGGACATTTCTGGCCATAATAAAGAGAGCTGATTTCTAGATTGATCAATATTTTCCAGTAGAGCCGTGGCTTAGGAATGGCACTCGTTCAATTCAGCTCCCATTCCTCTCTGTCACTTTTGTCAGTCATGCTACATAATCTCAAAATTGGCCCCGTTTACTTACCAATATTATATCCTAGGATGTCTTCTTTCAAATGTATCTTCGAGAACTTAAATGTATTTGTAAAACAGTTTGTACACCTTGGTGCATATTTATGAATGACTCTTGGAAATATTACATATTTATATACTTGCATTCAAGTATCTATAAAGCTTTACATTCTTTTCACCACAACCCTAAGGCTGTGAGTCATGATCAAACCAGAGGCATGAGATAAATTACAATCAAACCAAAAAGCTAAGGCTCAGAGCTCACATCTCAAAGGGCTCACTGAGGCAATTAAAGGTGTAGAAATGGGAGTCATTCTGGAGAAATGAGGGGAGTCCAGCATACCAGAGGTGGAGGACTGAGATGACAAAACTCTCTGGGTCAACTACACTGCCAGTAGCTTCATGTTTCCTGTGTGTAGCCTGGAAAAGTTTGGTGCTGGGCTCATTATACGGACTTATTTGGAAAAGTGGGCCCAAATAATGGAAAATGCCAGGATAAAACAAAAGAAAAGGTGTTAGGGGAAAACATATTTGCAGTGGTAAAAAGAAATTTGACATAAATGAGCATAGAAATAGAAGAAGCTCTGCCTTTGATTCTCCATATTTTCAGGTGGATATTGACCAATGTGAAAACTACTGACCTTTATCCTTCCATTCTTTCAGGTCTACACACACACCTTTCTCTCTATCTCTCTCTCTCTCTCTCTCTCTCTCTCTCACACACACACACACACACACACACACACATACAGAGTAAATGAGCATTTCTTTCCTTTATCTTCATTTATTTCTATGGTAGAATGGATTCTAATTCCATCTGATTTCCAGATTTGGCATGTAATAATTAGAATACTACTTTAGGTTGAAAAAAAACTGTGTATTTTAAGTCCTTCTACAAGTTTTTGCTCAATTTAAAATGCCTCGTGTACAACAGATTTTTAAAATAATCTCATGATTTTGGCTTTAGATATTTTTCATCTGTTGCAAAACTAAGGCAAGATAGTGTTTAGGGGTTCCGGAAACACTCATGTTATTATTTGGGAGGAGCGGTAATATAAATTTTGTTTTTAGTTGTTGACTTTTCTTTGATTATTCCTATAAGGGAAAAGGACAATTCAGTTCCCCCTCTGACAACCTTCCAGGCACAGGGTCTGTATTCCTTTCCCTTCAAATAACAGGTAATTCTCTGAAAATACTTCCGGAGAGCAAATCCCAAATGGAGACACACGCTTTTTCTAATGTGTCAGCTTCAGTTGATCCAGACTTAGATGAAGCCTAGAGAGTAGTTAATCGAGAAGGACCTTATCGCCAGCAACACGGTTTTCCATCCTGCTAAGACGTAACATCTGCTGGAGCATCACATGGTAGAGACAGGCGGTTTCTGTCTTCTGGATCTGAGTGATATCTCCTGTTTTTAAGGAAAACGAAAGTCAGCTTTGTAGTTCAGGCATTTCTGATTGGGGATGCTTTTCAGGTGTCTTAATAGCAGAACGATTTCCTTGTTTTCCAGGTCATGGTTCAAAGGCACGCCCCACCCCGGAGAAGAGGCAGTGCTGGAGAAGAGCATCAGCACTCCTGATTGACCTGATAGATCTAGACCATTGTGAGATTCAGTGCTTCAGTCTGCAGCCTCGAGAGGGCACGTGGGGACTGCTCCACACAAGAGGTGCCCTCAGGCTTTTCGGATGTCTCCGAGCTCCGCAGTTGGAGAGAAGCACCCTAGTTGATCATGTCAACTTTGAACAACAGAGAACTTCGTTGTCATTGGTGAGGTTGAAATTGCCTGAGCTTTGCCTGATCTCTCCCTGGTTAGCAACTACACAATCTAGCATTTTTTCAACTTTCCCCTGTGTTTGGAGCTTTGTTTTTTTAGACTGATTTTTTTCATGAAGAACTCGTTTATTGAGTGGAGGACTCGAGATTGTACAGGTTGTAACTGCACAGACTGTACATTTGGGATACGGTGTAGGCACCGCTTGGATAAGTGGAGAGGCGTAGACACTCAGGGGATAACTGAAGGAACCAGAATTGGGACCCGGGCCGGGGGATTAGGAATGAGTTCTTCTCTGGAGCCCAAGGGGGAAATGAATCTATGGATGCTTTTAGTATTTTTCAGCGGCTAAATTTTCAATGTGATAGCGCTGAAGAAGTTGGAAAAGCGAGGCATGTTGTAACTCACAACATTATTTTGCTTTAAAATCTTTTTATTTATACTAAATAAGAATTTTGTATACTTTTACTTTCCCAAATTTAGAAGAAACAAAGTCAACTATATCTTAGGATGATCACTTTTTCAATTGAGATAATGAAGTTTAATATATGATGTAAGGTGTAGATCATACATTTGATATTATATTTTGTTTATTCTTAAAATATATTAATATATCTATATAATACACAATACGAATTTAAATAATAGGAATTTGTACAATTGAATGTATGTGGTATATTATGTATATGAAATAACATGTATGTTGTATATACTTACATTATATAAATGTAGATAGTATTGTATATAAAACATATATAGTATATGTTATTTAGATTTACATTATAAAACACTCATTTAACACATATATTTATGCCATATAAATACATATTTAATACATGATATGTATAACATAGTATATATAAATATTAAATAATACAATATCAAATAACATTATTTATCTAATTATGAAGCATGCTATACAGTATATTTTATATAAAGTAAACATCTAAATCAAATAACAATTTTTGTTCATGGAATATTCAAAAAGACATTTTATATTCATTGATATACATTGAATAATATCAATATATAGTGTACATTTTATAGACTATATATATTCAGATTATTTAATACATATGTTAATAGCATATTTTGTAAAATATAAATATGTATTTCATGTATTATATATTACTGGTAATTGTAATGAAGAAAGCAAACTAAATTGATTGGATATAAAAATGTTTTGTTTATTAATCATACTGTAAAGGAATACATGATATATGAACAAAATAAATTAAATTTTATAAATAGTTAAATAGATAGATAGATAGATAGATAAATACATCTGCAGGGATATAAGGGCCTGGTGCCTGTAGATTGGAACACAATGTTGCCTGAAAACATCGAACAAATTCATTGAATTCTTGTCACAATTCCAGCAGGAATGAGAGTCTTTGAAATGGCAGAACTTGAGGGAGTGCGATAAGGTATATTCATGAGAAGCATTTCCCTGATGGACCAGTTCTCATTCCATACTCCTTAGTCTTTCATACAAGTTTGCTGAGGAAGAGAAGGATCTCATAATTTCTACTCTGACCACCTCCCAGGCACAAGGGAGGTATTTCTTCTCCTTCAGGTAGGCAGTGATCCTGTGGAAGTATTTCCTCACAGCCCTCAGGGGAGCCTCTTCCACCACCACCTGCTGGGTCACACAGGCTTTCAGGTCATCCAGCTGCTGATAGAGGCCAGTGAGGAATGTGTCCAGGAGGGTCTTGTCCCAAGCAGCAAAGGACTCCTGGGTGCTGAAGAGGTTGAAGACCTGCTGGGTCATCTCGTGGAAGACAGCGACAGCTTGGGCCTTCTGCACCTGCTCGCCATCCAGCTGTTCCTGGGGGAAGGCAAAGTCCTTTCTGTAGTTGAGGCAGGAGAAAGTGGGAATTCTCATTTTTTCTAGGAGCGTCAAGGCCCCCTCCTCATTTCTCTCAGGAGATTCAAGACCCAGGTTGTGGATCTGAGGCAGGTCACAGCCCAGAGAGCAGGTGGACTTGCAGCTGAGCATCACCAGGACCAGCAGGAAAGCCAAGGGCAAGGCCATTAGAGAACTTGCAGATGCTGCTGGGCTGCCTGAGATGGGTAATCCTGAGCCTTTGCTCTAGGTTCTCTGAAGATTTTGTTTTGTGTGTATGTATTAAACAGGGAACACAGTAGTTTCATTTTCTGAATACCAGAACCTTACTTTCTACTTCTGTTTTTGCTTTCCTTTGTGCACTCTCTATTTGGGCTTTCAGCAGTGTTTCTTAACCATTCTGGTTTTCATTATTGCTTCCATTTCCACTGTTACTCCTATCTATCAGAGCCTTTTTACAAATTTATTCCTAATTAAAAATTTCATTAAATTTCATTTAGGACACTTATCTTTTATATCTGTATATGTACCATATCTATATCTGTATATATTACAAGTACAAACTTGTGCTTTTCATTCAACAAAGAGTGTTAAGAATGGCAATATTTAAGCTAAAAGTTACACTTCAAATGTTTTGAAATTCAAATGATCTTTATATCTGAATCTGTAATGACTTAATTCACTTTAGGTAAATTGTTATAAATCAAATTAAGTTGAATATAAAATTTCAAAATATATAATAATATTGAGATAATGTTATCCTTCAAAGTGATTATAAAACCTTTCTTAAAGGGTAAAAAATATTAAATTGCTTTCTTTGCAATGATTTTTAGTACTTTGCATCACATGAGAAAATAATGTTTAAACCTTACTAGCTCAATTTTGTTCTGCATTTTATAAAATTATTGATGTGACTTTAACTAGTGTAAGACATTTGGAAGTACCTGAGGACAGGGCAGAAACAGCAAGAAAAATAGAATTAGAAATGGAGCTGGGCGCAGTGGTGCACACCAGTAATCCCAGCAGCTCAGGAGGCTGAGGCAGGAGAATCACAAGTTCAAAGCCAGCCTCAGCAAAAGCGAGGCAGTAAGCAACTCAGTGAGACCCTGTCTCTAAATAAAATACAAAATAAGGGTGGGATGTGTCTCAGTGATCTAGTGCTCCCAAGGTCAATCCCCAGTACCCCCGCAAAACAGAGCCTGAGAATATGACTGAATGACTCCAACCTCATGATAAAACCATAATCTACTCTTGATGAGATGCTGGGAATATAATACAAATTACAACAAATGATTCAGAATATTATTTAGACTTAGTCAACACAATAGTGGAAGGTTTGAGAGGATTGACTCCAATTTTGAACAGATTTCTATTGTGGGTAAAATGCTACTGAGCAGCATCACACAACAAGGAGAAATATTTCATAAAAGGAAGAGTAAGTGGACTTGGGAAACTTCATTGTTTTTCTTATTTTAAGAAATTGCCAGACACCCCAAACATCAGCAACCACTATCCCAATCAGTCAAAAGCCTCAACCTTGAGGCAACACTGTCCACCAGCAGGAAGTTTGGGATTTGCTGTAGGCCCAGATGATTGTTAGCATTTTTTAACCAATGAAGTTGTTTTAAATTATGTCAATTTTTCAGGATATAATGCTATTGATCACAAAATAGACTACTATAAAGTATAAGCATAACTTCTATATATTCTGAGAAAGTAGAAATTCATGTGACTTGCTTTATAGTGCTAGTGATTCACTGCAATAATCTGAAACTAAACCTGCAATTTCTTCAAGACTTAAACTACAACAAGCCAGGAAGAAAAGTTAAAGGGAAAACAGATTCAGCAATGAATTCTTGGATATCGCATCAACAAACACAGACAACTAAAGTCAAAATATATAAACTGGTCTACATCAAAATCTAAAAAAATCTGTGCATCAAAAACACAACCTAAAGAGCAAAAAAGCAACTTTCAGAATGGTAGAATATATTTGCATATCATATATGACAATATCAGATATATGCTGTGATATGAGTAATCCTTTAGGATATTGTTTTTTCCATTTTTTATTGGTTCTTTTTAGTTATACATAACATTAGGATTCATTTTGACATAATTATAAAAGCGTGGAATTCAATTTGCTTTAATTCAGTCCTCAGTATTTCCCTTTTCTCTTCCCTCTTTCCTCCCCCAGTTCCCTTCCCTCTTCTCTACTGATCTTTTCCTGCTATTTACTTATAGTTTTTTTAAATTAGTGTCCTGTGAATATACATGATGGTGAGATTCACTGTGATATATTCATGTATGTAGATGGGAAAGTAAGGTCAGATTCTTTTTATTGTTCTTCCCTTATCCCACCACCCCTCTTTCCCTCCCCATCCATCCCCTTTGTCTACTCCACGGATTTTTATTCTATTTTGATGAAATCTCCCCTCTTTCCCCCCCCCTCTCTCTTTCCTTATTTTGTTCTAGCTTCCACCTATCAGAGAAAACATCCAACCTTTGACTTTTGTGGTCTAGTTTATTTCACTTAGCATAATGTTCTCAAGTTTCATCCATTTACCAGAAAATGACATAGTCCATTCTTCTTTATGCCTGAATAAAACCCCTTTGTGTATATATCCAATGATAGATTTAAATTTTATTTGTCCATTCATCTTTTGAAGGCACTTAGGTTGGCTAGTATGAACTGTGCTACTGTAAACATTTATGTGGTGGCATCCCTAGAGTATGCTAATTTTAGAACTGTCGGATATATACTGAGGAGTGGCATAGCTGGATCATATGGCAGTTCCATTCCTAGTTTTTGAAAAGGAATATCCATACTGCTTTCCAAAGTGGTTGCACTAATTTTCAGTCTTGCCAACAGTGCCTGAGTGTACTTTTTTCCCTACATTGGCACCAACACTTATTATTTTTATTCATGATAATTGTCATTCTGACTGAAGTGAGATGAAATTTCACTTTTGCTAATTGCTAGAGATGTAGAAACTTTTTTCATATATTTGTTAGCCATTTGGATTTCTTCTTTTTAGAAATGTCTCTTTAGTTCTTTTGGCCATTTATTAATTGAGTTATTTGGGGTTTTTTTGTGTTAAGCTTTATGAATTCTTTATATACTCTGGAAATTAATTCCATTCTGAAATCTCTTTCTCTTTCTTCATTCTCTTAATTGTGTCCTTTGCTGTGCAGAAGCTTTTTGATTTGATAGCATCCCAATTGTTTTATTTGGTTTTGTTTCTTGTACTTTAGGAGTGTTGTTTAGGAAGTCAGTTCTTATACTGACACATTGAAGTGTTGAAGGACCTACTTTTTCTTTTAGCAGGAGCAGTGTTTCTGGTCCAATTCCTACGTCTTCGATCCAGTTTGAGTTGACTTTTGTGAAGGGTGAGAGATAAGGGTCAAGTTTTATTGTTCTACGTATGGATTTCCAGTTTTCTCAGCACCATTTGTTTAAAAGGCTATCTCTTCTCCAACATATGATTTTGACACCTTGGTCTAGTGTCAGATAATTGTATGTTTATGAGTTTGTCTCACTCCTACTCTATTTCATTCATGTATGTTTTGGTGCCGGAACCATGCTGGTTTTGTAACTATAGTTCTGTAGTATAATTTGAGGTCCAGTTTTGTGATGCTTCCAGCATCATTCTTTTTGCTAAGATTGCTTTGGCTATTCTGTCTCTCTTCTTTTTTCCCAAGTGAATTTTAGAGCTACTTTTTCCAGTTCTGTGAAGAATATCTTTCATATTTTGATAGGGATTATATTACATCTGTATAATGCTTTTGTAAACCTTACAGCAGGACTAAAGCAATGAAGTCAACTAATCATGTACTAAAACTTCTAAAACCATGAGCCAAAATAAATCTTTCCTCCTTTAAGCTATTTTTCTCAGATATTTTGTCACAGTGATGAAAAGCTGACTGATTCAAAAGTTTACAACAAACAACTTTTTATATGTTTTTGTTTGTACATTATAGTTATACAATATTGGAATTCACTTGGAACATAATTGTATACACATGGAATATAATTTGCTACTTTTCATTTCCCAGTACATCTTCTCTCCCTACCCTGCTCCCTCTCCCTGTTCTCTTTCCTCTGCTCTGCTGGTCTTCTTTTTACTTATTCATAGTATTTTAATTGGTGCTTTATGGATATACATAAAAGTGAGATTCACTGTGGTATGTTCATACATGTATATAGCATAATTTGGTAAGTTTCATTCCATAATTCCTCCCTCTTTACATCTCTGCTCCTTCACCCTTAATCCCCTTCCTTTAGTCCATTAATCTCCTATTTTCATGGGATTCCTCACCTTTGATTGCCCCTATTTTGCTCTAGGGGCAATGAGAGAAAACATTCAACACTTGACTTTCTGAGTCTGGCTTATTTCACTTGGACTATTCTCTATTTCTGTCAATTTATCATCAAATGCCATAATTTCATTCATTCATCTTCCTCTTCCCTTTTTTTAAACCAGGAATTGAACCCAGGGGTGCTTAATGACTGAACAACATCCCCAGCCATTTTCTTTTTTACTTAGAGACAGAGTCTCACTCAGTTGTTTTGGGCCTTGCTAAATTACTGAGATTTGAAATATAAAAATGGCTGAATTTGAAATATAAAAATTCTCCTGCCTTAGCTTCCCAAGTCACTTGAATCATAAGCGCACATCACCATGCCTGGCTAATTTCATTCTTATTTATGGCTGAATAAAACTTCATGGTATATATAAAACATATTTTCTTTATCTATCCAACTAATCACAAGCATCTGAGCTAGTTCCATACCTTGGCTATTGTGAATTGCATTGCTAGAAATGTCTGTATCATTATATTATGCCAATTTATTTGTTTTGGATTAATACTCAGAAGTGGAAAACCTGGGGGCTGGGGCTGTGGCTCAGCGGTAGAGCGCTTGCCTCGCATGCATGAGGCCCTGGGTTCGATCCTCAGCACCACATACAGAGCAATTAAATAAAGACATTGTGTCCATCTACAACTAAAAAAAAAAAAAATTAAAAAAAAATTAAAAAAAGAAGTGGAAAACCTGGATCATAGAGCAGTTCCATTCCTCATCTTTTGAGAAATCTCCATACTGCTTTCCAAAGTGATTGTACTGATTTGCAATCCCACCAATTTGAGTTTACTTCTCCCCCACATTCTCACCAGCATTTATTATTGTTTGTATTTTTTATGATTGCCATTCTACCTGGAATGAGATCACATCTCAAAGTAGTTTTGATTTGCATTTCCCTGATTGCTAATGATATTGAACATTTGTTCATGTGTTTACTGATCATTTGTATTTCTTCTTTTGAGAAATTGTTTATTTCTTTTTCCTATTTCTTGGGTTTTTTTAATGTTAAGTTTTTAGAGTTCTTCATGTATTCTGGATATTAATCCTGTCAGAGGAAGAGTGGGCAGAGATTTTCTCCCATTCTGTAGGCTCTTTAGGTTGTTTGCTGATAAGAAGCTTTTAATCTGGTGTTATCACATTTATTAGTTCTCGGTTTTATTTCTTGAGTTTTAGGGGTCTTGTTAAGGAGGACAATGCCTGTGCCAATACGTTGAAGTTTATAAAAATAATTGTTTTGGGGTTATAGTTACCTCACTGTGCTATAGAATATTAGTGCTACTTCCCTTACTCTAGGTAACATTTTAGTACATATGTTTCCACTCTATTTCCCCCCTCTACATCTACTTCCTGGCCTCTAGTGGCCCCTGTTCACCCTACTTGTATATATTCATTATTTTTAGCCTCATAAATGAGAACATATGGTATTTTTGAAATGTGCATTATTTCACTTAAGATAATCACTTCATTTCATTCATGTAGCTACAAATGAGACTTTACCCTTTTAATCCATTCATTCATTGTCAGGCATTGCAATTGATTCCATATCTTGGCTATTGAGAACAGTACAGCAATAAACATAAGCATGCAGGTATTTATATTATATAATAGTTTCATTCTCTTTGATTATATACTTACTAGTGAGATAGTGGGAATATATGATAGTTCTATTTTTAATTTTTTGAGACACCTCCAAACAGTTTTCCATAACAGCTGTATTAATATACATTCTTGCCAAGATGTAAGATTTTTGCCTTGTATATATCCTCATCTGGACTTTTGTCATTTATTTTTTGTCTTGGTGATAATAGTCAACCTAAGTAGAGTAAAATAACATCTCATTGTGGGTTTGACTTGAATTTTCCTAACTATTGGTGATATTGAACTTTTTCCATGTACTCACTAGCCATTTTTGTATGTTCTTCTGGGAAATGTCATTTTAGATACTTCATCTACTTTTAAATTGTATTATATGGTTCTTTGCTGTTGAGTTGTTTGAATTCCTTACATATTCTACATGTTAACTCCATATCAGATGAGTAGTTTTCAAATACTTTCTTCATGTTCTATAGATTGTCTCTTAACATGGTTCAATGTTTCCTTTGCTGTATAGAAACTTCTTAGTTTTCTTTTAGCAGTTTTATAGATTTGGGTCTTTATTAAGATCCATTGTCCAATTTGAGTTAATAGACATCTAGTTTCATCCTTCTGCACATGTATACCCAGTTTCCCTAGCACCATTTATAGAAGAGATGAATTTTTCTCCCATGTATGTTTTAGACATGTTTGTTGAAATTTAGTTGGCTCTATCTTGTGGATTATTTTTCTAGACTTTCTATTATACTCGCTCATACAATCTCATGCTTCATTTTAAAGTGACAGTAAGAACTTTCTCCTGGTTTTAAAGTAAAGAGATGGAATCTGGTGGTAGGAATGAATTTATAAAATAGCCAATTCACACTTAAGAAAGATTTAAGGCAGCAGGAGATTTTCCCTTACTTCCCTTGCAGTTCCACATCACGTAGGCCAATACTCCTTCTCCAGTCGTATGTAGCAGGAACTTGAAGGGAGTGATGGGTCAAGAAGTTCTGGACTGCTGAGCAACATGGAGGGAAAGGATACATTCTGACCCTTTTTCCTCACAAAGCTGTCTGTTGCCAAGAAGACAGAACCAACCTGAAGATGGAAAATTTTTTCCTAAGATATAAACAGATATAAATGCTTAAAAAAAAGTGATTCATCCCACTATTGAATGTGTTCTTTTCAGGAAAGAGCCTTTTTTCCCCTTAGCTCTGGAAAAACAGACTAAAATACCAATGGAGGCAGACTGCTTAAACACAGCAAAGTCAGCTCTCCACAGACACTGCTGTCTCCATTCCTGGTTGACCTAGGTGGCCATTGTCTTCTATTATTTTGTAATAGCCTCAGAGTACAATGGATCTTGCTGTTTCCTTTTAGCTATACCTACTGTGACATCATTGTAACAGGGGCATTCCCTCCTTTCCAAAAATATTTATAACAAGTGAACAAAAGTCACTCACAGTGGCTAGGGATATGGCTCAGTGGTAAAGCGCTTGCCTAGCATGTTCCCAAGACCCTGGGTTCAATCCCCTGCACCACAAGAAGGAAAAAAAAAAAAAAAAAGCTACTCAAATAAAAGTTTCCAACAAACCAAGAACTTTCAACTTGTTTTCTCAAATGGAGATTTGTACTTTTGAAAAAGGAAATTGATGGAAAGAAACCACAAAGGAAGAGAAAACTACTGTGTGAGGCTAATGTGGCTAATGAGGAGCAAGTAAAGAACCCACAGTGGGGAATTCTAGAGGAAGGGTAAGATGGTTATTGTGATTTCCTAATAAAAGAATGTGAGCCAGAACATGTGCCTTCCATCAGAATCATCCACTTGGTTAGGAGATTAAATTTTCCTTCAGAAATTTGTACAAGTTGTCATTTTCTGACTTAACCAACAAATAAGACTTGCCTTCCATGTGAAGAGTGACTATTCTTCAGTTTTCTTAGAATTCGCCCAGATTCCTTCTTTTAAAAATATGTTTTTGCAGGTAGCCATTGAGAAAGGTGGGGTCACTACTCTGACACAATCTTTTCATAGATAGTAACCATTAACATTGTCCAAAAGTATGAGGAGAAATCCTGACACAGTGGTAGGACTAATGCATAGATCAGAAACCTGCCCCCAAGCCTGCAAGTCACTGCCCTTGTCACACTGGGCCACCAGGGAGAGCTCTTCCCTGAGTTTCCCTTGGCCTGCATGCACTGGTGCTTTCGGTTTCCTTTGGGTACAGCTACTATGACATCACATGCAATGGAAATTAAGATCTCTCCAGCAGATGTCTCTGCAAAACCTAGACGTTTTATGGAACTTCTGCTTTCTACTTGTGCTGCACTGCTCTTTAGGGAAACCATTAAGCCGAAACCACAACACATCAGAAAGCAGCCCTGTGTGAATGGGCAGGGAGGTGAAGGCAGAGAATGACAGGGTAGTCTGGAAATTCTACCTAGAGAGGAAGGAAACTGTGGTGCTGAGAATGTGTCCTGGGATGCTGAGGGCAAGAGAAGGGGTGAGCTAGGAGCCAGAATAAAAATGAAATACCATGTGTCTTCTGCACTTTCATGGAGAGGTTCATTTCCACTGTCAGGTATTAATGCAAGCCAATGACACTACTTTAAAGTGAAAAAGAGCCATTCTTCAGCCTCTGTAGAACTTGTAACATAATTATGGGCCTTTAGGATGCCTCTTTTAGAAGTCAATGACTGAAAGATAGGGCCCAGTTCTAAGCTTTTTCTAGAAGGACAATTACTATTCTCCTTAACAATGAAGAAAAATCAGACGAGTGTGATTGTACATGCCTATAATCCCAGTGACTTGGAGGCTGATGCAAGAGTATGGTGAGTTTAAAGTCAGCCTCAGCAACTTAGTGAAGCCCTAAGCAATTAAGTGAGACCCTGTCTCTAAATAAAAAATAAAAGGGTTGGGAATCTGGTTCAACAGTTAAGTACTCCTGAGTTCAATCTCTGGTTTTAAAAAAATAAAAAAGAAAACTCAGAAAATACCTTCCTAATTTCAAATCGTCAATCTATGAAGGTACTGTGCTATGGGCTTTGAAATGCAAGTGTTTGTTTAGTATTTGCAAAACTTCTAATATTTTGAACCCATTTTATTTACAAGAAAACTGTGGATTAGAGAGTTTAAGGGAGTTGTGCTGCATCACACATAAATCCTAGCAGAATGGAATTTCAATGTAAAATTCTTCATTCTGATTGATAACTAATGACTAGTTTTGTATTTTTGAATTTTAGATTTGTTATAATTGTTCAATTCATTTGTCTTCATATTATACATGATACCCTTCCTCTATGGATTTCCATGGTTCATGTTGTATTTTTAGCTGATTTTCATCAATTTATTTTTCAATGTTGAGTAACAGGTTTCCTGATAGAGTTTACTATTGTCATTTTACAAGGGAAATGTGTCAGTCAGTATATCCATGGTTATTTGAATATTTCTACCCACATGAGATCATAACATTTACAAAAAAGGAATATTACAAGTAGTAACAATAAAGAATTTTTATTAAATCTAATTATACCACAAAAGGAAATGCTTTATTAAGTTGATGTAGTGAACCAGTGTGACGATTACATAAGTTAAAAAACTTTTACAAAGCCAACAATTCCAAGAGTCATCATTCATTAGTACTAATGAGTATTTTCATGAAGGATTGGATTAATTTCTATTTCTGCTCAACAAATTGATAAAAACCAAGTAATCAAAGAGTTACTAATTTAAACAATTATAAATTACTATTGTAAGTTCCTATTACAAGAGTTAAAAAATATGTGGTAGCTTTTCATCACTGGACAATATATCTGACATAACCAACTTATAATGGGAAAAATATTTTAGCTTATGATTTAAGAGGCAGAACACCATGGCAGAAGCGCCTGGCACAGCCAAGCTGCTCAGTTCATAGCAACCTAGGAGCAGAGAAAGAGCAAGGAAGGGTCCAGGACCAAGATAAACCCTTCCAGAGCAGGCCCCCAGTGACCCCATTCCTCCATCTAGACACACCTCCTACAGTTTCAGCTCCTCCCCACTTTGTCCATTCAGATATCAGTTAGTTAATTAATCGATGAAGTGAGAGACCTCATGATCCAATCACTTCCCAAGAGCTCCACCTCGGAACATTGCTGCATTGGGAACCAAGTCTTGAAAGTTGTTTGAGGAACATGTCATATCCAAACCATATCAACATATTAAGTGTATTAATATGATTCTCACATCAATTGCATGATACTTTCTCAGAAAATTATATTGCAAACAATGGTCATCTGTGCACAAAAAGAATGATCCACAGTCTCTCTAGAACTAATCCAATGACTGCTTTTCCTAGTGCTGGGGATCAGATCCAGGGCCTGCCCATGCTAGGCAAGACCTCTACCAAGGAGCCACATCTCCAGTCCTAGAAAACTCAATGAGAAAAAAAGCAATATTTTTGTCCAAGAGGTTAGAGTTTTGGAGTACCAGAAACTACTGTGATACCTAAGATTTATTCATACTTCCAAAGGTTTATTTCTAAACTCTTAAAATCAATACCATACTCAATGAAAAAGCACTATTGAGAAATATCTTTATTTTTTAAAAGAGTCAAAAAGAACACTAATGAATGTTCAAACGTGATAAAAATGTAAAGAAACATTCCACTGGATAAAAGAACAGGAGATAACTTAGCTACATTCAGCCCATTAGGTTTTCTTGTATATGATATGGGAAGCATTGACATTGAGTTCATGGGGATAGGAACAGTGTATGCAAGATCAGTGCTCCAAACCTATGGCAAATAGATGGTAGGGATTGGAGGACTCTCCAGGGTTACTCCCAAGGGTTACTTGGGAGTGGGCCTCTGGCACCTATTGGTTGTCATTGTCTGCTTTGTTAGATTTTGCTTATGCTTGATCCTCAGTGCTCCTGACTATGTTGTGGGCTTCAAGAATTAAATACAAATGAATCATATTTTATAATTAATTTCACTAACATCACTTAACACATTAATAATTATGTCAAGCACTGAGGAGAAGAAAATATCTCTTATCAGAATGATATCTTGCAGCTAGTCCTGTAAAAACCTTTCTCTGTGGAGGTAAAACAAAGTACACTTAACACAAATGTTCACATCATTCAAGTTTTCAATAGTTTTTAGCATTTAAATGATTTTAAGTATTTCATTAAGTTGCAATTATTTTATTTTTATACATTGTTAATTTGCACAAGAATTTGATACATCACAATTTCTATAAGTAAATTAATTACATTAAAGTCCCTCAGTAAATTTAGGTATGAAATTAAATTCCAATAGCTCTTAAGCTTAACTTTTACCTTAAACTTTTATTGAACATTTTTAACTCTGCATTAATTACAGAGTTTAAATTTAACATTTACACGTAAAAACATTTATGTACAAATTAAAGATGTAAATAAGTTACATAAATATATATATTTGCCTGTGGAATTGAAATATAATGGAGGTTTCAATTATGAAAAATTATTTATAAAGCCTCTGTGGGCAAGAGGGGAGGAAACAAAAAAATGGTTGAAAAACAGCTCAAAACTCAAGTAGAGAATACATAAAGGAAAGCAAAAACAGAAGTAGAAAGTACTGGGGGAGAAATTCAGAAAACTGAAAATATATTGGTTCCTATTTAAGACAAAGGAAGAAATCAAGGTCTTCAGAGAACTGACAGCCAAAGGTCCAGGTTCACCCATCTCAGGCAGCCCAGCAGCATCTGCAAGATCCCCAATGGCCTTGCCCTTGGCTTTCCTGCTGGTTCTGGTAGTGCTCAGCTGCAAGTCCACCTGCTCTCTGGGCTGTGACCTGCCTCAGATGCACAACATGGGTCTTGAATCTCCTGAGAAAAATGAGGAGGGGGCCTTGACGCTCCTAGAAAAAATGAGGAGAATTCCCACTTTCTCCTGCCTCAACTACAGAAAGGACTTTGCCTTCCCCCAGGAACAGCTGGATGGCGAGCAGGTGCAGAAGGCCCAAGCTGTCACTGTCTTCCACAAGATGACCCAGCAGGTCTTCAACCTCTTCAGCACCCAGGAGTCCTTTGCTGCTTGGGACAAGACCCTCCTGGACACATTCCTCACTGGCCTCTATCAGCAGCTGGATGACCTGAAAGCCTGTGTGCCCCAGCAGGTGGTGGTGGAAGAGGCTCCCCTGAGGGCTGTGAGAAAATACTTCCACAGGATCACTGCCTACCTGAAGGAGAAGAAATACCTCCCTTGTGCCTGGGAGGTGGTCAGAGTAGAAATCATGAGATCCTTCTCTTCCTCAGCAAACTTGTATGAAAGACTAAGGAGTATGGAATGAGACCTGGTCCATCAGGGAACTGCTTCTTCTCACTGATGAGTACACTTACCACACTCTCACAAGTTTTGCCATTTCAAAGACTTATTTCCACTGTAACGGTGACATGAATATGATCAGTTTTTCCAATGGTTTTAGGAGTATTAGGCAAAACCATGTTACTTATCCATTGTCTCTGTGATATATCTGTTATGTATTTATTTAAATATTTAATTTTATACTACTTATAAATTATTTTTGCTCATATAACCTGAGATGTATCTTTGTATTATGGCTCATCTAACAAAATATACAATTTTTATTTAACCAATTTCTTGTTTTCTTCACTGATTAATTTTTCCTATGGAAAACTTCTACGTGTTCTTTCTTAAAGACACATAAAGCCTAATTTTGCAACTTGATTACAAAACGAATATTCTTACCCATTAATATCACATTCATGTTGTACATAAAAATACACATCTGAGCAAGATTGTTACCCTCAGGCTTTTGAGGTGAACATGGCAAGTATAGTTTCTGCTCTCTTGTGTCTGATTTTTATAGGGAAAGAAACCTAAGTATTATGATCATAATTAATATCAGTTACATTAAAAGCTATAATGAGGAGTATGAAATTCTTTCAGTGGAAAGTAGATGCAGCATATTAGGACTGAAAAGTAAAAGCAGAGACATCTTCTATAAGCTGACTGATAAACCACTAAGTGCAAATGTCTACTGGATATATGAGTTTGAATTTACAAGAAATACAGTGTCAGATGGCTCATAACTGGCAACTGGAAGTCCAGCAGTGGAGGTCATCTTGGGGAGAGAGAGATTGTAGAGGGAAAAAAAAAGACTTAAAATTGATCCTGAGAACTTTTTGACTTTTTTATTAAAAGGAAGGGAAAGAAAAATCCAGAAGGAGACAGAGGTGGAAGACTCTGATATTAGAAGGACAAGAAGAAAGAATGGCAGTATAAAGGTATATTTAAGAAATACACATCTTTAGAAGCAGAGGAATTAATGGAATCATGGAAGATGTGTGGTGGAACTCCTCAATAAATTGGAAATGTGAAGGGCAGTAGTGTTCTTAGTGACAGCCAGTTGGAATATAAAGATAACAAGATAAATGGACTATACAATTGTTCTACATAGCATGAAAAATGTATTTTTCATTAATCAATGAAAATTTCATTTTATCAATGATATTTTCATTTCTCCATTCTTTTCTTCATAGAAAGCAAAGGTTGACATTTTTGCTTCCCAATGACTAGGGTCACAAAGAACACTAATGAATGTCCAAATATGATAAAAATGTAAAGAAAGCAACATTCTACTGGATAAAAGAACAGGAGATAACTTAGCAATATTCATCCCAGCCAAGATGGAGATTATGGGATGGAGCAAAGGAGAGGCCAAATGGTTAAAGGGATGCAGAAAAAGTAGCAAGCCAGTGTGGGCTCCAAGAATCCATTACTCCGTGGTCCAAGCTTTGTCTTCTGTTTTGCTGAATCCAGTCTTTACACAGAGCCATGGAACACAAACCAACTTACAAATTTATATACAATAAAGGCAAATTTGTGAGACACGATATGCTCTCTGGATAATGGACAAATGTTAATTGCATCAAGTTCTCCTCTAATGAATAAATAACCTAGAAGTTCAATACTCTTCTTTACTCGTCTCTGGCAAGAAGCAAAGAACAGATACTTTCGAAGTATACTTCACCCAAGTTAGTAGAATTAAATAATATAGATAATGTTAATAAAAAGAGTGAAATAGATAGATTGGGTAAGGTTTTATTGTCATTCAGACCCCATTCTTAAAATGTGCAAAATTGATCCTTACTTCACTGACAAGAAATACTCTCATATTTCATATTCATTGAACATGTACTTATAGGTTCTACTATTATCACCATTTATAAAAGAAAAATGGAGGGCTGGGGCTGTAGCTCAGTGGTAGAGCTCTTGCTTCGCATGCGTGAGTCACTGGGTTCGATCCTCAGCACCATATAAAATAAAGAAAATAAAGATATTGCATCCATCTACAACTAAAAAATATTTTTTAAAAAAAAAGAAAAATGGAAGCACTCTGAGGTCATGAATAGTGAAGCCAAGCCACTGTTGGAACCTACTGTACCCCACTCTGGGTCTTCAAATTTTAGATACTCTCTGGGTATATTTCTGGCCATTAAAACCAGAGCTGATTCCTAGACTGGTCAATATTTTCCAGAGGAGCCCTGCCTCAGCAACGGCAATCTTTCTCTACAATTCCCTTTCCTCTCCTTCATTTATGCCAGGCATGTTATATTATCTCAAAATTGGCCCCATTTTACATGCAAAATACAAATTATAGTTTGCTTCTTATATCTCCATCAATTTCTGTAGGATAGTGGACTCCATTTCATTTTGATTTCCAAAATTTGGCATGTAGAAGTTAGAGTGCTATTTCAGATCAAAAACCAATGAATTTTTAGGTCCTTGGTTTGATGATTTTTACCTTCAAGAGTTCTCATTCTTATTTAGGCTGGGCTACATTATCTTATAGCCTTTAATGAATCATCCTCAAATATCTCTCCAAGTATTTGTAAGAGACCTCCGAACAGTAAAATTGTATTAAGCAAACTTGTTTTCTAAGCATGTTAGCCCAATCCATATCATTTCAGGAGATCAGTCAATATTTATGAAATGAATAATCATTGTAATCATGGTAGAAAAAAATAATACCAATACATATTGGATATATGACTTGAGAGGACAATAGATTTAAAGCACTTTTAGATTCATAATGGTTCTTCAAGAAAATTTACAATGGAAGATTGTGTGATATATTTTTAAAAAAGAATAACTATTTCATTTTAGGGATATTTTCTTCAAGTTTGTATTTTTAATGTTTAGAACATCAGGATGAGAAACGAGGACCAGGTTACAAATGGAAGATTCACTCTTATCTCTCTTTCTTCAGGTCATCCAGCTACACTGTCTTCCCACTCTCTTTGCTCCTAGGTGTCACGTGGGAATAAATCCATGCCAAGTAAATATCAATGGAAGTATCTTTTACTGTGTGGTCTTTTACCTGAAATCATCCCCATATGATTGACTACACTTGTTTTTCTTTTGAAACTCAATAAAATACATTCTACCCTAGCTACACATGCAGTTACATGTTGAAGATGGGCAAAGGCACAAAAGAGATGGTACTCAGGTACTTGAATCACCATTGGGAGGACAGCCAACCAAGGAGTACTCTGACAGGAACTCCTATATGGAACTCTTACATGGAAAAAAAAGACATAAATTTGTATTTTGATCCAGTTAATGATAGTTTTCGTTTGTCTGTTACAGAAGGTAGTATAGCATCAACTTAACTGACAAATGTTATTCAAAAATACCATCTTCAGGAATCATTCCAATGAAATTCCGATTTCAAAAACTGCAAATAACTCTCAAAAATTTCAATTGGAAAATAAAAATTACAAATCATAATATTATATTTAAGAAAATAAACTACGTTATTCTCTCTAAATAGTTTTGGTCAATTTAAAATACATGATGTATGACTTTTTTTTTAAAAAATCTCATTGCTTTGGTTTGACATTATTGTCAGCTATTGCAAAACTCCAACTTGAGTTTGTTTGGGGGTTCATAAAACAATCATGTAATTGGGTAGAGAGTGTCATGAGCATGACTTTCTTCTTGCTGACGTTTTTTGACAATTGCTAATGAGGGGGAAAGGCACTTCAATTTCCCCTCTGAAACCTGTCAGGCACAGGAGCTATATTCCTCTTCCTTCAAATAGTAGGTGATTCTCTGGAAATATTTCTGGAGAGCAAATTCCAAATGGGGACACACTTTTTCTACATGCGTCAGCTTCAGGTGATCCAGGCTGAGATAAAGGCTAGAGATTAGTTGATCCAGAAGGACCTTATCGCCAGCAGCATGGTTGTCCACCATTCTGATGAGATGGAACATGTGCTGGAGCATCTATGGATGCTTTTAGTACTTTTCAGCAATTTAGTTTTCAATGTGATAGCTTTGAAGAAATTTTAAAAAGTGAGGCATGCTATAACTTACAACAATATTTCAAGTTAAAATTTTTTATTCATAGTAAAACAAAATTTTATATAATCTTACTCTCCTAGCTTTAGAAGAAGCAAAGTCAATGATATATATATATATTTTTTTGGTACCAGGGATTGAACTCAGGGGTACTCGACCACTGAGCCCCATCCCCAGCCCTATTTTGTGTTTTATTTAGAGACAGGGTCTCGCTGAGTTGCTTAGAGCCTCGCCTTTGCTGAGGCTGGCTTTGAACTCGCAATTCTCCTGTCTCAGCCTCCCAAAGTGCTGGGATTACAGGTGTAGGCGTATGCCACCACACCCGGCTAAACGATATTTTCAACTGATTGAATAGACAAATTTGACAATTTCTCATCAGTTACAATTTTTGATACTTTTCATTTGACTTGGAGGTACTGAAACATTGTTCACAAGGAACTAGGAAGTATTAGCATGAACAAACACATTTCTGTGACCTAATTTATTACCTATAAATTAGGCATCAACATCTGAAACACCTGAATTTCAATAGCTGAAGGAAATACGGAGACCAGCTGACAAATCAAGGAAAACAGATTTCAAAACCGCAATGCCTGAATCACAGTCTTGGGTTATCTTTTTTGTAAATATATAGTGTAAACATATAGTGTCCTAATGCTCCTTGTAAATGTATGGATGGGTGGTCAGAGAAGTCATTCATCATACTGAGTTATATACCTATCATGATACGCTGTAATGTTGAAGTTGGAAAACAGGAAGGCTCAGAGAAGAGCTGCAGGATCTACAGGCCAGAGGTGTGGTGGGATCTTTCAGAATGGATAATATGGAGGCACAGTTGGCTTACTTCCCACTTTTCTAATGCCATACCTCCATTCTCAAGAATACTCTGTGACTATTCCATAGCTCTGTGACATTGACCTGTTACTCTGGACAGAACCATGCATTCTCTGTGCCTTGATACTGAGGCAGCAGTACACTTCAGATCATGGAAAACTTTGACTTGGTCCCTCTACATTTTATTGTGCTCTGAAGCTTTGTTTTCATCTTTTAGTTTCATGTGCAGTTGAGATCTTCCCTCTATCATGTAAATGTACCCAGTGGCACTCATATTTATAAATTACTATTTATAAATTATTACCCTAAGCCTGCCAAAAGAGATTGGTTTTCCTTCTTTCACCCTATTTTTAAAATATAATCATTAGAACAAAGAGAAATTTAGAATAAGACTTCTCAGGAGGGATTAGAACATCATCAATATAGAAAAACAGGTTGGTTGGGGTAGAGTGAAAAGTGAGACTATGATGTCAATGCCATTCTCATGATCATCTAGCTGGGGAAGTAGATGACTGACTCCAGAGAAAAGTTTCGGGCAGCTGATTCAGGGTCTATGAATTGGTTTAATGAGACCACCAGGGAACATAGGCCCTCAATCCTTCTTCATCAGATATTTTCCCCCTTCTGGACCAACCCTCTGAGTTGTGTCAATGCTGACATGGAGAGCAATGCTGAGTCCTTGAAAGTATCCAGTCTGATACTCAACATGTCCTCAGGGAGTAGAGTCCTATCAGTTGGAGCATACGTGATCTTGAAGAGGGAGGCAAATGATTTTCTTTAGCAGAGACTTCTATGTAACATATGAAGAGGACCAAATGCAGAATTCCGTTCTTTATTTCAGCTTTTCAGGAAGGGGTTAACAGGAAAATATTTTTATCCACTTCAAAAATGAATAAAATGGAAGGAATATGGATCTCCAAATCAATGTTGAAAATCACTATTCACTGATAATGAGCAGTGCATAGATTAAATGAACTTAAATTGTCTTTTTTTTTTTTTTTTTTTCAGAATTAACAGAGACAGGAAGAACAAAAAACAAAGCTGGAGCTTTAGGAATGATTTTCTGTTGATGAATGCCAGGCTCTCTCCCGATTAAATGTAATATCCCTTTTCAGTAAGGTTTCAGGTATACAGTCACACAGAGGAGATAACTTCCTCTTTGAATCAGCCCTTCTAGAAAATAAGAACCTCAAAGAGGAGCTTCTTAGGAAGAAAATCAGGCCTTGAACACCTCTAATCCCTATTCTCATCATCCCCGGGAATTGAAGTGATCCAGAGGGCCATGGGTCTTGCTCACTAGGTGGTGCTATGAGACATAATGTATGTAAAAGACATTTTAAATGACATGTGAACTTTACTATTATTGTCATTGAATCGTTGGCTTGAATCTTGATTCCTGAGCATTTGGGTTTAATCCTGAAGGAATTTATACCCAATAGAACCTTCTACCCAGATGACTACAGACCCTATCTTCACCTGATGTAATGGGGCTCCCTTTTTCTGTTTGGAGAGCTCACTATAAAGTCACTCATGTGACACCAGACCTACTTTATCCTTTTTTTCTTCAGAAAAGGTGATTAATCTATTTTGTTGTTTTAGCTATTCCTCATTCTAGGTTGCCTATGGAATTGTGGGGCCTCAGTGCAGCATGGAGTAGACATGAAAGATAGTCTTGAAGTAAGAGATAAAAAGAATGTCATGAAGTCAGAAACCTCTAAGGATCACCTGGCCATGTCCTTATTGATGCACTCTGTACTATCTCTTGCAGGCACCTTCATAAGCTTCCTTGGAGTGCAGCTTTCTGCACCAGTTCTAGAGAGACTGTCTGAGGAGTGGGTTAGAGCAACCATGGAGGTAGACATCATGTTACTCACGGAGCCAGAGGAAGATATTTCTGTCTCAATGTCACCTTTGGGATCTAGTGAGACATAGCTCACTCTGCCTCTTTACTTCTGGCCTCCACCCTCTGACTGGACTATACCACTCACTTACTTTCCTCTTTTCCTCTATGGAATGGGTTCCCTATTTTCTGTGAAGACACTGTTTCTATACATGACTTTCAAACAGGGAACACAGTTTTCAATTTCTGAACATTTTTCTACACTTTCACTTCCCTTTTTTGTTTTATTTTTCATATTCTCTCCATATGATATACACTTTCAACTCATTTGGGTAGATATCAAGCAGTGTGACTGCTGGATCATGACCAGCAATTACAAAGACCATGTTATTAGGGTTAAACATTTACTATTTGCAATGGAATTCTTATTTCATAGTAAACTTCAAAAGTACTAATCCAATGGAATACTTATCAGTCAAATGAGAATGTCTGTGTCTTAAAGATTGAAATGTATATATATATACAAAAACTCATACTTGGAAATAGGCACATACTTTTTTTCACATACAAATATTGCTCCCTTTGTCCAGGAACAAATTGTTAGCCATGTTCCTCACCATTTTTACTTCCTTTATGTTACACAGAAAAGCAGGTTCTTCAACCCCAAGTATTTCTATAGTTGTTTAGGGATTTACCAAACCATCTGTGGCAAATAAACTTAGTAAGAAGGACTGGGTTTTGTTTGCTGTTTATTCACGAAAGAGGCTAATGATAAGTGGTAATGAGCTTCTCTGGTGTTTCTCTCCTTCCAGAATATATTCACTGAGGTCTACATGGTTAAGTTTACTGGGCCACAAGTCAGGATTAATGTAGACATTGTCCTTTCTGTCCATCATTTGCTTACAGAGGTCTACAGTACTTCTCAATCTGAAAATAATCCTGGGAGGAATTCAGGTTCTTTTGAGGTGCTTATGAGAGTGAGTATCTTAATTGCAAGATAATGTTATTTTTCTAATACCTCCTCACTCACAAGGTGATTTTGACATCTAGTAATACCTCTGATCTAGGATGATAAAGTGTTCTTTGTGGAAACTTCCAGATTCACTCCAGAGCAGGCTCACCACATATTAAGAATTTCTTTAACTCCTTTACTAGAGAGTGGCTGGTTTCTTTTATGATAAAAGAACCCTCAGCATTCTTGCCTGCGCCATTACATTGTGTGTAAAAGGCCCTAGCTCTCAGTAATGATCTTCTCTTTACCTGATCCATTGTCTACCAACATGAAAAGTCTGAGGGATTCCCTGTGATGCTAATAGCAGAGATTTGTTTTGCCTAAGTAGGTGGAGTCATTTTCCAATTATAATAATTTCAACTTCAGCAGCCAGGTAATTTTTATTATGCCAGTATAAATTTTATCAACTCTTATATTAATGAATACCTGTTATGCTCAAAATGTCTGGTTGGCTATCTAGGGAGTTGAATTGATTTGCTAATGCCATCAGTGTAGGACAAGGTTAGCATGTTTTTTATGTAATCCACAGGAAGCTGAGCGCATGGTGCATGAGATCCCACCAAGACACTTCATGCTATTTCCTTTTGTAGGACAATAAATTGGTTTTATTTGTGTTTTCTTGTTTGGCTTTTATAGAGTTCATCATCCATCAACTTAATGATGATCAGGACCCAGATACAATAGCTTTTTAGTTACTCATATCAATGGGCAATTGATCTAAATTGTTAATTTATATAACTTTGAGTTTGGTTTTGGGGACCCTGATTCTCAGAAAGGGTTCCAAACTCTGACTTTAAATCAGCCACTTGGTGAAATATGCACCATCTGTAAAGAAAAGAAAGAGACTTGATCCACCAGCATCATCTTTTTGATCAACTATATGAAATACACAAATTTTCACAAAGATCTTGCCGTTAGAAATTGTGATCTTTCACATTGCCAATATCTGTCCTGCTGGTAAAATTCTGTTATACTTATTGCTAAATGTACTTAATTACCCTCCAGTGTCCCTTTTGTTCAAGCATTGTTTTGTTTTGTTTGTTTTTAAAGCAAACTGCATCATAACCTTGATTTTAGAGATTTTATGACCTCATGAATAATCTTCCCTGTGTTGTGATGATTTGCTGAGACCTAGGGGGGGAAGAAAACATAAGTTTGCACAGACACAGGAAGAGCCCTTCTCCCTTCCAATGCTCTGCAGAATGTTGTGGTGCAAGTGTCACCCATGCTGGGGACTCTGACATTGGCCACATTTCTTCTTTTGGTTGTAATGACAGGAAGAAGCAGATGACTCAATTCTGGCCATTGATGTGGTCCTATCTCCTGGAGGCCTGCTCCTCTTCCATTCGATGCTTTAAGCATGTCTCTTCTCCAAGTTCTCAAGGAACTGCTGGCTCTTTCAACTTCCTCATGACTCATGATGTGTTCTTTTGTTTCTAGCAAGCAAGAGTCCCATTCCTGATACAGTTTCCTCCCATAGAATCAGAACATGGAAGCATCTAAACAGAGGCACAGATGAGCTCCTGGCACAGATGAACTCCTGGCTTCTTTGCCAGATCACCAAGTATAGTCATGTGAGCAGGGCTCAGCCTATTTACTGGGTTTCTGTGCCCAACAAGACTGCAGTAATCTGATAATAGGCATTAATTTGTAAAACTGGCAACTTGCTCCTAAGAGTAATGTACCATCAAACATGAGATTTTCCTCAATCAATCCTGCAGTTCTGCACTCAGATGGGCAGGTTCTCCAGCCCGCTAGCATATGAACAGTATGTAAAGGGAATGATTATTAAAATAGATTAAACTGGCTAGAAGCAAGAAGCATGTTTTTACCCTTTCTCTCCACATAGCTGCCAACTGCCCCACTCCTGAGAGAATGTTGTGCTTAAAGCTCAATTTTACCTAAGATGCGAAACCAAAGAAATGAGATTCTTCCAACATTAGGGCTAGTTCTTTCCAAGAAATATCCCACTTTGACTCTGGAGAAAAACCTTCCAGGAGACTGAATTCTGCCCAGAACAGAAAAGCCTCTCTAGACCTGTTCTAGGTCTTTGTCCATCTTGGCCAGTAGGTGGCGCTCATTCTACGTAAGCATTTTAATAGTTCCCAGGAATGGTGGAATTCCCAGCCTGGTTTGTTTTGTTTTAGAGTCTTCCTGACTGCAGTTGTGAGCACTGCTCTAACAGATGCTTCCTCTTGATGTACTGCCCTCACCAGAGGCTCAATCCTGCTTTCTATTTCCTTTTTGCAACAGCTACGGTTACATCATTGTAAGAGGGGATTCCCTCATTTCCAAAAATATTCAACCAGGAGGGGAAAAATGAAGAAGCCTCACCTATGGGAGTTTCTGAAAAACCTGGCACTGTCACTCAACTTTTGCTTTCAGTACACAAGGGAAAATTGGCAACTAGAAACCATTATGGAAGAGGAAGCAGCTGTATGAATGAGAGGGCCAGGTAATGAGAAGTGAATGAGGAGGCACACTGGGGTTTTCTGCTGTGGGGAAGGAGGAAACTATTGTGATATGAGAGTGAGAAAATGGGATCTAGAAAAGTAGGGAGGATAGGGGAAATTGTCAATTTTCAGAATCAGCAATTAAGTTTTTTTCTTTGTTTCTTTCTTTCTTTCTTTTTTGGTACTGGGGATTGAACACAGGTGCACTCAACCACTGAGCCACATCCCCAACTCTTTTTTGTATGTAATTTAGAGACAGGATCTCACTGAGTTCTTTAGGGTCTCACAAAGTTGCTGAGGCTGGCTTTGAACTCACCATCCTCCTGTCTCAGCCTCCCAGTTGCTGGGATTACTGGTATGCACCACAGCGCCCAGCAGCAATTAAGTTTTACATCCTTTTAGCTTCAAATTAATAGGTGCTATAATTTGGACGTTGAATGTCTCTAAAGGTCCATATAGAAAGGCATTATCACCAGGGAGGAGGTATTGGGAAGTGGAACTTTAAGAGATGAAGCCTGGAGAAAGATCCTTACATCACTAGGGGTGTGCTCTAGAAAGGAATGGTGGAATTCCCCAGCCTGGTTTGTTTTGTTTTTAGAGTCTTCCTAACTGCAGTTGTGAGCACTGCTCTAACAGATGCTCCCTCTTGATGTACTGCCCTCACCAGAGGCCCAATCCAATGTAGTCACCTAGCCATCCAGTCTTGGACTTCTACCTCCGGGACCATGAGTCAAAATAAACCTCTCTTTACTTCACAAGTAGCCTTTGTCAGGTATTTTGTTATGGTGATGGAATGTTGACTAATATAGAGGGTAACCTGCTTCCCAGATATTTATACAAATTACCATTTTGTAAGTTAATAAAAAGCAGAGTTATTTCCAATGTGAAGAGTAACTACTTTTCAGTCTTCTCTAGGACATTTCCCAGAATTCCATTTTTTTAACTGTCACATTTCTGCAGTTA
>CM053399.1:140069247-140215791 GCA_028644305.1 Xerus rutilus | reverse complement strand
AAAGAAGGAAGGAAGGAAGGAAGGAAGGAAGGAAGGAAGGAAGGAAGGAAGGAAGGAAGGAAGGAAGGAAGGAAGGGAGGGAGGGAGGAAGGAAGGGAGGAAGGAAGGAAGGAAGACTGAAAGAAAGAAAGAAATGTGGGGGGAGGGAGAGGCTCCATGGAAGATGAGAAGAAGGGGTGGGAACTAGCTCTTTCCCTGTTTGTGTCCATGTCAATTCTGTCCCAGCTGTTGGCTCCCATTTCTAGCATGTTTCCATACACAAGCCTCCTCTCGGACTTCTCACTTTATGCCTCATGGCTTTCCTTGGCAATAACATCTGGGTAGAGCCCTCTTTCCTGAGGCCTAAGTCCCAGCTCTGAAACCTCCCTCCTCTAAGCTCCATAGACACCAGCATCACTCAGGGGCTTCTTCTCCTCAGAACAATCTCTGTTCCATATGGCCCCTTTTCTGAGCTTGTACATCATGAAAGCTCCACATTTTTCTCCTAGTCTTGGGAATAGAACTTTCTCAGATCACAAACATCTGTTTATTCAATTTCCAATATCAAATCTATTAACGTAATTGATACCATTTCTATTTTCCCAACTGAACAATGACAAACACAAAAGAAAGCTCAAAAGATCAACTATAAAATATTGGTAAAAGGTAGCAGTACAAATATATTTTTGCACTGTTTCAAATGGAAGTTAGTATAGCCTACAAGGGACAGCTGTCAGTAAATATGCATATACAATTTGACCAAGCAGTTTTATTTCTAGATAACCTGATATAAAAGTACAGTCTCTCATGGAGAAAAAGTCCTCTTAAATATTTATTTCAGCATTGTTAAGACCTAAATATACACATACTTAATCAAATATTTAATTAAACTATATCATATCCTCTCACATATATAAAATAAATTTGAACTTGTGTATTGAAATAAAAAGATTTTATGAATATAAATTACATTTAAAAGTGAACTGTTGAGTGATGCTTATGATGGAACATCACATATGTTGAAACTTACACAAACAGACATCATATATGTGTGTATAAACTATGAAGTTACCCACCAAACTCCAAATAGAAGATACTATTTGGGAGGGGATAGGAATTGGGAATTGATCCATGGTGGTCAAGAGGAATTTATTTATTGAAATTGATTGCATTTTAAAAATATCAGTATGTATATATTTGTAGAATTCTTGTGCAATTATAAAAACACTAGCAAGTATTTACCATTATGTCCTCAAGGTTATATTCATAACAGTGGCTCTGCAAAATGCTTTTTCCCTTCTCCTTCAAATGCCTCGCCCTTGCCACTTGTTCTTGACTTCTTGCTGGTTTTTTTGTTCCATGAATATTTATTGTCTTCATCACTGTTAAGAATTTTTATTATTACTATTATAAAGAGTACTATTTGTTACTATTTCTGAGTATTCATTATGTGATCAACACAGTTAATTATGATAATAATTACCACAGCTATGTCTACTGTGTCCCTGATGCTTTATATAATTTATTCAATAAATTCTCACAATAGCTCTATGAGGTTTTTCTAAAGTTGAAAACTGTACTATAAGGAGGTGAAGACAAACACACAAATCATGCAGCAAGTTGATAAAAAGACTAAGGACAGAGTCCAGTCCACAAGTTTACAGTTCATCTGGCAAAGATTGCATGCAATATTTTGTGATCCATTTGCCTTAAAATTTGCATGGCTTCAGCATATTCTGTAGCCATCAAATTACATGTGTTGCAGATGTTCATCTCCCATCATTAAGCTCAGTGTTTTACTCAGTAATGTACATGTGCAGATTAATATTTTCTTTCAACATGAGAACTCTATCAAAACATAGGTTTGAAGTAAGGAGAGTCAGAGGTGTATTTTTAATTAGGTAAGAGCCATCAAACCATTCACTGGATCCGTTTGAAGTGAATCAGAGACCTCCCCTTCACAGTCCTCTCATCTTTCAGAGACAAGACAAAACAGGAACATGCCACTAATTCTAGCATAGGGTAATTAGTGCTCTAAAACAGCTGGGGCGGTCTCTAGGCATTTAGCGCTATGAGTTAAGAACTCTGCCAAGGAAGTAGCGTTCAGGAAAGACGTAGTAATCATCTGGGCTTTTCATACCGAGTGATTAGGAAATTTCCAGAAGGATATGGAGTAAGACTGCTCTCTTTTAATATGGTGTCAGAGGTAGACAGTGATGTTGCAATCCTTATGCAAGCTATGATTAATATATTTTCTTAGTTATAAGGTCAAGAGATCTATTGCAAAAAGTGAATTTGTGAAACTGAGAATTTACTATTGAAGGAGACATTTAATATGACATGTACTCAAACTATAAGATTGTGCTCAAAATTCCTGAGAATTTCAGGCTTTACCCACTTCCTAGTGTCAGAGGGCAGGTGGTGAGAGGTGTCATTCTTCAAGAGCCTTGGGTCTGCACAGCAGGCTGAAGGAAGGAATCACATTTTGACTCCTTTCTCTCTTACCATAGCTGCTTGTGGCCCAAATGTGCTACGTCCTGCTTAAATCTGAAGACCCGTTCTCTTTGTAACAAAGACTATGACAAGAGGATTACCCCAATATTTTCGGTTAATTTCTGGCACAATAGTTCTCTTGTCAGCTGTGGAGAAAATCTTCCCCCAGAAGAGCATAGGTAGGTAAATCTGAAGCCAGTCCTCGGACATTCTGAGGCCCTACCACACTAGGCCAGCAGGGGCCGCTGTTCCTGAGAGGGCGTGATCTAAGTTCCCACACTCTGCCGTTTCCTCTAACTACGTGGTTGCTTGCGTCTTCAACATTTCAAAAAAGGGGACTACTTTTCTATAAGTTTTTGCAAAACCTAGGAGTATTATTCAGCTTCTACCTTCTATTTGTGTCTATATGGGAAGCTTCAAGCCAGAAAGCACGACAGAATAGGAAGCAGCTGTGTAAGGTTGCCTGCACCGGTGAAGAGTAAAGGAAGAGGATGGCCAGCTTTCTGCCTTGGAGAAGGAAACTACTGCGATATGGAAGTAAGAGAACAGAACAGGGAAAGCAGGAGATGCCCCTAACGTGCTGGGTTTCAGAATCAGTAAAATACAGTATGTCTTTCACATTTCAGCCCACGATTTCTTAAAATGTCTGATTCTGATTCAAGTCCCTGCTCTGAATGTAAGTCAGACATACTTTTAATCTGATGCATAACTATATTTCAGTCTTGAAGGTTCTTAGCAGAATTCAAGTGGAAATACACAGACACACATATTTATACATATATTTTTTTTCTTTTGGTCGCCCAGTTATGGAGAAAGAGATGGTACAGTGTTGAAACCATTTGACAGAAAAAAGACATATAATATTGTCATCTAGATGTACACTGAGAAAATAAATAGCCATATTTATTAGCAGTTAATTCTGAAGAAAAAACTATCTTAAATGCTTTAAAATGCTCTTATGTTTTGCACTCCGTTTGCCATTTGAGAAAACTGACGCTCAAAGAAGTTGAGTTGCCTCTGAGTAGAAAAGAAGTTCCAGGCAGAATCCCACAATCACGTATGATCTTTAATATGTAGGATTTCTGTATTGCTTTGAATTGTTTTTCTTATTTGCAGAATTATTCTTTCTCTTTATTGAAGGGCTTGTATTTTTGGTGGTGACATTTGTATTTTCTGCTGGTTTTAGTTTATGTTTTGTTCTTTACCTTACATTTTGCAAAAGAAAAAAAATCTCTGATCCAGTTCCACTTTCCATCGGATGAAAGAAGTTCTTTTCTTTTTTTATTGTTTTTTGTTAAATTGATGCTGACCATTATAGGACAATTCTAAAGTTAACCAGGAAAGATCAGAGAATTAAAAGGAAAAATTCATACACTATCTTGCCCTACCAAAAAAAAAATAGTACTATATTATAAAACAGCAACAAAATAAACATTTTGACAGTGAGGAAAAGTGGCCCAATAGTAATAAAGAAATTAATCCCAGAAATGTTTGTATTACTTGTAGTAATTAAGTTTAGAATTAAGGGCATTTTAGATGGTAATAAGGAAGATAAGTTTCAATATATGGTAAAAAGATTATGCCTAGTAATCTAGACAAAATATCAATTTAGATTCTCATAGCATAGATGAAAAATCTAATTGAATATAAAAGTAACTTTGAAAAATTTTAAATACAAAAAGGAATTGATAATTTGCAACTTCAACAGATAATGAGAATGAAGATTGGTTCTACTCAATATTCTGGCACTAGGATAAAATACAAAGAAAATGAACAGTTGTTAGCAAACATAAAATTGACAGAGTGCATCACACAAATATAGCTACTCTCTGTATAAAAGATTTATATTCACTTTTTTAAGAAATAAGGAAGTATAAAAGTATAATCCATAAGAACAATACACAACTACAATTAATGTCATAACATAAAACCCAAATAAAGAAAATTAAAAACAGAAAACAATAAAAATGGAAAAGCATTCTAACCCAGTAGTACCTAAAAACTACTAAACAACTATTAGACATTTTATTCTATTAATCAGTTAGTAAACATTTAACCTATTATATAACAGAAAGAAAATACTGATTCTATATGCTTTGTGCTACATTTATTCCTTGCAATCTATCCTTTAAAAAAGTTTGTAAAAAGGTTAAAAAATTATATCAATAATACTACACACATTCTTCCCCCTAGGAACTACCCTATTTCCCTTTTCTTTCATAGAAAGGAAGGTTCTCAAAAGAAATTTCTATCCACTTGGTCCCTAATAACTGTCCTCTTATTTACCTTAGTGTACTCCCACCTGGATTCTGCTGAATTGAAACCGTCAAACTAGATTTCACTTTTTCTGAATATAAGACATCATATCTGAAACGCAGTTCTTCATAAAACAACTCTTATCATGACGTTCTCCTGGCTGCTCTCCTCTTGTGCTACCATTCCATTTCAGTGGACTTTGCATATCCTTCATTCACTTTCCTATATTTCAGTATAAAGGTCCCCAAGATTCAGGTTTTGATCTTTGATCTTCTCCTCAGTCTCTACTTGTTTTCTATGATACTTCATTCATTTCCCCCAGATCCCTAAGTTAATGTCTCCAGACAGAGCACTGTCTAAATTGCCCAACTGGACATTCAATTGTCAAGACTGAGTCTCTGCATCCTTCAGTTTCTGGTAACAGAAGACTTTTTCTTAGGCCTACAAAATTAACACACAATGTAGTTGAAATTAATTGATCGAGTAATACTTTTATGTCTCCTTCATAAAAGAAGAAAAGCTCTGGAAAAGGAAAATTCCAGAAGAGCTAAAACTGTTTTCTTTTACCCCAAAGACAGTCACTGATCAAGTGTTACTTAATGAAATTAATGAATGAACTAAATTTCCTTTCCTTACTTCAGGTTGCAAAATCAGCCTTGGCATTTATCTAGAATAGACATATGCAAAAAGACATGAAAATAATACTTTAAATAATAAAGAGAAAAATTTAAAACTATAAAGATGATGATTTTTATGTAATTATCACAATGTAAAGGTAAACATGATCCCATACATGCAAAAATACTGAAATATAATAAATATATTAGAATCGAGAGCTAAGTTCATGAGTAAATTAATAACGTTGGGCTGATGCTGCTCAGAACTGTATGTTTTAACATAGAGTTAACACCACCAAGCGTTGTGATGAATTTTGTTCAATCAATTTTATGATAAAGGCAGGAAAAAAGGTATTTTGAAATGACTAAATTTGGGAGTATGAAGTATATCTGTCCCTAATAATCTTATGATCTGGCTCCTCAGCTCTTAAAGTCTTTAGGGAAGACGTGGATTTATTCTTTCTTTTCCTGATAGAGACTGATTCGCAGCCAGCAAGGAGTGATTACTGCTCAATGGAAACCTTCCACCCTTAACTCCTGCATAAGCACAAGAGAGTCCAATATGGAGACAGTCCAGGGAAGAATTGTCCAGGCCAGTCTCCTTTCCAGCAACCTCTTGTGCGGAACAGGTTGAAGATCTGCTGGAGCATCTTGTGGACAATGATGGTCTAAGTCTTCTGGACCTTGCTGACATCCACTGAAAACAAAGGGGAAAAAATGGAAATTGTGTAAATGCCCACCAATAGGAGACAGGTTAAAAAATTTATGGCACATTCAGTCAGTAGGCAACAACACAGAAGTTTTAAAATACAAAAAAAAAATCTCTGTATATACTAATTCTGGAAGATCTTGGAGTGAAAAAAAAGAAGGTGCAGAAGAGTATATATGGTATGCTATTGTTTCCATAAAAATGAGGAAGTGTAATAAAAAAATATAACAGTATTCTTGACCTTTACATGTATTTCTCTGGAAGGATTTGAAAGACAGTAATAAATACAAACTTTGGAAATGTTGCAAAAAAAACTGTGTCAAAGTATACATTCATTCCTACTTGAAGAAATCCAGGTTAATAAAATCCTCACAAAGGGAAAAGTCAGCAGATGGAAAATGCACACTCAAACATTGTGACAATATTTAGGAAATACTGACTGAATATTCTACCAAATATTATCCAATTCTATAAACTTATTACAGATTCTATAAAACAACCAAGGACAAGAAGGCATACAGTCAGGAACAAATAACAGGCAAAGTAAATTACAGAATGCAGTTATTGGAAAATTGTATAACCACTAAAAAGTGGTGAGTGGTAAACAAAAGCATGAAAAATTATTTAAGATAGCATGGCTTTGCACTGCAAGCCAAAAATGCAGAATGTATTTACATACTAGGCTACAATTTGGCTAAAAGACAAATACTGTGTTTTGTGATTTTAAAAGCTTGGAAAATATGAACCAAAATTATAATTAATGCGATGAATTAAATTGCGTGGGACAGAAATTATAAAGTGTTTTATGGAGAAATAAATGTAAGCATCCTCTGGCAACCTCCACCCCTTCCACCAGAGTTCTTCTCAATTTGTACAAAAGCTGCGCTTCATTGTTATTCAAAGGCAGAAGCCAGGAAGTGTAAATCTTTAAAAAAAAAAGCATGCACTTGGCAAGAGGGAAAAGGCTCAGACGCCTAGAAAACTACCAAACACGCAGCATAAGGTACGCGCAGCCGTTCAGAGGCCCAGTCACTCACACAGGCTGCAACTCTCCGACCGCACCAAGCCCAGCTCCTTCCTCAGCCCCGCCCTTGCAGCCTCCCGCGCACTCCCCTCCCCCAACGCCCGCCCGTCTGCAAGGTCTGGCAGCCGCGCAGGCGCAGTAACTGTGCGGCCGCTCCTAGCCCGGGGGATCCTGGGACTAGGCCTTTCCGGAAGGACCGGCTTGGCGTCCGGGACTAGGCCCGTGCTCCAGATCCAGGTCCAGGCCTGTGTTCCAGGCCCTTGCTCGAAGATACGCTGGTGGCCGGGGTGACGCTCCAGTGACAACGGAAGGCGCTGCGGGCCGCTCGCTGAAGTGCCCGGCCGTGCCACCGAGCGAGCTTCGGAGACGTACGTGGCAGCACCTCCCCTTTGGCCCGGAGCGCAACTGTTGAAGGAGCGGCAGCTCAGGCCAGACGAGGTGAACCGGTGATTTAACTGCCTTCAGGTGATGAATCATCAGCCTAACAATCAGATTTGAGGTCCACAGCCCATTGTGGTCCTGCTTCAGGACAGTTTTCAGTGGATGAGTGACTGGTGTGTCCGGAGGGGTGCCGCAGTGACTGCTTGCCCTTGATAAGGAAAGCGAACTTGCCTGCTCTTGGGACATACTTGTTTCCTGTAAAACATTCAGATCTGACTTCTTTGTCTAGCATACATCTCTGTGCACAAGCAAAGCTTTCACATGAAAGTGTCTCTTGGTAACGGAGAAATGGGCGTCTCTGCCCACTTGCAGCCTTGCAAGGCTGGAACCACACGATTTTTTACCAGCAATACTCACAGTTCGGTGGTATTGCAAGGCTTTGATCAGCTTAGGATAGAAGGATTGCTTTGTGATGTGACTCTGGTACCTGGTGATGGAGATGAAATTTTCCCTGTTCACAGAGCTATGATGGCGTCTGCTAGTGATTATTTCAAGGCGATGTTCACTGGTGGAATGAAAGAACAAGATTTAATGTGCATTAAGCTTCATGGGGTGAACAAGGTTGGTCTGAAAAAAATTATTGATTTTATTTATACAGCAAAACTTTCTCTGAATATGGACAATCTTCAAGACACCCTGGAAGCTGCCAGCTTTTTACAAATTTTACCTGTTTTGGACTTCTGTAAAGTGTTTCTTATATCAGGAGTCTCCTTAGATAACTGTGTTGAAGTTGGACGAATTGCTAACACCTATAATCTTATCGAAGTGGATAAATATGTTAATAATTTCATCCTAAAGAACTTTCCTGCTTTGTTGAGTACAGGGGAATTTCTAAAACTCCCTTTTGAACGCCTTGCCTTTGTGCTTTCCAGTAATAGTCTTAAGCACTGTACTGAACTTGAACTCTTCAAGGCTGCCTGCCGCTGGCTGAGGTTGGAAGATCCTCGAATGGACTATGCTGCAAAATTAATGAAGAATATTCGATTTCCACTGATGACACCACAGGACCTCATCAACTATGTGCAGACAGTAGATTTCATGAGAACAGATAATACCTGCGTGAATTTGCTTTTGGAAGCCAGCAATTACCAAATGATGCCATATATGCAACCAGTGATGCAGTCAGACAGAACTGCCATTCGATCTGACTCCACTCACTTGGTTACATTAGGAGGAGTTTTGAGGCAGCAGCTGGTTGTCAGTAAAGAATTACGAATGTATGATGAAAGGGCACAGGAGTGGAGATCTTTAGCTCCCATGGATGCTCCTCGTTACCAGCATGGCATTGCTGTCATTGGAAACTTCCTTTATGTAGTTGGTGGTCAGAGTAATTATGATACGAAAGGAAAAACTGCTGTCGATACAGTTTTCAGATTTGATCCTCGGTATAATAAATGGATGCAGGTGGCATCATTAAATGAAAAGCGTACATTCTTCCACTTGAGTGCCCTCAAAGGACATTTGTATGCAGTTGGTGGGCGCAGTGCAGCTGGTGAGCTGGCCACAGTAGAATGTTATAATCCACGAATGAATGAATGGAGCTATGTTGCAAAAATGAGTGAACCACACTATGGCCATGCTGGAACAGTGTATGGAGGCTTAATGTATATTTCAGGAGGAATTACCCATGACACCTTTCAAAATGAGCTGATGTGTTTTGACCCAGATACAGATAAATGGACACAGAAGGCTCCAATGACTACAGTCAGAGGTCTGCATTGCATGTGTACAGTTGGAGACAAGCTCTATGTCATTGGTGGCAACCATTTCAGAGGAACAAGTGATTATGATGATGTTCTAAGCTGTGAATACTATTCACCAACCCTTGACCAGTGGACACCAATTGCTGCTATGTTAAGAGGTCAAAGTGACGTTGGAGTTGCTGTTTTTGAAAATAAAATCTATGTTGTTGGTGGATATTCTTGGAATAATCGTTGTATGGTAGAAATTGTCCAGAAATACGACCCAGAAAAGGATGAGTGGCATAAAGTTTTTGATCTTCCAGAGTCACTTGGTGGCATTCGAGCTTGTACCCTCACAGTTTTTCCACCTGAAGAAAACCCTGGGTCACCTTCTAGAGAATCGCCTCTTTCAGCACCATCAGATCATTCTTAGGTTCAGTATCTTTGCAGTGCATCATGGATGATGACGTACTTCTCTTTAATTGTATCTTCTTATAATGATTGGTACAGTTATTAGACAAAAAGGTAACATATTATTTGTCTTGTTTGGCTTAGTATGTTTATCAAATGGTTAGCAAGTGCATTCTGAAAATGTATTCAGCATATCCAGCTGTTTTATGTTTTAACACATGAAAAAACAGAAAAATGTTTAAATTAGATGTCTTTTTGTCGTGTTACATTAGTCAAATTGTAGGTGACTGTAGTAAATGTATAATTATGTCCATTATGCTTCAAAGTTGAAAGTTTTCATCTGACTGAAAAACATCAAAGGGAAGCCACTTACTCTAATCTAAATTAATACATAAAAGGTTGTCAAGTGTTACTAGCTTCCTCTTTGCATAGCTTTTGGCATATCAATCAACTGTTTAGATTGTGTGGTTGCACTCAGAATATATAGTTTCTTAGGCAGACGGAAGAAGTAATAAAAAGATTAACGAGAAGAAACACCCCTAAGTCAGGATTTGGAATCTCTATAGAAAAAGAAAAGAGGATTAAAGGTATACACACAACACAAACATGCACACACACACTCATGCATATGCATATAAATACACAGAATTTTGTGTATGTATAAAAAAATTGGTTAGCACTTCAACTGCAGTGAAATTGTTCTTAATATTTTTTCTTTCATACAGTAGCTGTTTTTATTTAAATGGGAATTCATTATCACAGAATGTTGTAGTCATATATAGAATTTAGATAGCTAAGGGCTAGAATATATTAAATTGACAACCAGATTTGCCATTGAACTAAATCGTTACTTCAGATGAAGCTTACATTTTCTGCTTGTGTATTTTTTCCATAGAGTTGCTTTCATACTGATTATTTAGTAAAGTGTTTTCAGAATTAATTTTGCTCAGTCAGTTGAACTCTGCTTTCTTCTACCTTTCAGTAAAAAATATGATACAAAAAAAGCAAAGATGGAAGGATTCTGTACAGCTGTAGGATTTTAAATTCAGTCTCCCAATTTAGTCATTCTGACATGATTATTTTGTAATTTGGGTTGATTGTCCTGGTGCTGCTCCAGCCCATGTGCATACTGAGCTATGTGATCTGCCTCAAGGCTGTGATCTGAGCAAGCAAGAGATACACTCTCTTCTGCATCAAATCAGAAAAATGTCCTTTCTGCCATGTCTCAAGGACAGGACCAACTTCAGTTTCCCTAAGAAGCCAGCTACAAAAAGTATAATGTAAAAACACTATTGCCTTGTAGGCAGTCCTAAACTAAATCTTTAATATCAAAGAGTATACCAACTAGTTGGAGAATTACATGGGAAATGTTTAATAGGACTTTACTATCAAGTGGAATGATAAGAGTCCTCTATAATGAATGATTCTAAAGTCCTTTCCTGAAATACTTGTCTACTTGAAGAAAAAAATTATATAGATAGATGTAAATATCTATATCTGCATATAGCCCTATAGCTGGGAGATTGTCAGAGTAAAAAACAAAAACAATTTTAAAATTCTCTTTATTGACAATTCCATAATAAAACTCAGGAAACAAGGCAAAAGAAAATGGCTTCCAGGGATCTGAACATGACTTACTGCCCACACGAGTGTTGATTCATTTAAATGCTTTTTATGATTTCTGCATTGGCAGAAATTTTCATATTTTCTATGTTTTTTTAATGACTCAGTTTTTTATTACTAAAATAGCACATTTCAGTACATTTAGAAAATAGAAAAAGTAGAAATTACTGTTAACTTTGTGTATTGAATAAGCAAGAAATGGCATCCAAATCATTTCTTTGATTATAAATGAGAATGAATATTTGTGTATTTTAGATAGCTGTGTTTCCTCTTTGGTCAAATGTTCATGTCCTTTTTGTGATACCTATTGCTTTGTTTTTCATACCAAGTTACAGGATCTCTTTATATAATAAATATAATTTAACTGATTTTGCTTGAAGTAATTTTTTCAATCTATTATAGTTTAACAAACATAGGGCCATTCAATTAATTTTTTGAGATCAGACTTGTCCATCTTTTTTGCTTTTTGCCTTTTGGGGATAACTTTGCTGTGATTTATTTTAATGCAGTATTAATGTATTACTTTTTCAGTGCTAATGCTGACATATTGCCTGCTCATCTTCTATTCTGTCTAAGCTCTTTATTTTACTGGAAGAACATTTTCACTTTCTATTATGTTTGACCCTGCTGCTTTGAAATTAAGTGTTGCTTAATCAGGTAAGTTAATTGCTCCATCTACATCACCTCCCAGCCTGGCACACCCCATCTCTCATCTTTTTACTTGCCAGTTTTCTGCACTTGACAGATCTATTGGCAATCATACAAATAGGTAACTGATGCTATGCTGATAATACTAATTAAACTAATTATAGAGATGGAGATTTTAAGTGGCTTTGAAATGATTGACTAGAGATTTATTTTCATAAGCTGGTAATTTAAGGAAAATTTTAGACTGTGGAAAAATATTTAAAGAAGAGTATCAAAACAAAAATTAGCACTTGTTAACCTTTCTGATATAAAAATAAGTTGCGTCTATTATAAAGAGTACAGGGAAACCAAAATACATAAAAAATTATTCATGATTCCACATGCCAAAGATGATTCCAGTGAATCATGAATATACATATGACATTTTCAAGTAGTTTTTCAAATATGTCAGGCCCTAAACTAAAAGATGATAAAAAAATAATAATACAACTTCCCAAGATGCAGACTGCTATTATGACTTTTATCTCTTTTTTAATCTAAAGACACTAGAAAATAATTTGTAAGGTGTTTTTCCTAATTATCAATGCAAGTGCATTAAGAAAAACATTTCATTTTTACACAGACTTATTATAGATACAATTATAATAATTCCCACAAATCCCACTGATAAATGAGAAACTGAAGTTTAGAGAGGCAAACTTACCCTAAGGTCTTTCAGAATTTATTGCAATTGGTTGAGCTATGGGTGGGACTTTGGTTTTAATTTCTGAGCCTTATTTTGATACCTGATCTGTGTCCTCTAATATCCCATTATTGAGCATGTATTTATATGACTGGATAATGGTTAAAAGAAGATTTAGATATTTACTAAGGATGCACACACTGCAGAGCTGCTAAAGTTATGTTCATTAACCAAATACACTTTAAAAGAGTATCTGGTTCTGTTGTCATTTTTGAGCAGGTGCTTTCTGGAAGCTAATGTTATTCTGCCATCTGCTGGTTGAAATTAAAAGTCCTTGTTCAGTTACATTTAGAAAATGTTGCCTCCTTTAAACAAAATAACAGTAGTAACAAAAATCAGAAGATTTTATAGGATATGTTAACAGTTAAAGGCTATCCAATAATATCAATTATGTAAGTAAATATAAAACATACAGTAGTTGGTAAATTGTACGTTAAATATTCATAAGAATGTTTTTGATACCACATAAAAATAGATTTAAATTGCTGACTTTTTATTTTATTGATAAATTCATACAATTTGAATAGGAAATCTGCAACATTTATCTAGATTCTACACATTCACACTCAATACTTGCTGCTTTTTTTCTTTAACTGGTTTCCACAGTTAACTGGATTCCTTTTTTATTTTTATCTTCTAACAGTGAGCCTTATCACAAAGAAAGTAAATCTTTTCAGTCACATTAAGGATGTAGTGCAGTATAACCAAGAATAAGTAAATCTGACAACTTCATGATATTCTAAATCATTTCTGCTGTAGCCACCGAGGTTTCACTGAGTCCAACAGAGGCTTGCATACATAGCACACGTGTACAGTAAAATGGCTCTAATACCAGCTAACCCAAATATTTCTTAGTACCATCCATGGAATCAAAGAAAGTCTGTTTCATGGCTATGTGAACAGTACAAGTATTGAGCTAGCTATTTCTTCATTCTCCAAAACAGTGTCTCAGGGCAAAATATTCTTGTTTCTACCCTCAGAATGGATGAGACTAAAAATAGGTGATTCCTCAACAGAGCTCTACTGAAGAATATCAAGAACTCACATAGCCCCATATTTCTTATCTACACAGAACTGAATGAACAAAGTTAGTTTCTACACAGTATTTAAACAAGATAAGTATAAAGCCAATGACAACAGCAATAAGACCCAAGCTTTCGATGTTTCTTTGTATATAGCCACTTCCCTAAGTCCGTCCTTAGTAAAGAATGTCCTGCTCTCTACTGATCCATCTTCCAGAATGCTATTACAATACAGCCTTACAGCATCTTAAACAGAGTTTTGGTGTTCTTTGCCTCCATTTTACCCAAGACCCAGTTGACACAGTACATATTTGTGTAGTTACAGGGGAAAGTTGACATCTCTTGGTTCAAATAATTTTCTTTTACTTCCAGAGTATACTTATCACTTGGAAACCAAAATATTCTTTCAGCCAAGAATTGGTGACCTATAAAAACTGCCTTTAATTCATGTTAAATTATGAACCCAAACATACCCAATAAAAAAATCCTAGATTAAACCAGCGTAACATTTATTTCTATATGCTGGGTAGTGTTTATTTCAGTTCTTTTTAATATATTAATCTTTCCACCCTTCTCCAGATAAGGAAATCACAGAGTAGACTTTGCCAAACTTTCCATACCTTCACCTCTCCCTCCCTACTCCCACACACTTACTTGGAGACATCACTTAAACTCAAAGATTGGGGAAAGAGAATTTTCTGTCCTTCAAGGGTATCTCCATTAGTAATCCATTACGTAGACTGAATTTACTTTATTCTTCAAGGGGAAGAGTATGAATTCTGATAATGTCCACTTTGTTCACTTCTTGAGCTGTGATATCTATACCTCCCATTCAGTTCACCACTTAACCTGTAGCTAGTGTAGCCATATGGAACAATCTCATGGCTATCATTTGAGAACACCTCTATGTGCAGAACAAGCCCAAAGAGATGCCTCTCAACTTAGCCAATTTATTCAACATCTAGAAATGGATTTTGTATATCCTGTTGGGCACTTCCCCTGATGTTCTCCCAGTTGACACTGTCTATGTAGAGATATGAGTCTCTGTTGTTGTAGAAAAGATAGAGAAGCTCATCAGAATCTAGGGAGCAATCAGGATTACAGTTTTGGGAATGACTTAAGACTACTATAGCCTTGATCTTGCAGAGAGGTAGGAGCAGAAGGAGATTTTGTTCATGAAAATAACAAAATTGGAGCCTTCTAGCTACATTTACTTATGAATTTTGAACTATAAAAAACTGGCTGGTTGGTTTTCTTTTTTCTTTTTTTTAAACAACAACATTAAAATGTTCTACTGGTCCATAATCTCTCTTTCCTGGGGTAGTTATTATTTTGTTCATGTTGCTGAGCAAAATCTATTCATTTTATTTGGAGAAATGTGAAGTTTTTAAATCCTTAATCATAGAAATGACCAGGATGCTATTAGAGAGATGACTGTAGATGGTGGTATCTACAGAAAAATGCACAACCTACCTACTCCTGTGTTTTATTTCTACACAGAGATAGTGTTTAGCTTTCCTCCAGTACTCTTTACTGTCTTACCATCCTACTCCTGGCTTTCAGGCTCTCAGAAAAAAATCTCAGCAATATTCCAATTGTACTCTGATAACAGCCTTTGTCTATCTCCATGAATGATTAACATTTCAGATAACCCAAATCAGAATTCCAACAATTTTGTGCTCCTCCCCAAACTGGCATTTAACTTGTAAAAACTGCTTTTACTAGTTAATATCAAAAACAATGGAGGGAAACATTGTTCTCTAACATTACAATCTAAGTTCTTGATTGTATATCCTCCTTGCCTGAAGTATCTGAACCAAAGTATAAATAAAACAGCAGCAACTGATAAAAGAGCAGCAACCCTGATTTCCAACCTGGATGCAAAACTTCAGTAGTGAAATTACATATACTACATTCCACACTTATTCTAGCATTATAATTTCCAAGGAAACAGGAGTACAATTCTCCCTTTCAGTCCTATTTATGAACTCCCTGTGATGTTCACAACAGACCTGTTATGGTCTGGATATGAGGTGTCCCCTGCAAAAGCCCCTGTTAATGCAGATATTCAGAGGTAAAATGATTAGATAATGAGAGAAGAATCCTAATCAGTTCATCCTAGTTTGTATGACTGGATAGTAACTCTAGGCAGGTGGGGAGTGGCTAGAAGAGGTAGGTCACTGGGGGCTTGTCCTGGAAGGATGACCTTTCCCTGTGGCCCCTTCCTTTCCCTTCTTTCTCTCACTGCTTTCTGATCCCACCATCAATTGAGCAGCTTTCCTTTTCAGGGCCCTTCTGCCATAATGTTATGCCTGCATTTGAGCCCAGAGCAATGGAGTAGGCAGTCTGTGGACTGAAACCTCTGATACTGTGAGTCCCAAATAAACTTTTCCTCTTCTAAATTGTTCTTTTCAGGTATTCTGTCACAACAACACAAAAATTAACTGAAACAAGATCTACATCAGTGTTTTGAAAGGACTGCCAACAATAACAACTACTTTCTCAGCCTTTGAGTGGTTGCTGCTTTCTTCCAATGACTGCCCCAACTCCACTGTGTTTATAGAAATTCCAGAATAAGCCGGGTGCTGTGGCGCACGCCTGTAATCTCTGCACTTTGGGAGGCTGAGACAAGAGAATTGTGAGTTCAAAGCCAGCCTCAGCAATGGCGAGGTGCTAAGCAACTCAGTCTCTACATAAAACACAAAATAGGGCTGGAAATGTGGCTCAGTGATCTAGTACCCCTGAGTTCAATCCCCAGTACCAAAAAAAAAAAAAAAAGAAATTCCAGAATAAACACTAGTTCATAGTAATTAGCTCAAACACTTTAACCCAGAACTGATATGGTTTTATCCTGTTGCTTCCTTTCAGAGCAAGTCTGACCCCTATAAAAAATTCCCTTCCCACTCCCTCCTGCACTTTATCATGGTTCTTCATGGGGAGTGCTTCCACATACTGCAAAAGTTAACCTGAATTGGTTTGACTACCAAGTCAAAATCACTAGGAAATCTGTTATTAGGGGTCAATAGCTAATAGGCTTCATAACAACTCTAGGAAAAGAAGGAGTGTGGGAATCCCCAGAGAGAATATAACTTTCCAGCCCTATTTGTGGCAGTAGTGGTCAGAGAGAAATGACATTAGAGAATGGCAGTTCCTTCTAGTTCTTACTAGGAGAATCGAAGTATGGTTTGCATGTACAAATATGCCACAATGAAATAATCATTCTGTGTACTAGAAATGCATTAATTTTTAAAAAATGGTGATCAGTATAGTGTTCTGGCTTGTATTATTTTTCTATGGTATCCCCAGAATTCAGTAAGCACTTCATCTTTTTATCACCTCTGTTTAGTCATCAGCCTTACGTTCATCTATATTCTTTACCAAGACAATCTCATGAATATCTTCTGAACTTATTTAACTCTTTAGTTACTATTTCCTAATAATTATTTCATAATGGATGCACTGCCCTCCTTTCTATACAATATGTGCAACAAACCTCAATCTAGTTTTTAAAACACAGGTGGAAGAATCTTTCTAATGTGTGTTTGGTAACATAAATGTATTGTTTGAAACATTTCAATATTTCCAATGACCACTTCTGTGAATTACAATCCTGATTGTTTACAAAGCCTTTTATTATGTAAACTCTACTTAGAAGCAGAGTTTTTCTACTCCCTTCTCCATCTCTATATATTTCTAAATTTTCTTTCTCTTTGATCCTGCATGCTTCTTCTGGCCACTACACTTTGACATTCACTGCTCCCTGTTACTGAACACTTTGAGCATCATGCATTTATGTGGCTAACTTCTAAAAATTCTTGTGATGCCAGCTTAACAGTCACTTCTGGATGAGCTTTCCCTTATCCATACAACTGCAAGCTCCCAGTATCCTGTACTACTCCATCACAGTCATTGACTGTAAGTGAATGCTCTCCTGCCTGTATCCCCACAAGACTGGAAGCTCTGTGACAGCAGGAAGAGTGTCTACTTTTTTCACTGTAACTGTCACTCATTACACTGCCAGTAACTAGAAGGTATAGGGAAAATGTATTCACTACTTGTTGAAGTTTCAAGGTAAATGATTTTGTATTTCCCTTTCATTTCTAGTTCTTGCAACTGCTAAAATTGAATTAACAACCAACCATCAAATATGATTACCCTAAGAAATCAGAAGTAAAACTGAATTCACTTCAGCTGATTTAATCTGTTAGTCTTGTTCATCTCTTTATGAACCCAAGAGAGTTTCTACCTAATTCTTTTTAAAGTTTTTAAAATTTGTTTTAATTAGTTATACATGACAGTAGCATGCATTTATGCACTTTGATATATCATACATAGAACACAAAATTTCTCATTTTTCTGATTGTACATGTTGTAGAATCACATCGGTCATGCAGTCATATATGTACATAAGGTAATAGTGTCTGTTTAGAGCTGTCTTCTCTGGCAGAATACTTCATTAAAAAAACAAAATCTTTATTTAATTTACCAATAGCGTCACAAGGATAACTAAATTGCCTAGAGCAGCAATAACTTAAAATATTTATGAATAAATGGAATTAACATTCCTTTTGGATTTGAAGGCAGTTTAAAGGTTTAGAATACTTTATATTTCTTCAACAGTGTGAATAAGATCAAACTTTTACAATACAGATTTAACTTCCTCACCCTCTCCAAGGAAAAGAAATCTAGAGGCATAGCTGACCATATTTACAAAGAATAAATTTTGCAAATACAGCAATTATCATGTTTTATTTTTTACATATTAAAAACTCATATTCCTTCTATACAAAAGTATATTTTAAAAACAATATAACAAACAATTCGATACATGTTATAATAGAAGCAAAAAAGTTTTTTTAATTGAATCTTGATAAGGGAGTATATTAATAGGTGAGATCTAATTGGTCAAAATTAGGTCTAAGTCTCCTTTCCAAACTCCTGGGATTTCCAATGAGTTGTTAATAAAGAGAATGAACTTATTGATTTTCCCTTCTTCCAGTCTGACAATGTTACCAGCATAACAGCTAGCTACTTTCTTGTTCAAAAGGAGACTGGGGAGGGAATACCCGTCCCCAGCCAGGCTGGTATCCTCAAGCTTAAGGTCTCTTTTCCTGTACCAAACATACCTACAGAAATTCCAGCTGCTTTCAGTCCTTTGTGTAGAAAAAGTTGAAAACCTGCTGGATCACGTCATGGAGAACAGAAGTAGCTTGAACCTTTTGCAGTTCACTACCATACATTTACTTCGGTATTGGGGAGTACACCTGAGGACTTGAAAACATTTTTTTACTTCACATAGGAAATAAAAAAAGATTCTCCTAAGTTGGCATACAATTGTGAAGGTCTCCTAATTTGAAATGACATGGCTTTGGGCCATGTCACTACTACAGGTGCAGAAAGAAATGGGGAATATTGTCCTTAGAGTTGTGAGTGAAAAGGTTGGCAGGCACATTAACAGAATGTACCTGGCCTGTGAACGGTTGTGTTCCAAGGCCAGGATTTTCAGCTTTTGCATTCATCCCAACTCTTATTGTTCACTTTTCTACTTAATGGCATAACATAAAATCATGACTTCAATACTACTTTTGTATTATTACAGTGGAAATTAATGTCCTCATACAAAATGACAGAAATTTCAATCCAATAGGATGCATTCTTTCAAATGAGACCCAATGCTGAAACAAAAATCTGAGTCTCAATCTCACTTTTAAAATAATTGACTTTTTATTTATAATAATAACACTTAGAGATTTGATCCTGGATGTCATACTTCTTAAATTGCTCTGAAATCCTGCTTCACATCTCTGCATTTCCAGATTTGATTTGCTCCACCAGTTTTAAACAGGAGCCACAGCTCATGTTTTCTGACATAAACTGCAGAAAAGCATACCATATGGAGCAGATTCAAGATGGTGAATTAGAGGAAGTCTGCCTTCCTAGTTGCTCTTTGGCTCAGGATTCAAGCAGCAGGAGTACAATTCTCAGCAAAGTAGATGAAAGAAGGATATCACTAAAATTAAATACTGGAAAGTCAGAGCATCTTAGAGACTCAGAAATTTGGGTACATTGAACAAAGAAGGAAGAATACATCAGAGCCAAGCCTTTTGTGGCAGCAACAGCAGTGCTAGTTCACCACAGAGAGAACACAGAAACACAAGGAACAGATTTGGTATGAAAAAAATGAGATTAGAAAAGAGCCTGAACTTAGCTGATCCAGAGGTTGCACCATGAACTAGTGTTTGAAAAGTACTCTGTATTACTCAACTGGCCATGGAGAAGCTGAAGCAGGAGCCATCTTGAGGTGACCAGCGATGTTGTAGCTACTACTGCTGCAGAGCCAGGAGATGAGATCAAACACCACCACACTGTCCTGGCAAATGCATACTGTACAGCCTAGGGTATACGTAACAGAACATGAGTGAAACAGGTGCAGAGAAGATTGTACCCAGGGGAATTCAAGTCAGAAAAATAAAGGACAGTCCAGCTTTCTTCTCCTTTGAGTCTGGATGCTCTCATGACTAGCTGAAGTGGTTTAGGATTCTGAACAGGCAGGTGTGAATATTTCAGGAACTAAGCCTGGGAAGGCTGTGGGCAGCAGAATATGTGGAGGATTGGCTTCCCTACCCAGGAGCTCCTGAGATCCAGACTCCTGGCAGAGATTGGCAATTGCTGGACCTTAGGGGTATGTTGATCTAATTTCTTTAGAGCAGATACCATTCAACAAAGCCCCATTTAGACTGAAAAGCCCTAGAACTTCACTCATAGAACTCTGCAGCAGCCCCACCCTGGGAATGCATAAATTTAGTCTGTGCAGGCAAAATTCCAACTGACAGTACTTCTCACACTATCCTGCCTTATATTGGTGAGAAGGGAAGCTGAAAGCGATTTCAACCAAATTGAGTCTTAAACAACTCCAGCTGGCAGGCTGGTGAGCTACATACAAAAAGAAAGGGGTCAACAACCCACAGCCCCCCCACCTCCCCACCCCCCCACTCCCCCACCATACACAGCCCAAGAAGAAATGGGAAGAAAGATAGGCATAGATAATGACCAACCATCCATTTTTGTCAACTCTTTTGACCATCTTTTTTTTTTTTTGGTACCAGGGATTGAACTCAGGGGTACTCGATCACTGAGCCACACACATCCCCACCCCTATTTTGTGTTTTATTTAGAGACAGGGTCTCACTGAGTTGCTTAGCGCCTTGCTATTGCTAAGGCTGACTTTGAACTCGTGATTCTCCTGTCTCAGCCTCCCAAAGTGCTCTTTTGACCATCTTGATAGAGATAATTCCTTCATTTTTCATTAAGAATCGTGTGTGTGTGCATTGTTGGTTTTGGGTTGATTGGTTCATGGACATATATACATATTTATTTCTTTTCCTTTTGTTTTTAGCATTTTTAAAATATAGTCATTTTTCCTTGTCTTTTGAGGGTTAGGGTTTTTGGTTTGCTTATTTTGGTTTGGTTTTGTTTTCATTTGTTTGTTTCCCTTTCTTTTCTTGACCTGCTAACAGCCAAATTCTCTTTTCTTTCTCCCCTTACTTTGTTTTCCCTGTTATTCCTCCTCCTTCTTCATAACCACCATGTGCTACATCTCAACTGCATTCTCTCTTCACTTTCTGAAGTTGTAAACTCTCTTCTACCTTCCTGTCACATTATCTTTTCTCTTAATGAACTGTATTTTTTACCATCATTTCAAACTAATTGGTTTATTTAACTCCTGCTCCCACTATTTATCCTATTGTAATTATTACTGCTGTGGATGACATAGGTGACACCTGCTGTTTGCTTTAATACCAGATCCAGTTCATGGTTACTTATTATTTTTGCTGTTAGCAATTGCTGATCCCACCATTCCTGTTTTTTGTGGCATATTATAGTAGGAACTGGGTATTTATTTTAATGATATATATTCCCCCCTATTCTGGGGGAAACTAAAGTTCACAGTATGGAGACTCTGCTGATGAATTATATTCATCCAAAAGATAGCACACCTTGCTCCCTCCACACATAAATTAACAACACTCAAATTTCAGCAATACTTTAATACAAAGAATGAAGAGACAAAAACCCACACTAACGACCAGGCTCCAAATACAAATGGCTGGGGGTGGGTTCTAAGGTCCTACTCACAAAAATCCACTGCTACAGCAAAAACAGAATTAACACAAAGGCTGTGGATATTGCATCTATAAGGAGATCTCAATCTGTATCACTACAGGACACTTTGTCAGGAGAAGCCTATACCATAAAAAGACCCACACATAAGAGTGGAAGAGAAATCCATCCAAATAGGTGCACAGAACCCAACACAGGAATACAAGAAATATGAAAAAACAAGGCAACACAACACCTCATAAAGTTTATAATTCAACAACTGACTCAGAAGATATTAAAATGGGTTAAATATCAGATAAAAAATCAAAAGATTATAAATTATAAAAATTACCAATGAATTCCAAGACAAAAAACAAATTCCTTATTGATTAAGGAAGTCAATACAGATTATGAATGAGAAATCCTATAAGGAGATAGAGATATAGAAAAAGAGCCAATAAGAAGTATTGTGGAGGGGCTGGGGTTATGGCTCAGCGGTTGAGCGCTTGCCTCACATACGTGAGGCACTAGGTTCGATCCTCAGCACCACATAAAATAAATAAAGATATTGTGTTCATCTACAACTAAAACAAAATATTAAAAAAAAGAAGAAGAAGAAGTATTGTGGAGGATCACTGCACCCATGTGGAGAGGAATACCGTGCTATGGCTCCCTATCCACCAACATAAGGCCCCACTCTTACCACTTCCATCTTTGGGCACCACCAAATCCCTTCCCATGTGGTAATCTACACCACGGACAATGGACAGGGACAGCTGCTCATTGCAGCACTATGTGCCACCACCAAGCAGGCCATCGAATGGCATCGCACAGCCCATCCTTCCAGCCCCACCTCTGAAAGTGGTTGCCTCCATCTTGGTGCACCTCCACCATCATCTGGGGTTACTTCTGCTGCCACCTCCATCATCTTTAGTTGGAGAAGCTTCCATCTAAGTACACCAAATAGGGCCTGGAAGCCCAATATCAAGGTACCTATAGGCTTAACCCTACTGCCGCCACTGACTAGGGACCTGGCTGCTGCCATCTAGGGACAACAACCAAGACCTAGAAGACCATCATCAAGGTTTGTGTGGGCCTAGTTGCACCACAGCTATCCCTACTTGGTGTGCTAACTAATATTATCCTGTTGCAGAGGCAACAGATAGCCTTGTATGGGGTCAACTTTCTTTTGTTTCCTGCAAACAGCCAATTTCTTTTGATTCCCCTTTCACTCATCCTATAATCTAATACCTTTATATTCTCACACCTACCTCATAAATATCACACATCTTACCCTCCACACACACGCATTCTCTCTCTGTCCACCATTAGAAACTGTAAACACTTATGCAAACCTACTGGATATATGGTAGAAGATAACCAAATACATCATTTCTGTTTATAGAGACAAAACTGCAAATGTCTAAATAGGAGCTAATTGATTTACAGGTGAATATTGGTTGCATTGGGTGATGTAAACATTGATCTCCCCCTTAAAAGTGAGGTATTGGTAACTTCCAGGGACACTACAAGATTATAGAGTAGAAACTGCAATACCTCAGATCTACACTGCAAGAGAGGAAGACACATAGACAACATGAAAAAACAAGGGAGGAAAGTGCCTCAAACAGACCAAAATATTACAGTAATAGAATCCATTGACAGCACACTAGATAAAATATCAGAAGAGTTCAGAATGTACATAATCAAAAAGACCTAAGTGAACAAATGTAGACAAAAATTGATCACTCCAACAAAGAGATAAGAGAGCAAATGAAGGCAACCATTGATCACATGAACAAAGAGATAAGAGAGAAAATATAGGTAGCAAAATATTACTTCAAGAAAGAAAGATTCTGGGGGGAAAATAACCAGCCCAACAATTAGAAATTCGTGAAATGAAGGAAACAATAAACCAAATAAAAAACTCAATAGAAAGCATCATCAACCAGACTACATCACTTGGAAGACAAAACCTCAGACAATGAAGATAAAATATACAATCTTGAAAGTAAAGTTGATCACGCAGTGAAGATAGTAAGAAATCCTGAACAGAACATCCAAGAATTGTGGGATAACATCAAAAGATGACATCTAAGATTTTTAGGAACAGAGAAAGGCACAGAGTTTCAAACCAAGGGAATGCACAAACTCTTTAATGAAATAATATAAGATTTTCCAAACATGAAGAATGAATTGGAAAACAAAGTACAAGAGGCTTACAGGACACCAAATGTACAAAGTTGCAACAGATCTACACCAAGTCACATTATAATGAAAATGCCTAGAATACAGAATAAGACTAGAATTTTAAGGTCACAAGAAAGGAATCGGACTACAAACAGGGGGAGACCAATTTGAATCTCAGAAGATTTTTCAAACCAGACCCTCAAAACCAGGAGATCCTGGAACAACATATACCAAGTGCTGAAAAAAAAAAAGGATGCCAACCAAGAATCTTATATCCAACAAAATTAAGCTTCAGATTTGATGATGAAATAAAAACCTTCCTGATAAACAAAAGTTAAAAGAATTTACAGTGAGAAAGCCTGAACTACAGAGCATTCTTGGTAAAATATTCCATGAAGAGGAAATAAAAAACAACAATGAAAATCTGCAAAGGGAATAACTACATTAAAGGAAAAACCAAAGTAGAATCTAAGTCAAGTTAAAAACCAAAAATAAACCACAATGACTGAGAATACAAATCATATAAAAAAAGGCATAAACTGACAGATTGGATTTTTTAAAAAAGACCAAACAATATGCTGCCTTCAAGAGAGTCATCTCACAGGCAAAGACATCCACAGAACTGAAGGTGAAAGGGTGGGAAAAAATGTATCACTCACATGGACCATGTAAACAAGCAGGGGTTTCCATCCTCATATCAGATAACATGGACTTCAAACCAAAGTTAGTGAAAAAGGATTAAGAAGGACATTTCATACTACTCAAGGGAATCATACATCAACAAGACATAATCATAAATATTTATGCCCTAAACAATTAGCCTTCTATGTATATTAAACAAACTCTTTAAAAATGAAATAGACCACAGCACAATTAAAACTGTTTGACTTGAACACACTTCTCTCACCACTGGATAGATCTTCCAAACAAAAACTAAACAAAGAAGCTGTAGAACTCAATAAAACAATCAATCATTTAGACTTAACAGATATACATAGAATATTCCATCCACCAATGATCAAATCCACTATTCTTAGCAGCACATGGATCCTTCTCCAAATTAAACCATATGTTATGTCACAAAGCAAGTCTTTGCCAAAACAAAATAAGTAAACAAATATGTGTGTGTGTGTGTGTGTGTGTGTGTGTGTGTGTGTACTACCCTGCAATTCTACCCTGCATTATGGAATGAATTAGAAATCATTCCATGAATTATAAAATTAAAAAATATAAGCTACTCCAACACCTAGAGACTAAGTAATATGCTATTGAATGATGCATGCATAACAGAACACATCAGAAGGAGATAAAAAAAATTCTTAGAGGTAAATGAGAATTCCAATACAACATATCAAAATCTCTGGGACACTATGAAGGCAGTGCTAAGAGAAAAGTTCATTGCATTAAGCTCATTTATTAAAAAAAGAAAAAGTCAACAAATAAATGACCTAACACTACATCTCCAAGCCCTAGAAAAAGAGGAACAGACCAACACCCAAAGAAGTAGAAGACTGAAAATAATTAAAATCAGGGCTGAAATCAAGAAAATTGAAATGAAAGAAACAATTCAAATTGACAAAACAAGCCGGGCATGGTGGCTTATGCTTGTAATCTCAGCACTTAGGGAGGCTGAGACAGGAGAATCGCGAGTTCAAAGCCAGCGTCAGCAATGGTGAGGTGCTAAGCAACTCAGTGAGACCCTGTCTCTACATAAAACACAAAATAGAGCTGGGGATGTGGCTCAGTGGTCGAGTGCCCCTGAGTTGAATCCCTGGTACCAAAAAAAAAAAAATTGACAAAACAAAATGCTGGTTCTTTGAAAAAATAAATAAAATTGACAAACCCTTAGTCAGCCTAATGAAAAGGAGAGAGAAAACCCAAATTACCAAAATTCATGATGAAAAAGGAAATATCAGAACAGACACTATTAAAATACAGAAGATAATTAGAAACTATTTTGAAAATTTATACTCCAGTAAAATAGAAAATCCCAAAGACACCAAAAAATTTCTAGAGGCATACAATCTACCCAAGCTAAACCAGGAGGACATACACAATTTAAACAGATCAATTTCAAGCAAGGAAGTAGAAGACATTATCAAAAGCCTACCAACCAAGAAAAGCCTGGGACCAGATGGATTGTCAGCCGACTTCTAAAAGGCATACAAAGAAGAATTAAAACCAATACTCCTCAAATTATTCCATGAAATAGAAAAGGAGGGAACCCTTCCAACTCATTCTATGAGGCTAGTATCATCCTGATACCAAAACCAGACAGAGATATATCAACGAAATAAAATTTCAGAACAATATCCCTGATGAACATAGATGCAAAAATTCTCAAAATTTTGGCAATATGAATGTAAAAACATATTTAAAAAGTAGTGTACTATGATCAAGTGGGATTTATTCCAGGAATGCAAGGTTGGTTCAACATATGAAAATCAATAAATATGATCTATCATATTAATAGGCAAAGGTAAGGAATCATATAATTTTATCAATTGATGCAGAGAAAGCATTTGACACAACACAGCACCCTTTCATGTTGAAAACACTAGAGAAACTAGGGATAGTAGGAACATATCTCAACATTGTAAAAGCTGTCTATGCTAAGCCCAAGGCCAACATCATTCTAAAGGAAGAAAAATTGGAAACATTCCCTCTAAAAATTAGAATAAGACAGAGTTGCCCTCTTTTACCATTTCTATTCAACATAGTTCTTGAAACTCTAGCTAGGGCAATTAGATAAAAGAAATTAAAGGGATACAAATAGGAAAAAAGAACTCAAACTATTACTATTTGTCAGTGATATGATTCTATACTTAGAAGATCCAAAAAAATTCCACCAGAAAAATTCTAGAATTCATAAATGAATTCAGCAAAGTAACAGGATATAAGATCAATACCCATAAATCAAATGCATTTCTATACATCAGTGATGAATCCTCTGAAAGAGAAATTAGGAAATCTACCCCATTCACAATAGCCTCAAAAAATAAATAAATAAAATGCTTGGCAATCAATTTAACAAAAGAGGTGAAAGACCTCTACAATGAAAAACCACAGAATGCTAAAGAAAGAAATTGAAGAAGACCTTAGAAGATGGAAAAATATCCCATGCTCTTGGATAGGCAGAATCAATATTGTAAAAATGGCCATACTACCCAAAGTGCTATACAGATTCAATGTGATTCCAATTAAAATCCCAATGTCATTCCTTATAGAAATCGAAAAAGCAATTATAAAATTTATTTGGAAAAATAAGAGACCCAGAATAGCCAAAGCAATCCTTAGCAAGAAGAGTGAAGCAGGAGGCATCACAATACCAGACCTTAAACTATACTACAAAACTATAGTAACAAAAATAACATGGTATGGCACCAAAATAGACATGTAGGCCAATGGTACAGAATAGAAGACACAGAGACAAACCCACATAAATACAGTGATCTCACATTAGACAAAGGTGCCAAAAACACACATTGGAGAAAAGATAGTCTTTTCAACAAGTGGTGCTGGGAAAACTGGAAATCTATATGCAGCAAAATGCATAAAACTCAACTCAAAGTGGATCAAGGACCTAGGAATTAGAGCAGAGATCCTGCACCTAATTGAGGAGAAAGTAAGCCTAAATCTTCATCATGTCAGATTAGACCCCAACTTCCTTAAGGAGACTCCTAAAGTGCAAGAAATAAAAGCAAGAATCAATGATGGATTCAAACTAAAAAGCTTCTTCTCAGCAAAAGAAACAATCAATGAAGTGAACAGAGAGCCTACATTTGGGGAGCAAATTTTTGCCACACACACATCAGATAGAGCACTGACCTCCAGGATATATAAAGAACTCAAAAAACTTAACACCAAAAAAACAACCCAATCAATAAATGGACTAAGGAGCTGAACAGACACTTCTCAGAAGGAGATATACAATTGATCAACAAATATATAAAAAAATATTCAACATCTCTAGTAGTTAGAGAAATGCAAATCAAAACTACTCAAAGATTTCATCTCACAACAGTCAGAAAGGGAGTTATCAAGAATACAAGCAACAGTAAGAGTTGGCGAGGATGTGAGGGGAAAGGCACACTTATACATTGCTGGTGGGACTGCAGATTGGTGCAACCAGTCTGGAGAGCAGCATGGAGATTCCTTAGAAAACTTGGAATGGAAACACCATTTGACCCAGCTATCCTAATCCTTGGTTTATATCCTAAAAACACTTAAAAATAGCATACTACAGTGACACAGCCACATCAATGTTTATAGCAGCACAATTCACAATTACTAAACTGTGGAACCAACCTAGATGCCTTTCAATATATGAATGGATAAAGAAACTGTGGTATATACTCACAATGGAATATTACTTATCTATAAAAGATAATAAAATTATGGCATTTGCAGGTAAATGGATGGAGTTGGAGAATATGCTAAGCGAAGTAAGCCAATCCCCAAAATCAAAGGCCAAATGTTTTCTCTGATAAGTTGATGCTAATCCATGGGAGGAACATGGTACGAGTAGAGGAACTTTGGATTGGCCAAAAGGGAGGGAGGGAAGAGAAGGAGGCATGGGGATAGGAAAGATGGTGGAATCAGTTGGCCATCATTACCCTAGGTACATGTATGATTGCACAAATGGTGTGACTATACTTTGTGTACAGAGATGTGAAAAATTGTAGTCCATTTGTGCACAGTGAATCAAAGAGCATTCTGCTGTCATGTATAACTGATTAGAACAAATAAATTTTAAAAAAAGAAATATTGTGCCTTAGAAATAAAGGACACAATAAATCAAATAAAATGCTCATTTGAAAAAGTCATTTTAATAGAGTAGACCATGCAGAAGACATAATATCAGAGTTGGAATACTGAGTGGCCAGCCTTGAATATTCAAACAGTCTTAAATAAAATAAGTAACTATGATCAGAATATACAAGAACTCTGGGTCAACACTGAGAGGCCAAATTTAAGAATCATTTAAATTGAGAATGTTTGTGAGATGCAGTCTAATGAAATGTATAACCTCCTCAGGGAATAAATAACAGAAAATTTTTTAAATTGTGAGAATGAGATGGACATCCAGATACAGGGAGCATTCAAAACCTCAAATAAACAAGATCAAAAAAGAAGCTCTCAATGACGTTATAAATAAAATGCCTAACATACAAAATTAAGATACAATTTTAAATGCCAAGAGAAAAATATCAGATCACAGTTAGAGGCAAGCTAATCATAATCACTTCTGCTTCCTCAGCATAACTCTACAAGCTCAAAGGCCTTGAAACAATGTGTTCCAAGTCCTGAAAGAAAATAACTGTCAACCAAGATTGCTATATCTGACAAAGCTATCCTTGAAAGTCAATGAAAAATAAAAACCTTCTAAGATAAGCAGAAACTAAAAGAATTCATGACTACTAAGCCAACAGTCAGAACTTACATAGAGAAATACTCCACACAGAAGAAATAAAAAACAAACCCAAGCATTCACAAATGAAAAAATTTCATTTTTAGAGTAACTAAGTAAATGAAAAAACAGGGCATTATTAAACATTATAAATAAATCAAAATGGCAAGAATTGATAAATATCCATGTTATTATTGAATATAAATATCTCAACTCTCCAATGGAAAGACATAGGCCAGCAGAATGTATTAAAGAACAGGCTCCAACTATATGTTGTTTGCAAGAGACTCACCTTAAAGGTAAAGACAGTCCCAGGCTGAAAGTGAAAGGATAGAAATTGATATACCATGCAAATGAATCCCCAAAACAAGTAGGAGTAACTATGCTCATATATGACAAAGTAGACTGCAAAACAAAATTATTCAGAAGAAACAAAGAAGGACACTTCATACTAATAAAGGGAATGATACAATAAGAAGATATAACAATAATAAATATTTATACTCCAAATAATAAGTATTTATGTCCCAAACATGGGTACAACTAATTTAATAAATGAGATACTACTCCAACTGAAGCCTCAGATAGATCCAATAAAATAATACTAGGTGAGTTCAACACACCTCTCTCATCATTAAATAGGTCATCCAGTAAAGATTTTTTGAATTTGAAAATATTATAAATCAAGTGCACTTAACAGACATGTATAGAATATTTCATCCAACAACAGCTGAATATATGTTCTTTTCAGTGGCTCATGGAACCTTCTCCAAAATAGATCATATGTTAGGCAACAAAACTGTAAGGATTCTGACTATGGAAATGTGCAAGACAGTGAGTTTTCTCTGGTGAGCAAACTCCCAGAGAATAATAGGCATCTTGTTTCCCTCAGCTGGAACATTCTGCAGTCTTTTCCCAGGACTATTAAGATAACTAATAATGCTTGGCTGGAACACATCTAATCATAAGCAAGAACATCTTACATTATAATCTAATGTGTCCTGCTTAAGAATATAATGAACAATAATGTACTAATGGTGAAAATGACCTAATATGACCTATTGGTATAAATAAAGCCAGTAGCTTAGATAAACAGCCATTTTGCCTCTGCATCTTGCTTCTGTCTCCCTTTTTGTTTCCTTGCACAAAACAACTCTTAGGAAATTTTAACAAAGATATAATCCCTTGCATCTTATCAGACCATAATGGAATGAAATTACAAATCAACTTCAAAAGAAAATCTATAGAAATTATATCAACAAATGGAAATTGAATAATATAATAGAAGAAATCATGGGAGAAATTTAAAAATTCTTAGTCTCAAATGAGAATAGTGATACAACACATCAGAACTTCTGGGACACTATGAAGACACTTCTAAGGGGAAAGTTTGTAGTTATGAATGCCTACATAAGAAAATTTTTTAATCCCAAATAAACAACCTAATGATGCATCTCAAGGCCCTTGAAAAAGAAGAACAAACCAATTTCAAACTCAGTAGCAGGAAAGAAATAATTAAAATCAGAGCCAAAATCAATGAAATTAAGAATTAAAAAAATGCAAAGGATCAATGAAACAAAGAGTTGATTCTTTAAAAAGATAAGCAAGATTGATAAGCTCTAAGTCAAAACAAAGAGAAGACCCAAATTAATAAAATTAAAGGTAAAAAAAGGAGAAATCACCATAGACATCACAGAAATATAGCAGATCACTAGGGACTGTTTTGAAATCTTATACTCCAATAAAGTATAAAACCTAGGAAAAAAAGTATACATTTCTAGACACATATGACCTATAAAAATTGAAACAAGAATATATAGAAAACCTAAACAAACCAATATCAGGTAATGAAACTCAAACAGTAATTAAAAAGCCTTTCAAAAAAGAAGAGCCCAAGACCAGATGGATTTCCAGCTTAGTTCTACCAGAGCTTTAAAAAAAATAATGTCGGGGCTGGGGCTATGGCTCAGCGGTTGAGCGCTTGCCTCGCATGTGTGAGGCACTGGGTTCGATCCTCAGCACCACATAAAATAAAATAAAGATATTGTGTTCATCTGCAGCTAAACAAAATATTAAAAAAAAATAATGTCAGTGCTTGTCATATTATTCCATAAAATAAAAATAGATAAAACACTTCCAAATTCATTCTGTGAAACTAGTATCACACTCATATCAAAACCAGATAAGGATATATCATGGAAAGAAGACTACAGACCAATATCCCTGATGAGCTTAGATGCAAAAAGCCTGAATAAAATTTTAACAACTCATGTTCAACAGCATATTGAGATTTTACATCATGATCAAGGTGGTTTTATTTCAGAGATGCAAGAATGGCTTCATATATACAAATCAATAGATGTAATTCATCACATAAATATAATTAAGAACAAAAGTCACTAGTCATCTCAGTAGATGAAAAGAAGGTCTTTGGAAAAACACCAACACTCATTCGTGATAAAAACAGTGAAGAAACTAGGGATAGAAGGAACCTACTTGAACATCATAAAGCCTGTATATGAAAATCCCAAAGATAACCTTATAGTAAATGGGGAAAAACTAAAAGCTTTTCCTTTTAATTTGGAATGAGACAAGGATGTCCACTCTCACCACTCCTACTTAATATAGCGCTAGAAATTATAGACAGAGCAATTAGGCAAGAGAAGGAAATAAAATGTCTAAAAATAGGAAAGGAAGTCAAATTATCACTGTTTGCAGATAATATGATCCTAAATTAGAAGAGCCAAAAAACTCCACCCAAAGATTCCTAGAGCTAAAAAATTAGCAAAGTAGCAGGTTACAAAATCAACATACAAAAATCAGTACCTTCTGAATAGACCAACAATGACTCTGCTGAGAATAAAATCAGGAAATCAATTCCATTTGCAATAGCTTCAAAAAAAAAAAAAAAAACCCAGGAATAAATCTAACCAAGGAGGTGCAATACCTCTACAATAAAAACTGTAAAACAGTGAAGAAAGAAAAATACCAATGACATTCTTCAAAGAACTAGAAAAAATATTTGGGAGAATAAAAGACAAAGAATAGCCAAAGCAATTTTAAACCAAAAAAGAAATACTGGAGGCATTATAATACCTGACTTCAAATTATACTACAGAACTATAGTAACAAAAACTGCATGGTACTGGCATAAAAACAGACACATAGACGAATGGTACAAAAGACACAGAGAAATATACACATCTAAGTCATCTGATCCTTGACAAAGATGCCAAAAACACACTTCAGATAAAGGATGGCCCCTTTAGTATATGGTGCTGAGAAAACTGGTTATCCATATGTAGAAGAATGATACTAGACCCTTATCTCTCACCCTACACAAAAATAAACTCAAAATGGAGCAAAAATCTAGGAATTAGACCAAAAATTATGCAACTCCTAGAAGAAAATAAAGGGTCAATATTCCAACATATAAACACAGGCAATAACTTTGCTAATAGGACTTCTAAAGTTCAGGAAATAACGCCAAAGTTAATAAATGTGGTGCCCTCAAGTTAAAAAGCTACACACAGCAAAGGAAACAATTAAAAATGTGAAGAGGGAATCCACAGAATGGGACAAATTCCTTGCTAGTTACTCTTCTGACAGAGGATTAATATCTAGAATATATAAATAACTAAAAAAAAAAAAAACTTACCACCACCACACACCAAAAACAAAACAGCTGTCTTAATTTGGTCACTAAAGATTTATTGACTGCATATATGCCAAGACATGATTGACAATGAGCATTCAAGGACAAGTAAGGCAGGGATGATGATTGTCCTCCAGGGAGGAGGGAAGACGGACAGTAAAGATGACTATGATTAATTAAATGCTAGCATACTTAGAGTAGCTAAAGGCAAGTATTTAGCAATAATAAAGACTGGAATTGGTTTTTCTAAGCCTAGAGTCACATGATCTACAAAGACTTCTTCTTTTGTATGCCTTTTATTTCTTTCTATTGATTAATTTCTCTGTCTAAAATTTCTAGCAATGTGTTGAATAAGAATAGTGAGAATAGACACTCTTATCTTGTTCTTGATCTTAGCGGAAATGCTTTCAGTTTTTTCTCCTTTTAGTAAGATGTTGGTTATGGGTTTACCATATAAAGCCTTTTTATGATAATGTATGATCCTCTTACACCTAATTTTTTCAGGAGTTTTATTATGCAATGTGTGTTGATTTTATCAAATACTTTTTCTGCATCTATTGAGATGATCATATGATTTTGTTTCATTCTATTTATGTGATGTATTACATTTATCAATTTGCGTATGTTGGAACATCCTTGCATCCCTGGAATGAAACCAAGATAAAGAGATTCAGTATGTTAGCAGACTATAAACTCAACATACAAAAATCAGTAGCTTATGAAAATACAAATAATAAATTTGCTGAAAAAAATCATGAAAGCGATTCGCAATACGCACACACACACACACACACACACACACACACACTTGGAATAATCTTAATAAGAAAGTGAAAGACCTCCACGGTGAAAATTACAAAACACTGAAGAAAGAAACTGAAGACATAAAAATATGGAAAGATGTCCCAGGTCCATGGATTGAAAGAACTGACAGTGTTAAAATGTCCATATTTTTAAAAACAATCTACATATTCAATGTAATTCCTATCAAAATACTAATGATATTCTTCACAGAACTTGAAAACTTAATCCTAAAATTCATATGAAAGCACAAAAGTTCCCGAATAGCCAAAGAAATCTTGAACAAAAAGCCACACAATGCTGAAGGCATCACACTGCCTAATTTCAAGACATGATACTGAACCATAGTAACAAAAACAACATGGTATCGTTAACACAGAGATCAATGGATCAGAATAGAGAACCCAGAAATAAGCCCATATATTTACAGTCAACTGATTCTCAACAAAGTTGCCAAAAACATACATCAGAGAAAGAAAAGCCTCTTTAACAAGTGGTGCTAGAAAAAAAAAAGAATATCCATGTATCCATGTGCAGAAGACTGAAACTTTATCCCTATACAAAAATCAACTCAAAATTGATCAAAGGCTTTAATGTAGACCTGAAACCCCTAGAGGAAAATATATGGGACACATTTCAAGATATTGGTATAGGCAATAATTTTCTAGATAGGACTTCAAAAGCACAGGAAACAAAAGCAAAGATTGACAAATAGAATTATATTAAACTAGAAAGCTTCTGCACAGCAAAAGAAATGATCGGCAGAGTGAAGGAACAACCTCTAGAATGGTAGAAAATATAGGCTAGCTATCAATGTGACAGAGAATATGCAGAATAATAAAGAACTAGAAAAATCTAAAAAAAAATAAGTAAGCCAGTTTTAAAAATGGCCAAATCATCTGAACAGACACTTCTCCAAAGAAAACAAACAAGTGGCCAGAAGATATATGCAACATGCTCAATACCAATAGCCATCAAGGAAATGCAATTCAAAACTACAATGAGATGCTATCTTACCTGTCAGAATGGCTATAAAATATATATAGATATATATATATATTCACCAAAATATGTATATTCACCAAAAATAACACATGCAGGGTATTATATGGATAAAAAGATATTCTTATATACTGCCTGTGGGAATATAAATTAGTAAAGCCACTAAAAAAAATACTACGAAGTTTTCTCAAAAAACCAAAAAATATTGAAATATCATATGATCCAACTCTCTCACTAACTGGTTATATATCAAAAGGAAATGAAGTCAGCATGCAAAAGAGATACACTCATGCCGATGTTTATTGTTGCACTATTCACAGTAGCTAAGATATGAAATCAGCCTAGGTATCTGTTCACAGATGAATGGATAAAAAAATGGCATATATATATATATATAGAATGGAGTATTATTCAGCCTTAAAAGGAGTGAAATCCTGTAATTTGCAGCAAAATGGGTGGAACTGGGGAAGTTTGTGCAAAGTAAAATAAGCCAGTCACAGAAAAGCAAGCATCACATGTACTCTCTCATTGTGGAAATTAAGAAAATAAATAAATAAAAAGGCAACCTGAAAGTAGAGAAGGGATTACTAGGAAATAGGAAACTGGTAGAAGTGTGGAAGGACCTGACCAATGCACAATGTATTCATGTATGTAAATATCACAATAAATCCAATTAATGTGTACAATTAATGTGTTAATAAATTTAAATGGGGGGTGCAAAAGGAGGTTCTACTTTCTGACCAAATCTGAGATTCCTGGAAAGTCAAATGACATCAGATTTTCATCTCCTCTTTTAAAAAATTGAGATGACTTCACTAGTCACATAGGAAACTGTAAAAGTTGAATAAAATAAAGTCTGAAATTACTGACTGAGAATCTGAACACAACAAATAATAGCATTTAAGTATTACTATAACAGATACCATAATCATATAGTAAGAGTTCAAGAAAATCAAGCCAAGAAAAGCTTAAACTGCAGCTCCCATGAACTCTCATGTTCCTGCAGTTTTTCTCCTCTGAAATGCAAACTCTACCACAGGGGATTTTCTGCCAGATTGAACGCAGCAGAGCCATGGTTACCACTACTGAGCAATGCCTGGCTCAGAGGGAGGGAAACTGTACAGCACCTGGAGGTTCTTTTCAGAAATGAAACAATGCCTTCCCTCATGTTCAATTAGTGTTAAACTCCATTTGATGATTTTTTTATTTTTTTTAAAATTGGGCTAAAAACATTACGGAAAGGGAAAAAAAAGGTGTATTGCACACGAATAGACATAAGACATACAAAAATACGTGTGTGGAAAAAATGAATCTATACAATAAAACATATTGAACAACAAATATATGAATTTATATTATGTGTATGATACACAAATAAATATGTAAAAATACAATGTATGTATATGTAAAATACATGTATATGAAACAAATGATATATAGTCTCTATAATATATTGCATATTTATATTTTGATTATACATTAATACATTTATATATTATTATATTATAATTTTATATATCTATATGTTTATAAATATTTATAATTTGATATAATTCGATATTTATAATTTTAAGTTATGTCTATATTAAGCAAAATACACAGTATAGTACATATTTATATTGGTATACAAAAATATGTATAAAATATATTATTGTTATATATTTGAAATATATTGTATGTATACATGAAATATAAAACATGTTATGGATATATAAATTAGTATATTTTTATTACATAAACTATAAGTAATAAATGCAATACGATATATATTTATATATATTTATATCACATACTAATATAAGTATATTAAATAATATACACATTGTATGATGCAAATTTTAAATAGATACATTATAAACTTATCTTTGTATTTTATTTGGGTGTTTTTGGAAAGGTGATTGATAAAGGAAGTTTTCTTGTACTGATTATAAACTGCACTCTCAAGTCCTCGACTCTGAATAAACGTGTCATTTCGTGAAAAACTCCTTCTTGCTGAAGTTTCTACGAAAAACAAAGCCCCAAACACAGGGGAAAGTTGAGAAAGTGCAAGATTCTGTGCTTGCTACCCAAGAAAAGATCGTAGGCAATGCCTCGGCAAAGTTTCCACCTCACCAATCACAGGGAGATTTTTGTTCACTATTTAGGTTACAGAAAGTTGACAAGCCAGGGTACTTTTCCCCAGCTGCAGAGCCCTTTGCAACTGAAAGCCCGGAGTTGCGTTTCAGAACCGCAGGCAGAGGCCGCAGAAAAGCCTGATGCTGACTCTTGCGCAGGCTACACCATTGTGTAGTGGTGCCCACGCGCCCTCTAGAGGCCGGAGAGTAAATTACTGGATCTCACAATGGTCCAGATCTATTAGCTAATAACAAGAATGATTATGCTCTGCTCCAATACTGGCTGTTCCCTTGGCTGGGGCATGCTTTTGAACCGTCGCCTGGAAAACGAGGACATGTTTCTCTATTAAGACAGCTGAAAAGCATCCCCAATCAGAAATTCCTGAACGACAAAGCCGACTTCCATTTTCCTTGGAAAATAGGGAAGATCACTCAAATCCAAAAGACAGAAGCCACCTGTCTCTACCATGTGATGCTCCAGCAAATGTTCCGTCTTTTCAGCACTATAGACAACGGTGCTGCTGACGATAAGATCCTCCTCGATCAACTACTCTCTAGGCTTCACCTCAGACTGGATCAACTGAAGCTGACAAACTTAGAAAAAGCATTGTGTCCCCATTTGGGATTTGCTCTACGAAAGTATTTCCAGAGAATCACCTGCTATCTGAAGGAAAAGGAATATGGCTCCTGTGCCTGGGAGGTTGTCAGAGGGGAAATTGAGATGTCTTTTTCCCTCATTAGTAATCACCAAAGAAAAGTCAGCAAGTAAAAAGAAAGTTATACGAATAACTTTCTGTAACCAATTACATGAACCCTCAAATGCAATCTCAATTCTGAGCTTTACACTAACTGAAAAATACCTGAAACTTATATCATGAGATTATTTTAAATATATGTTGTAATTCATGCATTAAGTTGACCAAAAACCTTTAGAGAAAACAGCATGATTTATTTCCTTAAATAAATAATGTTATGATTTATACACTGTTTTGTGTTGAAATTTTTGGGAGATATTTCTAATTTATCATAGAAAAGATTCATCAAGATGGTATTTTTGAATGACATTTGTTAGTTAAGTTGACGCTAATTTCTGTAAAAGATAAAAGCTCTTAGTAACTAGATCAAATTACAAAGTTATCTTCCTTTCATATAAGAGCTAGGTGTAGAAATTCCTGTCAGATGACTCCTTGGTTAGCCATCCTCCCAAGAGCGATTCAAGGACCTGAGTACCATTTCTTTTGATGGCTTTGCCCATGTAACTCCAAATGCAACTAGAGTGCCAAAACCTATTCTTCTGTGTTGCAAAGGGGGGAACGTGTGGTGAATCACATGGGGATGATTTCAAGGGTCCAGACCACACAGAAAAAGATTATTTACTTCCATTGATATGTTCTTGGCATGGATTTCTTCCCATGTGACACCTAGGTGCAAAGAAGGTGTGGAAAGCATTCTAGCTGGATGACTTGTGGTAAGAGGAGACAAGTTCTTTGAAAGACCAGTCTTCCGTTTTATACTATGTGTATTGATGCTATTTTAGGTGGAAAATGAACCACTTTTCTTGCCACACAAAATTTATTTAAAAATTATGTCTACTTCTACTAAGTTGATTTTTTTTTTTTTTTTTTTTTGGTATCAGGGATTGAACTCAGGGACACTCGGCCATTAAGCCACATCCCCGACCATATTTTGTGTTTTATTTAAAGACAGGGTCTCACTGCGTTGCTTAGCGCCTCACCGTTGCTGAGGCTGGCTTTGAACTTGCGATTCTCCTGTCTCAGCCTCCCAAAGTGCTGGGATTACACGAGTGCACTACTGCGCCCAGCTGGCTAAGTTGAATGTTATCAGGAAAGATTCATTCTTTAAACTTCCTAGCATTGTTGATTCTTTGAAAGAACCACTTAAATTGTTTCTTAAAGTCATAGCTTAAAGTTTAAAAATGACCGAGAGTATAAGGAGAAGCTCTTGGAACACATTGTAAAGTTCTAGGTGTGTCCTTCTTACTGGAGAGGAGTAGAAAGTATGATCTGGTAGCTCATACAAGCAGCTTCTTGATCACTTTAACAAAAGGGGACAGTGAGTCTTCCGATTGTAAGCAGGCCTCATTTCTCATGCTGATTTTTTAAATATTAACATACAAACTAGGAAAAATGTTTCTAAAATGAAATGTTGTTCTTTTTATAAAATATTCCATACAATCTTCAATGACAGCTTTCCTTGAAGACCAATAAAGAATTTTAAAAGTATCTTTAGATTAAATGTCCTCTCAAGTCATATATCATATATATTGGTATTATTTTTTTCTACAACTAGTTTAAGGATTATTTCTTTCATAAATTTGACTGAGCTTTTGAAATGATATGACTTGGAACAAGTGCCTAGGAAATAAGTTTGGGTAAGAAGATGTCTCTGATTAGAAATATCTTCCAAATTCCTGTAGTGGTATCCTGAGGAGAAAATAGGTCAAGTCAATGGAGGCTCTATCACTGGTAGCTAGAAGGGAACCTATAACCATATATAAAGAAGAATCAAAATTTCTACAGAAAAAAAAACCCACTGGACCAAGAAATTGAAATTCATTGGTTTTTCAATCTGACATAGTATTTTAATTATTACATGCCACATTTGGAAATAAAAATGAAATGAAGTTCACTATCCTATTGGAATAAAAGTGATAAAGAAAGGAAATCAGCAGTCACCATTTAGGTTTGTGTGGAGACACCTCAAAGAATCAAAGGATAAAGATCAGCAGTTGTCACATCAGTCAGCATCTACCTAAAAATATGAAAGTCAAAGGAAGAACTTTCTCCATTTCTATGCTCATTTTTGCCAAATTGTTTTCCATCAATGCAATGTATTCTTTTCTCCCAACCTCTCTCTTGAGTTTTATCCTGACATTCTCCATTATTTGGGCTTTATTCCTCAAAGAAAGTCACTATAATGCACAAGCAGCAAACTTTTCCAGGCTACAAACAGGAAATATCAAGTGACTGGCAAGGCTGTTGACCCAGACAGAGCCTTTTGTCATCTCAGTTCTCCACCTTCTGTGTGCTGAACCCTCCTCATTTCTCCAGAATGGTTTTAATTTCTACACATTTAATTGCCTCAGTGAGCCCTTTTAGCTGTGAGCTCTGAGCCTTAGCTAATCGGTTTAGTTGTGATTGAGCTCATGCCTCTAGACTGATCATGACCCATTGCCTTAGGCTTCTGGTAAACAGGAATGTAAAGCCATATGGATATTTGAATGCATGGATAGAAATATGTAAGGTTTCAAAGAGTTGTTCATAAATGTAAAACCTGGCTGTCTGCACCAACTCTTTTACAAATACATTCCAGCTTATGAAGATACATTCTGAGGAAGGAAAAAAAACAAGATGTAACATTTATAAGTAAAATGAGGCTAATGTTAAAATTATGTACCAAGCCTAGCATAAGTGAAGGGGAGGAATGGGAGCTGAAAAGAAAGACTGCCGTTGCTGAGGCAGGGCTCTACTGAAAATCAGTCTAGAAATAAGTTCTGGTTCGTATGGCCAGAAATGTCCCCAAAGAGCATATAAGATCTGAGGACCAAGAGTGGGGATGTACAGCGTTCCAACAGCAGCTCCACTGTTCATGAGCATTCTGTGCTTCCATTTTTCTTTTGTAAATGGTGATAATAGTAGAACCTCTCACTATCTGCTGTGGCCACCGATGTCTCCAGCAACTCAATGGACTGAGCACATGGTACATGCTCAACATATATGAAAAATCAGCCGGGCATGGTGGTGCATGCCTGTAATCCCAGCAGCTCAGGAGGCTGAAGCAGGAAGACTGCAAGCTCAAAGCCAGCCTGAGTAATTTAGCAAAGGCCTAAGCAACTTAGTGAGACACTGTTTCTAAGTAAAATATTTTAAAAAGGGCTGGGGATGTGGCTCAGTGGGTAAGTGCCCCTAGGTTCAATCCCTGGTACCCTGCCCCCCAAAAATTAGAGCATTAGAGCATATCTATTGGTAAGGTAAAGATCAGCTTCATAAATTCTAGGAACAGTGTCTGACTGACAATAAACACTTAACTTAGATAGTTTATTCTTTTTATTAATATTATACATTGATATATATGTATTATGTATGCATATATGTGTTTTATTTAACTCTATTAAATTGAGAGAATTGTACTTTGAACGTTTCAATTCTTTGCTTCTTGTCAGCAACATGACAAGAATGTTGATCTTCCAGTTTATTTATTCATTATGGGAGAACTTGATACAATTAACACTTGTCCATTATCCAGACAGAATAACATGTCTCACAAATTTGAATGTCTTGTGAATTGGTTTGGTTGTCTTCCATGGATCTGTGTGAAGGCTGAGTTTAGCAAAGCTGGAGACAAACCCTGCACCAGGGACTAATGACCTTTCTTTGAGCCCGCCGCTGCTTGCTACTTTCATCTGCACCCGTTCACCATCTTGCCCTTCTCCACTCCATCAGTTAATCTTCATCTCAGCTGCAGTGAATGTAGCTATTATTTAATCTTTTCCTGTTCAAGGTCCAATTTCCCAAACAAAGTTCAAAGGTCCAGTCCTAACTTATTTTACTTTATTTGTTTGTTTGTTTGTTTGTTTGTTTTTTGTACCAGGGTTTGAACTCAGGGGAACATAATCACTGAGCCACATCCTCGACCTTTTTTTTGTATTTTTATTTAGAGAAAGGGTCTCACTGAGTTGCTTAGGGGCCTCACAAAGTTGCTGAGGCTCACTTTGAACTCTCAAACCTCCTTTCTCAGCCTCTGAGCCACTAAGATTACAGGTGTGCATCACTGCACTGGGATTCTTCACATTTTTATCACATTTGGACATATATTTGTGGTTTTTTTCCCCAGTCGTTGTGATACAAAAAGTGACAGCTTTTGCTTTCTAATAAAGGAAAGGAGAAAGAAAAATATCTTATGTCTTGCATGCTATATAGAACAATTACATAGCTCATACACTTTATTATCTTTATGTGCCATTATTGACATTTAGGGGAAAGGTGGCTTCCTTTTGCTTCTTAAGAATCAGTTAGGGGGCTGGAGTTGTGGCTCAGTGGTAGAGCACTTGCCTAGCATGTGTGAGGTACTGCGTTTGATTCTCAGCACCACATGTAAATAAATGAATAAAATAAAAGGCCACTAATATCTAAAAAAAATATTTAAAAAAAAAAGAATCAATCAGGTTTGGATCTCTGAAGTTTGGGAAATTATAACTTAAACAAGAAAAGATTAAATAATATTGATCATAATTTCTAAATTGTGTTTTCTTATTCAGTATATTTGTCCCAAGATTTAAAAAATTAGTCCTTGGAGATATAACTAAATCTTAGGTATTATAATGGTTTGTGGTACTGAAAACTCACCCCACATTTATCAGACAAAACATTATTCCTTGGTTTTTTGGGTTTTTTTTGCCAGTGGGTTTTCTAGGCCTATGGACATGGTTCCCTGGTTAAGTGCTTGCCTGACAAACACAAGACAATGGGTTTGGTCCACATCACTGGAAAAACAACAACAACTGTCAATATTGAGAAGTATTGACACTGAATTTATTAAGGTAAGCAAAATCTGTGCAAGATCAGTGCTTAAAACCTATGGTAAACAGATGGCTGGGATTGGAGGGCTTTCCAGGATTATTAGATCTCAAAGTAATGTTTTAAGAGGTGGCTTCTGTGTACCTCTGGGCTGTCATTATCTGCTGTATTAGATATTGGTTATGCTTGAACCTCAGAGCTCTTGCATGTATCACGGGCTTTGAGAAATAATACAGAAGTGCTATATTTTATAATTATGTCAGTACTGAGGAAAATAAGATATCTACAACCTGAATAAATATCTAGTATCCACTCAAATACAAACAATTTCTCTTTGAAGGAAAATACAGTAAAAATTAAAATTCAAATATTTCAGTTTTCTGTGTCCTATCATTTAAAAGATTTTCAAGTATTTAATTGCACGGCAATTATTTTGTTTTTATAAATCGCTAATTTGAATATGAATAAGATATATTAAAATTTCGTTAAGTACATTCATTATATTAAAGTCCCTTAGAAAATTTAGGTATGTCTATAAGTAAGATGCCAATAGCTTATGAACTTAACTTTTATCTTAAAATGCTTACTAATTTTTTGAACTTTGTATTGAATACAAAGTTTAAACTTAGCACTTTTATATACAAATGAGAGATTTACATAGGGTACATATATAGATACTCAAAATATCTGTGTTATTAAAATTTAATGGAAGTTTCAATGGTAAAAATATATATATATCTAAAAAGACTCTGGGGGCAGGAGAGGTGAAAGCAATAATGAAAAAATTGTTGGGAAACATTACTCTAAGCACATGTAGAGAATGCATAAAGGAAAGCAAAAACAAAAGTAGAAAGTTCTGGCGGTGACATTCCGAAAACTGAAAATATATTGATTCCTATTTAAGACATAGGAACAAATCAAGGGCTTCAGAGAACCTCTAGGCAAAGGTTCAAGATCACTCATCTCAGGCAGCCCAGCAGCATCTTCAAGATCCCCAATGGCCTTGCCCTTGGCTTTCCTCCTGGTCCTAGTGATGCTCAGCTGCAAGTCCACCTGCTCTCTGGGCTGTGACCTGCCTCAGATCCACAACATGGGTCTTGAATCTCCTGAGAAAAATGAGGAGGGGACCCTGATGCTCCTGGAAAAAATAAGGAGAATTCCCTCTTTCTCCTGCCTCAACTACAGAAAGGACTTTGCCTTCCCCCAGGAACAGCTGGATGGCGAGCAGGTGCAGAAGGCTCAAGCTGTCGCTGTCCTCCACGAGATGACCCAGCAGGTCTTCAACCTCTTCAGCACCCAGGAGTCCTTTGCTGCTTGGGACAAGACCCTCCTGGACACATTCCTCACTGGCCTCTATCAGCAGCTGGATGACCTGAAAGCCTGTGTGCCCCAGCAGGTGGGGGTAGACAAGGCTCCCCTGAGAGCTGTGAAGAAATACTTCCACAGGATCACTGTGTATCTGAAGGAGAAGAAATACCTCCCTTGTGCCTGGGAGGTGGTCAGAGTAGAAATCATGAGATCCTTCTCTTCCTCAGCAAACTTGTATGAAAGACTAAGGAGTATGGAATGAGACCTGGTCCATCAGGAAACTGCTTCTCACTGACCAATGCACCTTATCACACTCCCCAAGTTCTGCTGTTTCAAAGACTCTCATTCCTGCTGTAATTGTGACATGAATTCAACCAATTTTTCAGATGATTTCAAGAATATTAGATGACAGCCCATTTACCCAGGACCATGATGTATCTTTTTGTCTATTTATTGAAGTATTTATTTTTATGCTATTTATAAGATCTGAATTGTTTCTTTTCATAGAAGGTGAGGTCAACATTTACATTGTGATTGATATATAAAATGTACATTTTATATTTAGTCAACTTTTTATTTTGCATTGTTCATTACATTTTTACTATGGAAAATTTCTTCTATGTTAAACACAATAAACTTCGTGAAAAGACTTGTCCAGCCTGATTTTGCACCTTGATCTAAAAAGTGAATGATAGAATTGACTCCCCCACTAATGTTACATTTACTCTGTACTTAAAAATTCATTTCATTGAAGCCAAGTTGCATGTTGCCCTCAAAGTTTTGAGGTGAATATAAAAAATACAGTGCCTGTTCTCTTTTGTCTTATTTTTATAGGGAAAGAAACCTAAACACAATGATCCTACTAATGCATTATACTAAATTCTATAAAGAGGAGTATGAAAAACCAATGAAATTCTCTCAATGGAAGGTAGATGCAGCATGCTAGGAGAGAAAGGTGGAAGCAGGTACATCTTCTAGACAAGTGCAAAAGCCCATTGGATACATGAGTTTGCAATCTACAAGAAATACAATGTCCGATGGCTCATAACTGGCAATTGGAAGTTCAGCAATGGAGGTGGTCTTGTGGGTAAGAGTGTGGAGGGAGAAAAAGACTTAAGCTTGATCCTGAGAATTTTTGACTTTTATTAAGCGGAAGGGAGAGAAGAATCAGGAGGGAAACAGAAGTGGTCAAGACCCTGGCATCAGAAGGACATCAAGAGAGAATGGCAGAGGTAAAGTACATTTAAGATAATGAACTCCTTTAGAAGTAGAAAAATTCATGGATATTTGGAAGATGTGTATTGAAACTCTTTAATACATTGGGAAAGTGATGGCCAGTGGTGATCTTAGTGACAGCTGGTTGGGTAAAATTAATCAGCAGAAACCATGTTGGCATAGATCTAAGATGAGTAATATAAAGTAGTTAGTGATAACAAAGAGAAAAGAATTCAGAGAGGTTTCATTCTGAGGCAGAGAGAAAAAAGTAGTGTCTGATCTGAAAAAGAATGTAGGTTATTATTTTTCTACATAGTGAAAATTAATGAGTGGAAATAACGCTGCAGTAGACAGCAGGTGAGTAAGAGCAGAAAAGAACTTTGGTGTGTTGTGTCACCTGAGGAGACAGTCACTTGAGTTTTCATCTAATTTAGACTTACCTCTGATTTCCTTTGCCTTGATGTTCTCCGATGGAATGACAACTTTCTAGGAGTCTTCACTAGAGAAACAAAAATGATGTATCAAAATTTTTGAAAATAATCGTTCAAGCCTTTTTGTTTTCATTTTACCATGCTATTTGGCTTCTAGCTTCAAGATGAAAGTAAAAGTGGTAAAGAAGCAGCAAGGCAACGCTCTGCCCAGAAAAAAGACTAAATAAAACAGAGTGTGTAAAACTTTAAAGACTTAAATAAAACCGTTTTTTTAAAAAGGCGTGCAAATTTTATATAGCATCGTTTATCTGGATCTCACTGCCCCACATTTTCTCTGTGAATGGGAAAAGGATGAACCAAAAAGCTTAGCTGCAATGTTAACAGCCCAGGGAGAGAAAGGGTGTAGGTTAGAGGAGGAGGCGGTGACTCTGGAGTGAAGAAAGAAAAAGCAGTAGATTGGAAAGATGGTGGATTTTTCATTTGTGTGCCTAGTTGCCCATTGTTTTCAATATATTGTTTGGATTCATTGTATGTAATTGACAGTAGTGAAAATCATAATACCATGCTTAATACAGTGTTAAGGTTTGGAGATGAAGGGCTCCCCAAACAGTTTTCAAGATTTGGTTCCCAGTGCAACAATGTTCAGAGGTGGAGCTCTTAGAAGTGACTCCATCAGGAGGCCTCTCAATTGATTAACCAACTGATATCTGAATGGACTACAGGGAGAGGGGAGGAAATTGTAGGAGGCAAGGCCTAGATGGAGGAAGTGGGTCACTGGGGGCCTGCCCTGGAAGGGTTCATCTTGGCCCTGGATCCCTCCTTGCTCTTTCTGTGTTCCTAGGCTGCCATAAGCTGAGCAGCTTTCCTTTGCCAGGCCCTTCCATCATGCTGTTCTGCCTTGCCTCAGGCCCAGAGCCAGAGTTAGTTGACTATGGAGTGAAGCCTATGAAACCTTAAGACAAAATACTTTTCCCAGAATAAGTTGCATTTATGTGAGATGTTTTGAACATGGTGACAAAAATCTGACTCATAATTATATTTATTTTAAATCATGAATTAGTAACTTACCATAGTAATTTATGATTTTTTAAAGTCAATACTTCTTTGTCTACAAGAAAGCTACTTGGCTTTTGTTAATAATTCAGTCCTCCCTCAAAACACTCATTACTACTGATAAGATGGTAACTTTTGGAATTGTTGGCTTTCTTAACTTATATAATTTTTAAGGCTTTTTTAACTGATATAATTGTCACACCAGTTTACTACATCAACTTTATAAACATTTCATTTTCTGGTACAGTAGAATTTGATAAGAATTGCTTTATATCACTGCTTGCAATTTTCCTGGTTTTGTAAATATTATGATCTCATATGGGTACAAATAGCCAAATTACCTTGGACATAAAGACTGACACATTTCCCTTACAAAATAAAAGTAGGAAACTGCATTAATAAATATACTCAATACTAAAAAAAATTGGTCAAAATCAGCTGAAAATACAACAGGAACCGTGGAAATCCATAGAGCAAGGGTGTTGTATGTTATGGGGCAGACTACTCAGAAAATGCACCAAGTCCCAGTGATGTCCAAATTGGAGAGTCTTTACTAGCCAGCTAGTCCCTGCGATGTCCTCATTAGCAGGCTGGAGACTGCTCCCTACAAGATCTAGACAGTCTCTACAGGGAACAATAACAAGCCTGAGCATTGCAGGGTATTTAAAGGCAAAAATCACATCCTTGTTGGCATAGCTGCAAGCAAACAGGAGTCCAGAAGCTAAATTGAGCCATTAGCAAAACAATGCATATGAGGCAATGCATACATTCTGCGCACATTCAGTACTTTCCATGATCATTTATAATTGACAAAGCTCTGGGTTCAGCACAGGGTCATAAGGAACTGAAATGGAAGCCTTAGCTAAGGTGGAGTCACTTGAGTTAAACTAATCTACAACATTGTATATAATTCTGAAGATAAATGAACTAAACAATTATAACAATTCCAAATTTCAAAAGTTATAAAATCAGTTATAATTAAGAATAAAGATTTTACATTGAAATTTTCATTCTACCTGGATGTATATATGATATATCACAACCCACCTAAACTCTCTAACACACACTTTTTATGGGGGAGGCGGGTGTAGTGGGGATTGAACTCAGGGGCACTGGACCACTGAGCCACATCCCCAGCTCTGTTATTTTATTTAGAGACAGGGTCTCACTGAATTGCTTAGCACCTCGTTTTTGCTGAGGCTATCTTTGAACTCAGGATCCTCCTGCCTCAGCCTCTCAAGCCACTGGATTTACAGGCATGTGCCACCGTACCCAGCACACTTTTCTTATAAATAAAATGCATTCAAAATATTAGGAGTTTTGTGAATACTAAACAAACAGTTGCATTTCAAATCCTTTTGCACAGTACCTTCCAAAGGCTAAAAATTTCACATTAGATAATATTCTCTTATTTTTCTTTGCTGTTTAGCAGAATAGCATGTATCTTTCTAGAAAATTCTTAGAAGTATGCCCTACTTTCAGTCCCTGACCTCTAAAGGAGGCAACTTGAAAGTCCATAGTTCTGTCATGTTCTTCAGAGGCTGAATAATGATGCTTTTTCACTTTAAGAAAGTGTCCTTTACATGCACTTAGGAAATGGTGACTTGTGTTAATGCCTGACAGTGGGAATAAACCTCTCCATGGAAATACAGAAGACACATGGTGTTTAGTTGTGATTCCGGCTCCTGGCACACCCTCTCTGTTGCCCTCGGCATTCCAGGACACATACCCATAGCACCTCAGTTTCCTTCCTTTCTAGGTAAAATTTCCAGACCACCCTGACATTCTCTGCCTTCACCTGCCTGCCCATTCACACAGGGCTGCTTTCTGATGTGTTATGGTTTCAGCTTAAGGGTTTCCCTAAAGAGCAGTGCAGCACAAGTAGAAAGCAGAAGTTCCATAAAATGTCTAGGTTTTGTACAGACATCTGCTGGAGCATTCTCTCACATGCATTTTCAATTTCCGTTGCATGTGATGTCATAGTAGCTGTACCCAAAGGAAACAGAAAGCAGCATCCAGTGCATGCAGGCCAAGGGAAACTCAGGGAAGAGTTCCGCTTGGTTATGCTTCAGTCCTACCGCTGTGTCAGGATTTCTCCTCATACTGCGGAGACTACTTTTGGACAAAGATAACGGTAAAATATGTATCGTAATAGTGATGCCCTCCTCCACCTCACTCAGTAGCTACCTTCAAAGACACAATATTAAAAAAAAATTCTGGGAGAGTTCTGGAGAAGACTAGGATAGCTCCTCTTCACATGGCAGATGAGTCTAACCTCTAGATTTAGTCAGGAAAATGACAGATTGTAGACATTTCTGAATGAGAAGTTAATTTCCGAAACCAAAGTGAAAGACGTATGGCACTTCCCTGCTGTTTCTGATGGCTGGCACGTTCCCCCCTATTGCTCTGGCTCACATTCTTTCATTAGAAAATCAAAATAATAATTTCCCCCTTCCTCTAGAATTTCCCACTTGGGGTCTTCCTTCACTCCTCATTAGCCTGTTCTGCATTCAGCTGTTTTCCCTTGTGGTTTCTTTTCATCAATTTCCCTTTAGTAGTAGAGATACCACATTTGAAAGCAAACGTTGAAAGTTCTCGGTTTGTCAGAAACTCCTATGTGAGTGGCTTTTGTTCAGGTGTTTTGAATATTTTGGGAAATGGGGGAATGTCCCTGTTCCAATGATGTCACAGTAGTTGTAGCTAAAAGGAAACAGCAAAATCCACTGTATTCTGAGGCTATTACAAGCTTACAGGGGACGACCGCCACCTACTGGCCACTAGGGATGAAGAGATACTTCCTGAAAAGAACTGACTCCAGCAGTGGAATTTGTTTTCTTGGCATTTGTATCTTAGAGAAAATATTCCCAGCTTCAGGCAGGTCCTGTCCTCTGGACAGTGGACGGTACTCTGGGGGGAAAGGTGCACAGCGCCTCCTTCCCCTCCAACTTGCTCAGCAGTCCAGACTCTCCTGACCCATCAATCCCTTCAGCTTCCTAGGAGACAAAGCTGGAGGTGGGGGAACCGCCCACATGATGTGGAGCTTCAAGAGAAGTCAGGGAAAAATCTCCTGTTGGGTGGTGCATTAACTCTTTCTTAAGAGTAAATTGTCCATTTTACAAATTCCTTCCTACAATCAGATCCAATTCCTTTATCTTACAACCAAGGGAAAGTTTTCACTCACTCTAAATGAGGCATGAGATTGTATGATTGCAGTCTAGACTTGGTCATTAGAACACAGAGGAGAGTAAAAGACTTCAGAGGACACAGCTGCCAGCTGACCCTGTGGACTCTGTTTGGGTAGGACCAGGAGGGATACAGGCAATCTGCACAGCACTGAGACTGATAAATGAATCCAGAAGTGATTGTGAACAATTCAGGTGGAAGGAAGGAGCTTCACTTCAGCTGGGATCTCTCAAATTTCTGCCTAGGTTTAGTCTGGACCTTTACATTGCTTCCCTCTTGTTAATGAGCTAGAGGGCTTCTGTTTACATGAAAAGTGATTTTGATCTCTTACCTTTCTTTTTTTCTTCTTTATTTGTTTGGGAACTAGTACAGGAGCAGAGCTACATGGATGGATTTTTGTTGTTGTTTGTTTTTGATAAACCTGGCTGTCTTTGAGTGCTAGCATCTTTCAATCATTGTGACCTCTTCCATTCTTTTTTTATTGCTTATTTACACTTCACGTAATTTTTCACTATATTCATATTAGACTTTATGTTATATTATTCTGTAAAGCTGTATGGCTAATTCCATAATATAACCTTTCTGCGAAAACATTCGTAAGCATGTAGTACTTCAAATATTTGTTTTACTAACTTGTTATGTATTCAGTAGAATGTTGAGCCTAGAGGCATGACTGAAGGCATGGGTCATGGATGGGCTAGGGAGACAGTCAACATTGAGTTGTTCAATGTCCCTCACTGCAGAGACAGGTTGTGCTTCACCCATCCCCAGCCACATTCGGGCACATCTGGTTCACCAAATAAGGGGCATGGAAAGACTGAAATTGTGTGCAAGGGATCCAAGGGTCACAACACAGCACAACCTGGAGACAATCAAGTTTTTCAAGCTTCATGATCACAAATGTGAACATGGCTACTCTAGACTCCTCCTGTCTACTAATGCCTGAATTATGGAAGTCAATGCCCACTAATATCCAGTTGGACACAGAAACACAGTAAGCAGAAGGGACTTTCCCATACCTCTATACCCAATGAACTGCCAAAGAATTCAGCAGCTTACCTGTGCTCCTGTTTAAAGGTTTCCATGTTCTGATTCCCCAGAAAAGTGACAGACTTATATGTTTACAATATCAAAGCTCATGTCTAAAAATGGGAAGAAGTTGAAAGATCCAGTTTGAGAATGGAAGGATAAAAGTGATGCTCAAAGTGTCCACTGAAACAATGGCTGGTCCTCAGGAAATGAAGCAATAAGTCTCTTTTTCCTTCAGATTATAAGGTCTGACTTCTGATTCAGAATCCTTCAGCTTATCTCCCCTAACATGGAGAAATGACTGAAGTGGAAGCAGAGAGCAGAATCTTGCCCCAGAGATAAGGACAACATCAGTGTCTCCAGCATGAGGGATGGAGCACAGCAGCCTGCAGAGCACTGGCAGGGTGGAGAGGTGCTCCAGTGGGGCCAGCAGGGCTTCCAGCACAGGGAGATTATTCATAAGGCCAGAGAAACCCATGGAATCTCTCAATCCTAGTTATGATGCAGCCCCTTTAGAAATAAGCAATATGTGAACAGCACTTGAACTACAGGGTCACAGGCAGGCATTTGAGAACATTCAGCAATTAATGAGACACTGCATTTTGTTTTTTCATTATGCATTTACTCTCAGTCTCTTAAACTGGTGCTTTCTAATTATCCATGACAGTGGGATTCATAGTGATATATTCATATGTGCACATAACTTAATGTGGTTCATTTCTTTGCACAGTGCCTCCCATTTCACTCTCCTCCTCCCCCATGTTACTCCCTGTCCTCTGTTCTTCTGACCTCCCTACCATTTTCACTAAAGTATTTTTTTTCTCTCCCTTCATCTCTCTAGATTCTACATAAGAGAGAAAGCATATAAATCTTGACTTTTTGAATCTGGCTGATTTTTTCTTAACAATGTTGTCCAGGTCTATCCATGAAACTGAAAATGACATAATTTCCTTCTTCTTTATGGCTACATAAAAATCTATTGTGTGTGTATGTGTTTGTATGCATGTGTATATGTGTGTGTGTATGAATTATGCTGCTATCAATACAAGTATGCATGCATCACTTCAGCTATTGACTTTAGTTTTTTGGGATAAATACTCAGGAGTGGTATAGCTGGGTGATATGGCATTCTTATTTTTAGTGTTTTGAGGAACTCCATACTGGTTTCCATAATTGTACTACTTTACAATCCCACCAACCGTGTATAAGTGTTTCTTTGCCTCCCACATCCACATTAGCCTTGATAGTTATTTGTGTCCTTGATGCTTGTCATTCTAACTACAGTGAGATGAAATCTCTGTGTACTTTTGATTTCCATTTCCCTGATGCTAGGGATTTTGAACCTTTTTTCATATGTTTGTTGGTCATTTGCATTTCTTCATTTGGAAATATCTGAATAGTTCGTTTGTCATCTATTAAATGATTTTTAGTGTTAAGTTTTTTGAGTTTTTATATATCCTGGATATTAATCCTTTCTCAGAAGAGGAGTTGGCAAAGATTTCCCCCCATTCTGTAGACTCTCTCTACAAGAGAGTCTCTTTACACTCAATCATCTTCTTCACTGATTAGAAACTTTCTAATTTGATTCCATTTCATCCATTAATTCCTTTTTACTAGGGCATTATAATTATACAACATAGCAGTTGAGTTCACTTTGACAAAATCTTATGTGCATGGAATTTGATTTCACTCTCTATCATCCTTTATCTTCCTCCTCCCTCCACCATTTTCCCTTTTCTACTCTACTGGTTTTTCTTTTGCTTCTTTCTTTCTTTGTTTTTTTGTTTGTTTATTTATATTTGATGGATACTTTCTACATATACATTAAGATGAAATTTCCCTTGGTACATTTATAAATGCATGTAGCATGACTTCATTAAGTTCATTCCTTATTTCTTTCCTCTTTCCCTTCCTTTCCTCCTCCTTCTACTATATATTCTCCTCCTTCTACTATATATTGATGACATCTGATCCCACCTCCACTGCCTTCTTTCCCTTATTTTGCTCCAGCTTCCACATATGAGAGACAACATTCAACCCTTGATTTGCTGAGTCTGGCTTATCTCACCCAGCAACATTTTTTCCATTTCCATCCATTTACCAGTAAGTGCTGTTATTTCATTCTTCTTTATGGCTGTATAAAACTCCACCGTGTACATACCACATTTTCTTGACCCATTCATCTATTGACAGGAATCTAGGCTGATTCCATGATTTAATTATTGTGAATTGTGCTGCTATAAACATTGAAGTGGCTGTATCTGTATAGTATGCTGATTTTTGTTCTTTTAGATAAATAGCAGGGAGTAGGATAGCTGGGTCATGTGGTTCCATTTCTAGTTTTTGAGGAATCTCCATACTGCTTGCTAGAGTGGTTGTACTAATTTGCAGTCCCACCAACAATGTATCAGTATACCTTATTCCCCACATCCTCACTGGCATTGATTATTATTTGTATTATTGATAATTGCCATTTTCACTAGGGTGAGATGAAATCTTAGTGTAGTTTTGATTTGCATTTCCCTGCTTGCTAGGAACGTTGAACATTATTTCATATACTTATTATCCTTTGTTTCTTCTTTCGAGAAGTGTCTGTTTAGTTCTTTTGCCCATTGATTGACTTGGTTATTTGTGGGTTTTTTTGGTGATAAGTTTTTTGAATTCTTTATATGTTCTGGATATGGATCCCCTATCAGAAGAGCAGCTGGCAGAGATTTTTTTTTCCCATTCTCTAAGCTCTATCTTCATGCTCTTAATCATTTCCTTAACTGTGCAGAAGCTTTTTAATTTGATGGCATCTCACTTATTGATTCTTGGTTTTTATGCTTTGGGCTTTAGGGATCTCATTAAGGAAGTTGGTACATGTACCTATATGATGAAATGTTGACCCTGTGTTTTCTTTTAGCAATTGCAAAGTTTCTGGCTTTAAATTCCTAAGTCTTTGATTCATTTTGATTTGACTTTTGTGCAGGGTGAAAGATACAGATCTAATTTCATTATTCTACATATGGATATCCAGTTTTCCCAGCACCACTTATTAAAAAGGCTGTCTTTTCTTCAGTATGTATTTTTGGCAGCTTTGTCAAGTATCAGATGACTACATACAGGTTTGTCTCTGTGTCTTCTATTCTATTCCATTGGTCTTCATATCTATTTTGATGTCAATCCATGTTGTTTTTCTTACCATAGCTCTGTGGTATAATTTGAGATTGGATATTGTGATGCCTCCTGCATTGTTCTTCTTGCTTGGAATTGCTTTGGCTATTATGGTTCTCTTATTCTTCCAAGTGAATTTAAGGACTATTTTTTCTAATTCTGTGAAAAGTGTCATTGGTATTTTGATGGAGATTGCTTTGAATCTGAATATTGCTTTTAGTAGTATGTGCATTTTGACAATATTAATTCTGTCTATCCAAGAGCATGGGAGTTCTTTTCATTTTCTAAGATCTTCTTTAATTTCTTTCTTCAGTGTTCTGTAACTTTTACTGTAGACATCTTCTACCTCCTTGGTTAGATTAAGACCCAAGTTTGTTTGTTTGAGTTTATTGTGAAAGGGATGGTTTTCCTGATTTCTTTTTTAGCAGAATCACTGTTGAAGTATAGAAAGGGTATTGATTATGAGTGTTGATCCTATATTCTGCTACTTAAGTTCATTTATCAGCTCTAGAAGTCTTCTCATGGAGGTTTTTTTGGGGGGAGTGTCTTCTAGGTAGAGTATCATGTAATCAACAGAGATAGTTTGACTTCTTTTCCTATTTGTATCCCATTCATTTCCTTCTCTTGTCTGATTGCTCTGGCTAGAGTTTCAAAAAATACACATACACATCTATTCAACGAGTGCACATCCTTGTCTAGTTTCTGATTTTAGAGGAAGTACTTTCAGTTTTTCTCCATTCACTATGATGTTGGCTTTGGGTTTGTCATATATAGCCTTTATAATGTTGAGGCAATTTCCTTCTATCCCTAGTTTCTCTAATGTTTTTAACATGAATGTGTGCTGGATTTTTATCAAAGGATTTTTCTGCATCTATTGAGATGATCATACGATGGCTGTTCTTAATTCTATTTAAGTGATGAATTACACTGATTATTAATTTGCATATGTTGAACCAATCCTGCATCCCTTGGATGAAGCCCACTTGGTCATGGTGTATTATCTTCTTGTGTTTTTGAATGTGGTTTGCTAATATTTTATTAAGAATTTTTGTTTAAGAAATATAGCTTAAAGGAGAAAAGATTTATTTTGCTTCATGGTTTCAGAGGTTTTGGTCCATGATTGATTGACTTCATTGCTTTGACCTGATGCAAGGCAAAGCAGCAAAGGTAGAAGTGTGTGGTGGAGCAAAGCTGCTCCTCATGAAAATGGTAGCAGAGATGGGGGAAGAAAAGTCTAGGAATGACATGTCCTAAACACTCTCTTCAACTAGGTCCCTCCTCCTACAGTTTCCACCACCTCCCAATAATGTCCTCAACTATTAACTCTCAATGTATTCATCCACTGACAAATTCAAAGCCCTCATATCCAATCACTTTTTGAAAAGTCCCACCTCTTCACTGTGGACCAAGTGTTCATCATGAGTCTTCATGGAACACTTTGTATCCAAATCCCAAACAACTATACCAAATTATTTTCATTACAAAATTAATTTCCCACAAAATAACTAAAGAAGTGTTTGAAGTTTCTCAATGCATAGAAAATACTCTGATTTGATCATTACACATTTTATACATGTAAAAACAAACAATATTGTGCCCTATAAATAAGTATAAGATTATATTTAAATTAAAACATAAAGATGAAAGAAATAAAAAAATATACTTAACACAAAATTTATCATCTTGCTGGGTGGGGTGGTTAATGCCTGTAATCTGAATGACTCCAGGAATCTGAGGCAAGAGGATTGGAAGTTTAAGATCAGCCCCCACAACTTAGGAAGACCCTGTCTCCAATTAAAAAATAAAAAGAAGGTGCTGGGGAGATGGCTGAGTCACTGAGTGCCCCTCAAAAAAAAATTTACCATCTTAACCTTTTGAGATATACAGTTCAGTAATGGTAAGTATAAATACACTGCTGTGCAACTCCAACTACTCTCCAAACATTTTCTTTTTACAGAACAGAAAGTCTATACCCCTTAAGCATCCACTTCCCTTTTCCCTAACCCACTTCAGTCCCTTGCAGTCTGCATTCTACCTTCTTCAGGTACTTCATATAAGTGGAACCACACTATATTTCTCTATTCATAACTGGGTTACATCTCAGCACAAGAACCTAAGGTTTAACCATGTCATAGCATGTGTCTGATATTGTTATATATAATATTCAAATATATTCTTCCATTCCAAAAGTTACCTTTTTGCTCTTTAGTTTGTGTTCTTACTGCACAAAACTTATTAAATTTTGGTATAGCCCTGTTTGTCTCTTTTGACTTTAGTTGTGTGTGCTTTTGGTGTCATATCCAAGAATGTGTTGCTGAATCTGAGTTTTCCCTTTAACTTTTCTCCCTGGCTTGTTGTAGCCTCGGGTCTTATGTTTAAGTCTATGCAGGCATATCTTGAAGAAATTGCAGGTTCAGTTCCAGATCATTACAAAGCACTAGCACTATAAAGCAAGTCACAAGAACTTCAAGTTTCTCAGGGTATATAAAAGGTATGCATATACTTTATTGTAGCCTATTCAGTGATCAATAACATTGTATCATGAAAGATCTATATGTCTTAATTTAAAACAACTTTATTGGCTAAATAATTGCTAACAGTCATCTGGGCCTATAGCAAATTCCAATCTTCCTGCCAGTAGAGGGTCTGCCTCAGTATTAAAGCTATTGATGATCAGTGTGGTGGTAGCTGAAGTTTGAGGTAACTATGGCAATACCTTACATAAGGCAATAATGAAGTTTTTCAGGTCCACTGACATTGGGGGGGGAGGTACCAAGAATTTAACCACTGAGCCACATTCTAGCCATTTGTTTGTTGAGACAGAGTCTTGCTAAGTTGCTTAGGGTCTCACTATGTTGCTAAGGCTGGCTTTCAACTCCTGATCCTCCTGCCTCAGCCACTGAGCCACTTCTTGTTACAGACATGCCCCACCATGCCTGGCCTGACTCTTCCTTTTATGAAATATTTCTCCTTGGTGTGCAATGCTGTTCAGTAGCATTTTACCCACAATATAAATGTGTTCAAAATTGGAGCCAATCCTCTCAAACCTTTCTCTGTTTTGTCAACTAAATTTAAGTAATATTCTGAATCATTTTTTTCTAATTTAAATAATATAAACAACATCTTATTTGGAATAGATTCCATCTCAAGAAATTATTTTCTTTGCACATCCAGAAGACACAACCTCTTCCTTATCCATTAAAGTTTTATTATGAGGCTATACCAAGCAGTCGTTTACTCAAGGTTCCACTTCGAATTCTAGTTTTCTTGCTATCTTTTGCCTTATCTTCACTTATTTCCTAATATCTTATACCAGTCAAAGTCACTAATAAGGATTGAAATCAACTTCTTTCAGACTCCTGTTAATCTGACTGTTTTGACCTTCTTTCATGGGTCATGAATGTTCTTAGTGGTATCTAGAATGGTTAATCCAGAGGCTTTTCAGAAGAATCACTATCAATGGCAGTGATAGCCTTAAAATATGTAAATACTCAAATGCTAAGGTTTAAACTCAAAAATCACTTCTTGATCCATCTTATGCAGAATGAGTGTTGTGTTAGTAGGCATGAGAACAATACAAATCTTGTTATACAACTCCATCAGAGCACTTGGGAGCCTAGGTATGTTGTTAATAAGCAGTAATTTGAAAGGAATATTTTTTTTCTGGGCAGCAAATCTCAATAGTGGGCTAAAATATTCAGCAAACTATGTTATAAACACATGTGCTGTCACTGGTGCTTTGTTCTTCCATTTATAGAGCACTGGTAGAGTATATCTGGAATAATTCATTGTTAAGGGCCCTAGGATTTTCAGAATGGCAAGTGAAATTAGCTTCAGCTTGAGGTCACCAGCTGTGTTATTCCATAACAATAGAAAGTTTGTAGCTTTGAGGCCAGACATTGTCTTCTCTTTAGCTCCAGAGTCCCAGATGGCATCTTCTTCCAATATAAGGCTGCTTTGTCTACACTGATAATCTGTTGTTTGGGACAGCCACCTTCATCACACATTATTTCCAACACTATTTAGTGAAGAGAATATTGTTATATTTGGGTATGAGGTGTCTCCCAAAGCTCATGATTAGATTATGAGAGCTGTAACCTAATCAGTGGATTAATTCACTTGATGGTTTAATAATTTGAAAGTACTATTGTGCTGCATGGTAGCTACACACAGGTGGTGTGTGGCTGGAAGAGATAGGTTGGTGGGGAATGCTCTTAAGGATTATATCTTATCTCTCTGGCTCCTCCCTCTCTCTGTGCTTTTCTGTCATGTGCTAAGTAGCTTTTCTCCATTGCTGCCCTTATGCCAAGATTCTCCTGCTCACCTCCTAGGCCAGGGCCTGTCCAAACACGGACTGAACCTTGGAAAACTGTGAGCCAAAATAAACTTTTCTTCTATCTCATTCTTGCATGGTATTTTGGTCACAACAGTGAAAAGCTGTCTTTTCCCATTATCTAGCCTTGACACCCTCATGAAAGATCTTTTGACCTCGTATATAAGGATTTATTTCTGGGTTCTCTATTCTATTCCCATTAGTCTGTATGTCTGACCCCATGCCATTACCACATTGTTTAAATTACTGTAGTTTTGTAATGTGTTTTGAAATCAGGAAGGGTGAACTTTGTTTTTTCTTAAGATTGATTTGGCTCTTTTGGTCTTTTGAAATTGCACAAGAAGTTTAATGTAGTATATTCTATTTCTGCAAGGAAAAACATGACTCTGTGGTTTTGTTAGGGCTTGCATTGTATTTGTAAATTTTTAAATTTTTATTTATTTATTTATTTTTGGTACCAGGGATTGAACTCAGAGGTGCTTGACCACTGAGCCATATCCCCAGCCCTATTTTTGTGGTTTTTATTTAGAGACAGGGTCTCACTGAGTTGCTTAGTGCCTCACCTTTGCTGAGGCTGGCTTTGAACTCACAATTTTCTTGTCTCAGCCTCCCAAAGTACTAGGATTACAGGCATGCGGCACCGTGCCCAGTTGTATTTGTAAATTGCTTTGAATAGTATGAACATCTTGACAATTTTAAATCTTTCAATCCATGAAAACTGATATCCTTTAATTTTTTTTGCATCTTCTTTCATTTCTTTCATCAATGGTTGGTACTTTTCATTGTACAAGGCTTGTTACTCTAAGGTTAAGCTTGTTCCTGAGTATTTGATTTATTTTGATGCTATTGTAAATTAGATAACTTTCTTAATTTGATGTTTCAACTATTTATATTGATTCATACCTTCTGAGGATTTTGTGTATACCCAAAAAGGCTAGGAAGGATGGAAAATTGATGATTAGTGGGCACAAGACTACTTCCCCCAGAGAGTAGCATAGTATGCTGTGAGATGTGTGATTCAAGGAGAGTTGTGTTTGGATATGTTTCTTTCTACATGACACCAAGCTAGTTATTTTCTACTATGAGAAAGTAGAGATGAGAAAAAAAAATACTTGTGAGTTTAACAAAGCACTAGGCAAAGTCCGAAAATACTATACAATTGCGGTTAGAAACCCTAGGTCATATGAACATTAAAGGAACTAGAATTCCAGTGGTTTTAATATAAACTCAGTAGGCACTGACATTCAAGGAATAGATGGAAATATTAGCCATTGTAATCCCAGAAATTATGGCCCTGATGAAGCAAAATATCTTTGATATTCATGAACACCCTTTCAGTAGGAAAAGAAAATCTGAGAAACTGTTTCAGTAAAACATATTTCTTGAGGCACTATAATTAGGCTAGTACTGAGTATTTCCAATAAATAACATAAAGTCCACTTGTTAAAAAGCTGGTTTGCTAAAAATAATCCCATACCAACCACTGAAAAAGTAGAAACTAAAGGGCTAAAGCAATCCAATTTTCTATGGAAAATAAAAAATGTAACTCCAGAATTCAAAACTAAGGCTGAAAGTTCATGCTTCACATGTTCACATACAATATTTACCCTGTTGTAAATTTAGGACAAAGATGGTTTCCCTTTATTTAATAAAAACCAACTTGGTCCAGAACCTATAAAATTTCTTTGAGAAACTTGAACTTTAATGTGAAGAAAGATTTAAATTCATGGTATCTTAGAGATTGCTGATTATATCACTTCCAAATTTGCAAATATTAACTCTTGGGATGTTGAAAACAAAATCATGGCTCTCCAAAGTTCAATTCTATCCCACCAATTCTTGGTTTTTTGAAAAATACTGGCATTAACTCCATGGAAGATAGACAAGATATATGCAAGATTAGAACCTATGGCAAATACATGGTATGTTGCAGAACATTCTCTCCCCATTCACTTGATCTCAAAGGCTATTGTGAGAGGTGGACTTTGGCATGTGTGGGCTGTCATCTGTGATTTGAAGTTGTTGCTGATGTTTGAGCATCAGAGATTCTAAGTATGTGATGGACTTTGAGAATTAAATGGAAATAGTTCATATTATATTACTTAAGCTACTAAAGTTTGAAACACATCAATAATTCTGTTAAATGCTGAACAAAATGTTAATAATCTCAGGTTGAACAGCTAATGAGGTTAAAATTATTTTCTCATATGAAGCAAAGTACCCTAAAAACCATTGCAAATAAATTTTTTTACCTTGAAAAAAGGTTTGAACCACTATAAAGGATAAAATATTGATATTATTATATATTTTGAAATTTATATTCAATGTAATTTGATATATAACATGAGTTTATGAAATGAGTTAAAGGTCACTCTACATATTCAGATATAAATATCACTTAAATGTCAAAAAAACTTTTAAGTATGATTTTTAGCTAAAATTTTGTCACTCTTAATTCTGCAATGATTAAAATTTTAAGTTTATACCTTTAATGTATAGAGATACAGATACAGTACACATATAGATATAGAATACTTCTGTTTTATAAAATTTAATAAAATTTTCAATTAGGAAAAAATTTATAAAAAGGGTCTGACAGGGGTGGGGTTGACAGGGAGCAGTGGAAGGGAAAACAATGATGAAAACTAGAGTAGTTAAGAAACACTGCTAAAAACCCAAGTAGAGAATGCACAAAGGGAAACAAAAACCAAAGTAGAAAGTTCTGAGGATGACATTCAGAAAATGGAATGTAGTGTGTTCTCTATTTAAGACGTACACACAAAGCAAGGTCTTCAGAGAACCTAGAGGAAAAGGTCCAGGAACACCTATCTCGGGCAGTTCAGCAGCATCTGCAAAAACGCCAATGGCATTGCCCTTGGCTTTCCTGTTGACCCTGATGGTGCTCAGCTGCAAGTCTGCCTGCTCTCTGGGCTGTGACCTGCCTCAGATCCACAACCTGGGTCTTGAATCTCCTGAGAAAAATGAGGAGGGGGCCCTGATGCTCCTGGAAAAAATGAGGAGAATTCCCACTTTCTCCTGCCTCAACTACAGAAAGGACTTTGCCTTCCCCCAGGAGCAGCTGGATGGCGAGCAGGTGCAGAAGGCCCAAGCTGTCGCTGTCTTCCACGAGATGACCCAGCAGGTCTTCAACCTCTTCAGCACCCAAGAGTCCTTTGCTGCTTGGGACAAAACCCTCCTGGACACATTCCTCACTGGCCTCTATCAGCAGCTGGATGACCTGAAAGCCTGTGTGACCCAGCAGGTGAGTGTGGAAGAGGCTCCCCTGAGGGCTGTGAGGAAATACTTCCACAGGATCACTGCCTACCTGAAGGAGAAGAAATACCTCCCTTGTGCCTGGGAGGTGGTCAGAGTAGAAATCATGAGATCCTTCTCTTCCTCAGCAAACTTGTATGAAAGACTAAGGAGTATGGAATGAGAACTGGTCCATCAGGGAAATGCTTCTCACTGACCAATGCACCTATCACACTCTCACAAGTTCTGTTGTTTCAAAGACTCATTCTTGCTGGAATTGTGATATGAATTAATCCAATTTGTCAGATGTGTTTAGGAGTTTAGGCAACATTGTATTCAAATCTACAGGCACTAGTCCCTTACATCCCTGAAGATGTATCTATTATCTATTTAAGTATTTATTTGTTGGGCTGGGGTTGTAGCTCAGTGGTAATGCGCTTGCCTAGCATGTGTGAGGCACTACGTTCGATTCTTAGCACCACCCATAACTAAGCAAAATAAAGGTCCATTGACAACTAAAAAAATATTTAAAAAAATAAATAAAATAAATAAATAAATATTTGTTTGTTTAACTATAAAATTAATGTATTTTTTCATATAAAATTATCTGTACCTTTACACTCTTATCAATAAAACATTTTCTTGATATTTCATCAGTTTACCTTATTTTCTTTATTCAAATTTTACTGTAGATACTTCTTGAATTTTGAGCTCTTTACATTCTTGCATGTGGATGAGGGGTTATGTATTTCTTTTCATCCTTTTTCATTTTTATTTTAATGGAATTAGATAATTTTAAATGTTTATTTCTATGTTAAGTTCATTTCATCCACATCATTAGTTTTGTATTTTCCAGTCAAGTTAACCATGATTGCTTTTGGACAAGTTGAGATTAACATAAAATAAATGCAACTCAGGACATGATGAAAGAAAAGGATAAAGATGAAAAAAAAAAAAAAAGACAATGGGACTTCTCTTACTTGTCCTTCCAACAACTCCAGTATTGAATTTGCTTAGGAATTCTGATTTCTCACTGATTCTGCCAATCCCATCTATTTTCCCACTGTCGTGATGACTTCAGTACACACACAGCTTACTGGCATTCTTCTTCAATTAATTTATTTTTAATGATACATAAAAACATAAAAATTATACACATTAATGGCATACTGTGCTATGTTTGATACATGTATACACTGTGTAATGTTTAAATTAGGTTAAACACATTCATCTCCTTAAACACGTATTATGTCTCCATTGTGAAAACCCCTCAAGATCCCTCCCTGCAGCTTTTTCAAATGCACAGTAGGTTAGTGTCATATACAGTCACCACATCCTGCAGTTGCCCACCAGCTTCTTGTGTCTTTCCAGTTGTACTTTGGCACCCTTTGATCAGCCTTTCCCATCGTTCCTCACCTTCCACTCTCTGTGGTTTCTGGGAAGCACCATTTACTCTCAATTTCTATGAGATCAACTTTTCTCTATTTTACATAGAATGAGATCCTGTGGCACTTGTCTTCCTGTTTATTTTACTTAATTAACATAATGATCTCCAGTTCCATCCATGCTGCACATTACGGGTTTTCATTCTTTATTCCATCAGTATTTTATTTTCATCTGTAATATAAAAGGAGAACCTATATTGATTTTTGTGCAGATTCTCTGGTAATCATTTTGGAAACACTAAGTTGAATATTATGTACATCATTTTAACATCAAATAGATTCATTATCCTAAATCTCATTACCACTACTATACAATAATTTTAGGAAATATGTGTTTTAATACTATTATTCAAAAACTTGCTCATTTTCTATCAGAAATAGATGTGCCAAAAATTCTTTCCTATTGCTTCTTTTTTTTCCTAGATTAAGATTTCATCTGTATGTATGGTGATGATTTCATAAAACCTTAAATTCATAGGCATTAACAATAAATTAATTTGCAATGACTATAATAGTCTGGGATACTTCCTCCATAAGATGGAAAAGTGAAACTGGATCAAAAAAATTTCCTGGCACCAATGTCTAAAGTAAAAAGTAAATTTGGGTAAACACTGGACAAAAATAAAATAAAATAAAAAAGATAATATCATAGCACTCATCACTAAAAGTGAGCAAGAATGAGTAATATTAGGACTAAAATGCCTCAAATTTCAAAATATGAAACATAATTACTTATGACATGCAGTACAGGGTTCTGCACTGAGTCTAGATTTTACCTGTATCTAAGTTTGATTCTGGAAAATTTATTAAACTTCTCTGTGACTCAATTCTCACAAATGTGAAGTAGGGTGCAAATATTCCTGTAGTTGTGTGTATCAAATAAACTAAAACATTTAGCAGAGTATCTTCCACTGAATGAGAGCTTAACAGTGAGGACTGTTGTCTTATATTCATATAAATCTATATAAAAATAGTAAACTTTCTAATTCTCTTTGTGTTTCTATTGATAAAATGGCAACAATTTAAAAAATAGAAATGAGAGTTGTCCTGGAGAAGACTTGCATTAGATACATTTGACATTGAAAATAACTAATTAATATTCAAACTGAAATTGAAAGCTTGTAAGTATCTTTTATAGAGATTAGCATTTTACACTGAAGGTGAAAGTGCATGTATGTGTATGTATAACATAAATACATATAGTACATAATACACAACTGTAGGTATCATATTATCTATAAGAAACACATATAGTATAAATGTGCATACAAATATTTTATTTGTGGATTATGATACCTGAAACACTCCCCCTCTGCCCACTTCCCTGGATCCTTTCCTATCACTCCCATATCACAACAGTTTCCTCTCTCCCTGGTACAGAAATCCCCAGTGTGCTCTCCTCTTCATTCCTCATTAACCTGCCCTGCTCCTTCATACATCTGCTTCCTGTTCCATTATGGTTTCTGGCTGTAAATTTTCCCTGGAAGTGAATGCAGCCACCACTGAAAGCAAAAATTGAGAGAAAGTGCTAGGTTTGCCAGAACCTTCCATTAGAGGCTCCCCCAGCCACTCTATTCCTGGTAAATATTTTTGGAGGAATCCATTGGGAAAGACTTTGAGAAGTTTAAAGAAGTCTGAGTAATGTTGTTACTAAAGAGGATAATCAGGAATTTTCTGTGAAATATTGAGCCAGCAAGAAGGGGCTTGTAGTGAGGAGAGGATCACTGACCTTCACTCAGGTCATAGACCCAAACTTTAGCGTTGTTTCCACATGGGAAGAGTGAGGGATTGGAAAACTCAGTTATATTTTTATATGTTTTTGTCCTTGACTTTAAATTTTCTTCATCCACCATTTGTGGGAAGCTCCATTTAGGAGAAGGCAAGAAAATCTTATAATTTCTGGATTCACCTTATGGACTTCTCTCTGTGTCTGTTTCTCTCTCTGTCTCCCTTTCTCATTGCTGAACACCTTTCAAATATTATGACCCTTTCCATTCTTTGGTTATTTCCTTATGCTCTTTATTTCTTTGATGTCATTTTACTTTTTATTCTTTGTTGTTTTATGTTTCAGGCACAAAGATTGCTCAGTTTGCCTCTGTACTCTCACCTTATCCTGAAAAATCTCCATAACCCTCTCCTGATTATATCTAGAAGTTAATTTATTATGTATTGGAAAGTGTTGGAAAACTGAGGTGAGGGAGTCATGGAGCTGGCAGCAAGGGGCTGTATCTCAGCCTGCTCCACCCAAATCCCTAAAGAGAAGGCCTGAAGAAGCAACACACAGGGAGACTCCTTGGTCCTGCCCTGGCTCCTTTGGAACAGCAACAGATCATAGTGCTGCATCCAGCGGCTGGAGAAAACAGGTCTTCCTTAATGTAGGAAGGGAGAAGGTGGCCGCTCCTCAACCCTCCCTGCCTGCCTGCCAAGCCCCATACTGCACAGATCGAAGTGTACCTTCTTAGGCACAGAAACAGTAAATAAAGATCTGCTCCTGTTGGTTGCTATAGACTCCAGGAGCCCCTCTGTGCCGCTGTTAGGAGCTTCCAAGGAGAAGACTGTATAGAGAGCAAGGCTTTTTTATTTCCTCAGAAATCAAGGGTCATATTGATGCATGTTTGTTTTTTTTTTGATAGAATGAGTCTAGAAAAGTAAGTATGGACAACCATTCTTCACACTATGGCTGATTTTAGAGTTCAAACCAGATTCTCCTTGGTCAATAGCCTTTCAATAACTTTCAAGTTTTCTGTATAGAGAGTCATTATACTATTCTATTGAGGTCATACAAAAGGTCTTTTCACCACTGATAATTCAACCACAGGATGTTAAGAGAAAGAGGAGAGGAGATTCTCATAGATAACACAAGGTCTGGGCAGGGTTGGAAGGGATTGTCATCTTTAGGAATGAGAGCAAGAAGCTCAGCGGGTTGCCCTACAGAGATTCCGCCATGGAATCACTCACAGAGGACCTGAAGGTGATGAGTCAGAGTCCACATGTCTGGGCTATTGTTAAACAGAGAATTGTTTATCAGACAAGCCATTACCTCAAGTCTCCCTGAGGTGCTGACCTTGGATCATTGGTATATGGAATAGTTCATCCTTCCAGATTAATGTTGGTCTCCAAGGAGCTGTATGAATGACCTAACACACATAGTGCTATTGAGAAGTGTGAGTTAATACTTTCAAAGTTCTTAGGACAGCGATTGGTCTATGGTTAACCTGCAATGAATTTTGGTGGTATCATTTTAAATACAATTATTAGTGGCTTAGTAGTATTTCCCAGAACAAGACTGGAATCCTTTAGGGTTATGTAGTTCCATGCTTTCAACTCTAGGTTTTTCAAGGCAATCTTTTCATTGTTTGAGTAGATTATGACCTAATTGGAATGCACAGGCAAGGTCAATAGCCACTGTCCTGCCAGATAGTGAGAGCATCCTAGTACTGCAGCCTGGTGGCCAGGATGGTTGGTGTGATACCCCTCTCTTCTCTTCAGGGCTGATCACATCTGGATTAAATGAAAGAACAGTCAGTGGCTGGTCTTACAAAGCTGAGGCAGTGTCTTGACCCACAACATCCTGGTCTTTGAGCTTCTGTCAGAAGCAGGCATTTCCCTGCCTTGGGCACCTGAGCATTGGCCCTCAGTCTTCCCCTCTGCCATGGCCCTGGCTCAACTCTGCTGCACTGCATGTGGCTAAGTTACACTCTGCCACTAGTCAAGGGAGAGTCACTTCCTTCTTTCACTTTCATGAAATTAAGACTTCCATTTTTTCCCTTTTACCCACAAAGTGTCTACTTTTGCTTTTTAAGAAAGTTGAAATGAGAAACAAAAAATCTGAAGTTATGAAAATTGTACAGAAAAGCAGTGCAGTTTTTCGCCTTTCTTTTACTTTCCATTATTTGTCTGACTTCATTATCAGAACCTATTGCAGGAGCAACAAGACAAAGTTTGCCTAGTAAATCACTATTAAAAAGAATGTGCCAGGGGCTGGAGTTGTGGCTCAGTGGTAGCGTGCTCGCCTGGCACGCATGAGGCACTGGGTTCGATCCTCAGCACCACATAAAAAATAAAAAGTATTGTGTCCACCTACACCTAAAAATATATATTTAGAAAAAGAATGTGTCAAAAAATGAAACTGAAAAAAAATCACTAAGGATAGTATTGCTTAAAAGGGGGTAGGGGCACCACGTGGGCCTTCCCGACAAGTTGGGGTCCAGAGAGATGAAGAAAGAAGGGGTCTCCACGGGCTGGGATTGTAGCTCAGCGGTAGAGCGCTTGCCTCGCATGCATGAGGCCCTGGGTTCGATCCTCAGCACCACATACAAAGCAATAAAATAAAGACATTGTGTCCATCCACAACTAAAAAAAATTTAAAAAAAAAAAAGAAGGGGTCTCCAGGGAAGACGATATGGGGTCTCTCTGGATGGTGGCGATTGGCGAGGTCACTCACCCAGACCCCGGGGTGTAGGTAAAAATCTGCTCTGCCCCAGTGAGACGCAGAACACCCAGAGCGAGAAGCAGGAACATCGGAGCAAGAAGCAGAAAACACCGTTTATTCCGGAAAGTATAGAAGCTTAAATACACTCTTGGACCAATCAGGTCCAAAGGTCACAAACAAAGGAGTGCATTCTGGCAAGAGCACAGTCCATTAGCATAGAATGGGGAAAGATGGTAGGGAGGGGTTGGAAGGTATGGAGAGTGCTCCTACAGGATAGGAAAGAAGACTTGTTCTCCATGACATAATAGCCTGAGTTTCACTGCCCTACACTATCAGAGTGAGACAGAGACCAAGGAACAATGATCCCCAGTAGAACCATACTGACTGTGTGACCAACTGAAGGCCATGTGTTCTGTAATATTAGCTTCACATGAAGGACAGTGTCATCCATGAGTGCCCTGTGCCCAGTTCAGAAAATCTGAGAAGACAAGGATTCTATTAAGTGGAAGAATTGGACAATAAAACTGTAATTAGCAAAATAAAGCTTACCTGGCTATTGAAGGTAAAATAATTCTTATTAGAGAAGTTCTCTAACTGTATTGACAGAATAAACCTTTGCTATCAGCATCTGAGGGCTACTGACTCTTTTGATACCTGGGGCACAGTATCAAGGAAAGAAGGAGGTCACTATTCAGATCTAGAGGGACTTCTGATAAGAACTCTAGGGACAGGGGCAAGGATCTCCAGAGCATATTATTTTGCCAACAAAGAAACAAGTCCCTCTTCAGTAAAGTCACTCTTCACGTCATCTGGTGTGGTACACTACTGGATTCAGTCTGATAAGTGTGGACTGAAGACACTTTGTCATCTGAAAACAGTGGGTGTTACAAGTTGTGATAACCACCTTCAGATCCAGGCAGTGCTGGGGAAATAGCATTGTCTTATAATTAGTATCTCATAAGCACCTAAAAAGGATCTGGATTCCTTCCAGGATTATTGGTAGATAGAGGCACACTATAAACCTCAGTAAGAAAATAGTGGACAGAAAAGACAATGTCTACATTAACTCTGATCTTGTGGCTCAGTGAAGTATAACCATGTAGCACTGCAGGAATATGTTATAAACATAGAGGAAAAAAGAGAAGCTCTTTCACTAGTAATCAGCAGTTCTACTATGAATAAATCAAAGAGCAATCCCATTCAGGAAGAGCTTACTGCCAAAGATGATCTGGTAAAACTTGGAACAAATAGAGATTCATAGGTCTGAGGGAGAAGACTTTCTGAGTCAGGGAAAAAATGAATGTTAGGATCAGGTTTAAAAATTCATTTCTAGAATAGAGAAGAGTAATATTTATAGATGAAAAATGTGTGTGTGTGTGTGTGTGTGTGTGTGTGTGTGTGTGTGTGTATCAGAGAGAGAGATTGGAATTACAATCCTGTATTACAACTGGAGGTCACTAGTTTTTTGTAACATTGGGTTCTGTTGAAGGACAATGTCATCAATGAATCCCCAGTGCTCAGCTCAGAAATTTTGAAGATAACAAAATACAGGGATTATGCAGAAAAATTGGAAAATAAGACTGTAAGTAGCAAGATAAAAATTATTTGTGTACTGAAGTCAAAATGACTGTTAACGGCCCTCTAGCTACACAGACAGAACAAACCTTTGCTATCAGCATCTGATTTTACACACACTTCTGTCTTTAGGTGAAAGATACTTCTCATTTGACTGTTAAGTATGCATTTGGATTGCCACATCTGAAATTTACTAGGAAACCCACCTTCTATTGTAAAATCAATAGATTAGGTTGATATCATCTTGTTGGGCCATCTTCAGAATAATACACAAATTTTTTTTAAATGGGAAGCAGAAGTGTAGACAAGTGTTTAGAAAAAGAAGATGTGTTCCCTATTTAAAAGACATACATAGACAGAGTGTCTTCACAGAACCCAGGGTCCAAGGTTCACCCAGACTCCAGATCAGCCAAGCCAGCAGCATCCTCATTTCCTCATGACCCTCCTGTCCCTCTTCTAATGACTCTAGTGGTAGGCACTTCTAATGGCCCTGTTGGATCTTGGGCTGTGACTTGCCTTAGAACTCTGTCCCACTTAGCAGGAACGCCTGTGTGTTCCTGGGACAAATGAGGAGAAATTTTCCTTCCTTGTGGCTGAAGGACAGAAGGGATTTCCAGTTTCCCAGGGAGATGTGCATGGCAGCCAGTTCCAGAAGGTCCAGGCTGTGTCTGTCCTCCATGGGATGCACCAGCAGATCTCCAACATCTTGCACACAGAGTGCTCTTCCGCTGCCTGGAAGACTACCTTGTTGGGCAAACTCTGCAGTGGACACCATGAGCAAGACCTGGAGACCAGCTTCTTGCAGGTCATGGCAGAGGATGAATCTGTTCTGGAAACTAGGCAACCAACGCTGGTCTTGATAAAGTACTCCCAGGGGATCTGTCTCTATCTAGAAGAGAAGAAATACAGTGATTGTGCCTAGGACATTGTCAGAGTGGAAATCACAAGACCCTTCTTTTCACCGGCAATGCTGCAAGAGAGTTTGAGAAGTCGGATGGAGACATGGGGTCTTAAAATGATTCTCCTTGACTAAGTGGCCACATCACACCTAGATGTGTGCCTTTGGTTGTTTCCAATGACTGTTACTTCTGCTTTAGTCATATTTCATGGTGACTAAATTATTTGTTAGTATATTAAGCCCATGTATGTTTAAAGCTTTCACCCTAGAGGCATCAGTCCCTTAGATATATTGCACTCATGTTATTTATTTACTTATTCATTCATTCATTTATATAATTTATTTATTCTTGCATCTTATCATATTTGCAATATATTCATTTTTTCATATATTTGCTGGAAAGCATGTAAACCTTTTCTTTTTATTGAATATTGCATTTCCTTATTTATTAAATTCTTGTTAAAGAGACATTCTTGAAGTTTTTTTTTTCCTAAACCAAAATCCAAACTATTTTTTAAACCAAATTAAAGAATGGATGATAATATTTATTTATTCATTCTGTTCACATCAGATGCATTACATGTACTATGAGTAGAAGACATAAATTTTACTCTTTAAAAATAGGCAAATAAAGCTCCTGCTGTGTTGAAGCTCTCAGTTTTACAGGAAAGGAAAATAAATCTGTACTAATTTGACTTACAAGAAATAATACAAAGCAAAGTAAAGAAAAGAGAGTTTCTTTCAACAGGAGGGTTTAGGTCAAATTCTGCAGTGGAAAACCTAGTAGATGCCCTTTCTATGGAGTCTAGGAGACAGGAGAGTGCAGAAGCCTACGGAGAGATTGTCATAAGGATCCAGGAGATAACCAATGCCAGAGAAGATAGGAGTTTAAGATTCCTTCCTGCCTGTCTAGTGGTGAGGATGTGGGAATGGATGTGGTCTTGGATGCTCTTCTCTCTAAGAGTCATCTTTAATTTCCCTCCTTTTGAGTGTGAGCTGATACTAGTAAAGTCTTTAGTTTGGTTAATATATTGTTCCAATGTCATTGTCTTAGTTTCTAATAGTTGTAGCATGGTAATGTTGTTACCATTAGGAGAAGCTAGGCAAAGGAAGAGAAGAACTTTGATGCTCTTAAGTGTAACACTGTTTCAAAACAAAAGTTAAAAGGAATAAGCTCTCAAGAGTCTTACCATTGGTGATTAAAGTTTTTAAAAGTGTATTTTATTAAAATAATTTTTTGAATTCTTTTTTTCCCAAATGAAGTAAAATTCTATATCTCTTTTAACTGTTTAGAAGATAGTTGTCACTCTTATTCCTTAACCCTTAAAGTTCTGTCAAAGATTCTCCTTGAGCAAACTTCAGTCAGGTATCCTGCATCCTCTTTGGATGTAGGCCTGGTTTTTTGGCCGAGTATTTGATTTGCCTTATCCAGGTACAAGAATCTTGGTAAGTTGGATTTATGAGAATCTCCTATCCCTTGGTATTGGTCACCCTTGATATCCGATCTAATTTCTTGTGTCTTACACTTCATATCTGGTAAAGAGGCCTGCCTTTACAAGAGTTGTATCAAGTTCATTTAGTAAGGATCTCCCCACCCTTGATGTCTTCTCTCAGCAATTTTCCATCCATACACCCCCATTTTACTTGTTGGCTACAAATGTTAGGCTGTCTTTGCTGCTTTGGGAGTTGGGGCCCTAACTCTCTCCCATGTTGTAAGTCTTGATACTATTCTAATAGATCTGAATAAAGCCTTCCTTACCTAGTATCACCATAATTTTTCTTGACCTATCATTCATGTAATTCTTTAGAGTTAGCCCAGAAACCTAAAACTAACAGGAATCAACAAGTTGGTAAGTCAAGTGACTCAGTCTCTAGTCACCTCATGCCACACTTCCAGTTCCCTCAGAGAGTCCTTCCAGATGTCAGCTTCCTGACCTCTGAGCCTGAGGTCACTGGTATAGTTCTGATTTGGCTCATATGTCTAGCCTGATCAAAATTCAATTTTTGGCCTGTACTGAACAGGTGGAAATTAAAGTTATTGGTATTTGAATAAATGGATAGACATATATAGGATTTCAAAGACATGCTTATGAATATATTGCTGGAGTGCACAAAGTATTTTGCAAAAATCCTCAAGCTTGTAAAGATACATTGTGAAAAGGAAATGAGGCTATAATATGTGTAAATAAACTGGGACTCAAATTAAGGATAATGAACCCTGTTGTTATGAGCAAATAAATCTCTTAGGTCAAGGAGTCAAAAAGAAGTTGAAGATAAGTACTCTGCAATTAATTAAGCAGGGCTACTGGAAAATCGTTGACTGGTCTGGCAATTAGCTCTGGTTCTTATAGTCAGAAATATTCTCAGAGAACTTGTAAGAGCTGAGGACTCAGAATGGAATGAATCCAACAGCAGCTCCACTATTAATAAGCATTCTGTGCTTCCATTTATCTTTTGAAAATGGGGACAACAGTAGAACTTCTCACTGTCTGCTTTGGTCACTGATGTCTACACTAACTAAATAGACTCAGCACATGGTACATATTCAATAAATATTAAAAATATGTGTATTCTTAATAATAAAGTATGATTCAATTTTGCAAGAAATATGTCTGACTGAGAATAAGCACTTTACACAGTTTAGCTATTTCATTCTTTTAATTAACTTTATCTATGCTATTTGCCTGTATTAACTTGGAAAAGGTATACTTTAAAAGTACTCATTCTTGGGGCTGGGGTTGTGGCTCAGCAGTTGAGTGCTTGCCTTGCATGTGTGAGGCACTGGGTTCGATCCTCAGCACCACATATAATAAATAAAGGTATTGTGTTTGTCTACAACTAAGAAAATATTTTAAAAAAATAAAAGTACCCATACTTTGCTTTTTGTCAGACAAATGACAAGAAAAATATTGATCTTCCAGTTTATTCATTAGGGGAGAATTTCATGCAATTACCACTTATGCAATATCCAGAGAAAATATTGCGATTTCACAAATTAGCCTTTCTTGCATGTAAACTTGAGAGTTCGTTGGTGTGTCTTCCATGGCTCTGTGTGAATAATGGAATCAGTAAAGCTGAAAATAAACCCTTAACCAGGGAATAATGACTCTTCTTTGAGCCCACACCTGCGTGCTTCCTTTACAATCCTTGAATCATCTTAACTCTCCTCTCGCCTATCCCATAATCTCCTTCTTGGCTCTCCTGAATGCAGTTAGTTATTTTTTGTCTTTTTTTTTTCTGGTGAAAAGATATTGCTTTCATAATTTTTTAAATCACATTTGGACATGCATTTGTGTTCTTTTGTCCCCAGGCATTGGGATGGAAAAAGTGAGAACTTTTGCTTTCCATGAAAAAGGAAAATAAGAAAGAAAACTAACTGGTGTCTCACATGCTAGGCAGAATAATTGCATGGCCCATGTACTTTATGGACTTTACATCTCATTATTGACATTTAGGGAAAAGATGGTTTGCTTTTGGTTTGGTAAGAACTAATAAGGATTGGACCTCTGAAATTTCCTTGGGAAATTTGAACCTTAATAGAAAAATAAAATTAAATAAAATTGATGGCATCTTCTCAATTGTGTTTTCTCACTGTTATATTGGTCATAAGAGTATAAAAATTATTCCTTTAATGTGTGAATAAATCTTAGTTATTATAATGGTTTGTGATTCTCAAAGCTCTACCATATATGAGAAAAACTTATTCCTTAGTATCTCTTTTTATCGGATTTCTAAGCTGGGTAGAGGGCTTACCTAGCATGGTCAGGGTCTAGGATTTGATCCCCAGCACTGGGAAAAATAGATCATTAGGCTTTCTCTTGTATGACATAGAAAGCGTTGGCTTTGAGTTCATGGAGACAGGCAAAATGTATGCACCAAAATTATGGCAAATAGATGGCTGGGGTTGAAGAATTTTCCAGAGTGGCTAGCTCTCCAGTTTACATTCTAAGAGCTGGCCTCTGTGTAGGGATGGGCTGTCTTTGTTTTCCATGTGGATGTTTCTTATTTTTGATACTTGGTGCTTCTGAACATGTTGTGGGTTTTGAATAAACACAAAAAAATTGTGTTTAAAATAAACACAATTATTTAATTAACTTTATCTATGCTATTTGCCTCTATTAACTTAGAAAAGGTATACTTTAAAAGTACTCATTCTTGGGGCTGGGGTTGTGGCTCAACCCCACAAAAAAATTCGTATCTTATTATTTACTTCTACTGTTATTCAACACATGGATAATTATGTCAAGCACTAGAGAGGAGAAAGTATCAATTACCTTAAATTATCTAGCAGAGAATGAAGTAAAAAAAAATGTTCTCATTGGAGGAAAAACAAAGGAGACAATAAATAAATGTAAGAAACTTTTTTTCAATAATTTGCAACACTTAAATACTTTCTAAATATTTCATCAGCCGGGTGCGGTGGCGCAAGCCTGTAATCCCAATACTTAGGGAGGCTGAGACAGGAGAATCACGAGTTCAAAGCCAACCTCAGCAAGGGCGAGGCACTAAGCAGCTCAGTGAGACCCAGTCTCTACATAAAACACAAAATAGGGCTGGGGATGTGGCTCAGTGTTCAAGTGCCCCTGAGTTCAATCTCCAGTCCAAAAAATAAAAATTAAAAATACAAATAAATAAATATTTCATTTCATTGCAATTATTTTGTTTTAATACATTTTTAATTTACACATAAATTTGATACATTAGAATTTCTGTAACAATTACATTAAAGTCACTGAGTAAATTTAGTTAGGAAATTAAGTTAAGTGCCCATAGCTTTTAAGGTTAACTTTTACCTTGAAATTGTTTTAATAGAGTGTTATAATTGTACATAGTAATTGGGTTCATTTTGCTGAGGATCAAACCCAGTGCTTCACACATGCAAGGCAAGCACTCAATCATATGCAAGGAATTTCATTTCAGTCTCCATTCTCCCGCTCTTCCTCTCCTCCTCCCTCTCTCAATTGTCCTTTCTCTACTAAACATCCTTTCTTCTACATATATATAAAGGTGAAATCCCTTTGGTACCATTATATATGAATATAACAATTTTGTTAAATTCATTCCATTTATCACCCCCTTTATCTTCCTTTCTCCCTTCCTCTCATCCTCCTTCTTCTATTCCACTCATCTTTCTTGTATCTTTATGATATTCAATCACCTCCCCAAACACCTTCTTTCCTTGTTTTTGCTCTAGTTTTAACATATGAGGAAAAATATTTGACCCTTGATATTCTGAGTCTGGCTTATTTCACTTAGCACAATTTTCTCCATTTCCATTGATGTAGTGGCAAATGCCATTATTTCATTCTTCTTTATGGCTGGGTAAAAATTTATTCTGTATATATACCACAATTTTTAATCCATTTATCTATTGATGGGCATCAGAATTGATTGGGCTATTGAGAATTGTGCTACTATAAACATTGACTCGAGTGTATCCCTATAGTATGCTGATTTTAGGCCTCTGTGTGTGTGTGTGTGGTGCTGGGGATTGAACCCAGGGTTTTGTACATGCGAGGCAAGCACTCTACCAACTGAGCTATATCCCCAGTCCCCAAGGCCTTTTTCACCTTGAAATTTTTATGTAGTTATTTTAACTTTGCATGGAATTAAATGATACTTATATAAAAGGTAGAGATATACATAGAGTATGTAAAAACATGAATACACATATGGTATATCTACTATTAAAATTTAATAGAAATTTCAATTGTGAAAAATGTTTTTCTGTTTTTTTGTTTTGGTTTGATTTTTTGTTTTTGTTTTTGCACTAGGGGTGTAACCTGGGGAATGTTTTATTTTGGGACAAGGTTTTGCTAAGTTGCTTAGAGTCTCACTAAGTTGCTCAGATGGACCTAAAATAACAGTCCTCCTACCTTAGCCTCCCAAATTTCATTACAGGATTACAGGAGTGTGCCACCATGCCCAGCTCAATTGGGAAAAATTCTATAGAGGGTCTGGAGGCAAATGAGGGGAAAATAAAATGAAAAATGTATGAGAAACCCTGCTTTCAATGCATGTAGAGATTACATACAGGAAAGCAAAAAACAGAAGTAGAAATTTCTGAGGGTGACATGAGAAAATTGAAAGTATATTGGTTCCTATTTAAGACATAGGAACACACCAAGTGCTTCAGAGAACCTGTGTCACTCACGTCAGACAGCCCAGCAGCATCTTCAAGATCCCCAATGGCCTTGCCCTTGGCTTTCCTCCTGGCCCTGGTGATGCTCAGCTGCAAGTCCACCTGCTCTCTGGGCTGTGACCTGCCTCAGATCCACAACATGGGTCTTGAATCTCCTGAGAAAAATGAGGAGGGGACCCTGATGCTCCTGGAAAAAATGAAGAGAATTCCCTCTTTCTCCTGCCTCAACTACAGAAAGGACTTTGCCTTCCCCCAGGAACAGCTGGATAGTAAGCAGGTGCAGAAGGCCCAAGCTGTCGCTGTCTTCCACAAGATGACCCAGCAGGTCTTCAACCTCTTCAGCACCCAGGAGTCCTTTGCTGCTTGGGACAAGACCCTCCTGGACACATTCCTCACTGGCCTCTATCAGCAGCTGGATGACCTGAAAGCCTGTGTGACCCAGCAGGTGGGGGTGGAAGAGGCTCCCCTGAGGGCTGTGAGGAAATACTTCCACAGGATCACTGTGTACCTGAAGGAGAAGAAATACCTCCCTTGTGCCTGGGAGGTGGTCAGAGCAGAAATCATGAGATCCTTCTCTTCCTCAGCAAACTTGTATGAAAGACTAAGGAGTATGGAATGAGACCTGGTCCATCAGGGAAATGCTCCTCACTGACCAATGCACCTTATCAAACTCCCACAAGTTCTGCTGTTTCAAACACTCTCATTCTTGCTGGAATTGTGATATGAATTCAACCAATTTGTCAGATGATTGCAGAAGTTTTAGACAATATTATACTCCTTACCCATGACCATGATAATGTATCTGTTTATCTATTTAAATATTTATTTTTATACTATTTATAAGATCTGAATTATTCTGTTCATAGAAGCTGAGGTAAACCTTTACATTGTGACTGATTTAAAAATGTACATTTTATATATAGTCAGTTTCTTATTTTGCATTGTTCATTAAATTTTTGCTATGGAAAATTTCTTCTATGTGTTTATTTATGAAAAGACGTGTCATGCCTGATTTTGCGTTTTGATCTACAAAATTAATGGTAGAATTGACTTCCTCACTAAATTTTTGTTTACTCTGTACTTAAAAATTCACTTCATTGAAGCCAGGTTGTATGTTGCCCTCAGGGTATTGAAGTGAACGTGAAAATACAGTTCCTGCTCTCTTTTGTCTGATTCTCATAGGAAAAGAAACCTAAGCACAATGACCTTACTTATACATTATGTTAAATTCTATAATGGAAAAAGGTACACTCATACATTGCTTGTGGGACTGCAAATTGGTGCAACCATTATGGAAAGCAGTATGGATATTCTTCAAAAAACTTGGAATGGAACCCCCATTGACCCAGTTATCCCACTCCTTGTTTATACCCAAAGGATCTAAAATCAGCATACTACAGTGACACAGCCACATCAATGTTTATAGCAGCTCAATTCACAATAGCCAAACTATGGAACCAACATAGCTGCCCTTCAACAGATGAATGGATGAAGAAAATGTGGTACATATACACAATGAATATTACTCAGCCTTAAAGAAGAATGAAATTATGACATTTGCAAGTAAATAGATGGAGCCGGAAAATATGCTGAGTGTAATAAGCCAATCCCAACCAACCAAAGGCCAAACATTCTCTCTGATAATGAGAATGCTAATTCACAATGGAGGGCAGGGGCTAGGGAAGAATAGAGGCACTTTGGACTAGACAAAAGAGAGTAAAGGGAGGGGAAGGGGCATAGTGGTAGGAAAGATAGTAGAATAAATCAGATACTATTACCCTATGTACTTATATGATTAAACAATCCATGTGATTCTACATTATGTACAACTAGAAGAATGAGAAGTTATACTCCATTTGTGTATGATGTATCAATATGCTTTCTACTGTCATGCATAATTAATTAGAACAAATAAAAAAGTAATTTAAAAAAACAATGAGATTCTCTCAGTGGAAGGTAGATGCAGCATGCTAGGAGAGAAATGTGAAAGCAGAGACATCTTCTGTAAGTTGACTTATAGACAACCAAATGCAAATGTCCATTGGATATATAAGTTTGCAATTTACGAGAAATACAATGTCTGATAGCTCCTCACTGGCAACTGGAAGTCCAGTGATGGAAGTGGTCTAATGGGGAGACAGTGTGGAGGGAGAAAAAGACTTCAACTTGATCCTGAGGACATTCAACTACCAAAAGGTGGAGAAGAGCCAGGAATGAGGCAGAGGTGGAAGACTCTGGGATTAGAAAGACAAGAGACAATGGAAGAGGGAAAGTGTATTTAAGGAAATAAATTTGCTTAGAAGAGGAAATGATGGATTTACAGAAGATGTGGATTGAATTCCCGAATACATGGGGGAAATGGAGGGCAGTGGTGATCCTTATGACAAGGTCTTGGGTAGAATTCATCAACAGAAAGCACATTAGAGGTTCATACCTGTAATCCCAGCAGCTAGGGAAGCTGAAGCGGGAGGATCGCAAGTTCAAAACCGGCCTCAGCAAAAGCGAAGTGCTAAGCAACTGTCTCTAAATAAAATAGAAAACAGGGCTGGAGATGTGGCTCAGTGCTCCAGTGCTCCTGAGTTCAATCCCCAGTACTCTCCCCACAAAAAAAAAAAAAAAAAAAAAAAAAAAAAAAAACACTTTGGAGTAGGTCAAAGATGAATAAAGGAAAAGAAGTTAGAGAGAACATAGAGAAAAGAATTCTGGGATGTTGCCTTCTGAGGCAGAGGAGCAAAGTACACTGTGATTTGAAAAAGAATATAGATTTTTTTTCTGTGTATGATTTTCACTTTTTTAAAACCTATTGTGTCCAGACTGATTTCATGTATTTGATATATTGGAAAATCATATTAATAGATTTAATACTGTATGAATTTAAAATTATTGTATGTTTAATTACAATGATCATTTATTCTTATTTTGTTTAGTACTATGTTAAATATCAGTAAGCTTCTCTGAGGATTGAAACCATCACTATAATGGGAGAATTGATGGACCTGGTGAAAGTGAAAAGTGAATCCATGAATTAATAAGCAGAAATAACAGTGGGAGCTGAATAAGGGGAGAGAAGGTCTCTCATGTGTCATGTCATCTGAGCTGTCAGTCACTTTAACACTTACCTAATTTGAATTTACATCTCTTTTCCTTTTGCTTTAATGTTCTCAAATGCAATGACAATTTTCTGGGAATATTGACCAGAGGGGAAAAACTGATGCATCAAAAATATTGCAAATAATAGTTCAGCAGGAAGCTACAGAAAACCTAAATGATCAATATCAATGAAATTGAAACAGCAATTAAAACCCTTCCAACAAGAACAACAACAAAAGCCCAGGACCTGATGAATTCTCAGCTGAGTTTTATCAGATCTTTAAAGAAAAACTAACACTAGTCTTTTTCAAGTTATTCCATGAAGTTGAAAGGAAGGGAACACCTATAAATTCATTCTAGGAGGCCAGTATAATTAACTGCCAAAATCAGATGAAGACACATTAAGGAAATAAAACTGCATACCATATCCACTGATGAACACAGATGCAAAAATTCCATAGTAAAATATTAGGAAAACACATTAAGAAGATAATACACCACAATCAAGTGGGCTTCATCCCAAGAATGCAAGGTTGATTCGACATATGCAAATTAATCAATGTAATTCACCATGTAAGTAGAATTAAAAACAACCATCATATGATTATCTCAATAAATGCAGAAAAATCCTTTGATAAAAATCCAGCACACATTCATGTTAAAAACATTAGAGAAACTAGGGATAGAAGGAAATTGCCTCAACATTATAAAGGCTATATATGACAAACCCAAAGCCAACATCATAGTGAATGGAGAAAAACTGAAAGTGTTTCCACTAAAATCAGAAACTAGACAAGGATGTGCACTCTAACCACATCTATTCAATGTAGTTTTTTGAAACTCTAGCCAGAGCAATCAGACAAGAGAAGGAAATGAATGGGATACAAATAGGAAAAGAAGTCAAACTATCTCTGTTGATTACATGATACTATACCTAGAAGACACTCCCCCAAAAAAACCTCCATGAGAAGACTTCTAGAGCTGATAAATGAATTTAGCAAAGTAGCAGAATATAGGATCAACACTCATAATCAATACCCTTTCTATACTTCAACAGTGATTCTGCTGAGAAAGAAATCAGGAAAACCATCTCTTTCACAATAAACTCAAACAAACAAACTTGGGTCTTAATCTAACCAAGGAGGTAGAAGATGTCTACAGTAAAAGTTACAGAACACTGAAGAAAGAAATTAAAGAAGATCTTAGAAAATGAAAAGAACTCCCATGCTCTTGGATAGACAGAATTAATATTGTCAAAATGCACATACTACTAAAAGCAATATTCAGATTCAAAGCAATCCCCATCAAAATACCAATGACACTTTTCACAGAATTAGAAAAAATAGTCCTTAAATTCACTCGGAAGAATGAGAGACCTAGAATAGCCAAAGAAGAATAATGCAGGAGGCATCATAATACCCAATGTCAAATTATACCACAGAGCTTTGTAAAAAACAATGTGGTACTGGCATCAAAATAGATATGAAGACCAACGGAATAGAATAGAAGGAACAGAGACAAACTCACATGTAGTCATCTGAAAGAAAAAACAGCTTTTTTTAACAAGTAGTACTGGGAAAACTGGATATACATATGTAGAATAATGAAATTAGATCTGTGTCTTTCATCTGCACAAAAGTCAAATCAAAATGATTCAAAGACTTAGGAATTAAAGCCAGAAACTTTGCAATTGCTCAAAGAAAACACAAGGTCAACATTTCATCATATAACTTCCTCAATGAGATCCCTAAAGCCCAAAGCATAAAAACCAAGAATCAATAAATGAGATGCCATCAAATTAAAAAGCTTCTGCACAGTTAAGGAAATGATTAAGAGCATGAAGACAGAGCTTAGAGAATGGGAAAAAAATCTCTGCCAGCTGCTCCTCTGATAGGGGATCCATATCCAGAACATATAAAGAATTCGAAAAACTTATCACCAAAAAAACAAATAACCAAGTCCATCAATGGGCAAAAGAACTAAACAGACACCTCTCAAAAGAAAAAACAAACATCAACAAGTATATGAAATAATGTTCAACGTTCCTAGCAAGCAGGGAAATGCAAATCAAAGCTACACTAAGATTTCATCTCACCCCAGTGAATATGGCAATTATCAAGAATACAAACAATAATAAATGCTGGTGAAGATGTGAGAGGTAAGATACTCTGACACATTGTTGGTGGGACTGCAAATTAGTTCAACTACTCTAGAAAACAGTAAAGAGATTCCTCAGAAAAACTAGGAATGGAACCACCATATGACCCAGCTATCTCACTCCTTGGTATTTATCCAAAGATCTAAAATGAACATCGTATAGGGACATAGTTTATAATAGCACAATTCACAATAGACAGATCATGGAAGCATCCTAGATGCCCATTAATAGATGAATGGATCAAGAAAATGTGGTATATATATACTCAATGGAGTTTTACACAACCATAAAAACAATGAAGTAATGGCATTTTCTGGTAAATGGATGGAAGTGGAGAAGATCATGCTAAGCGAAATAAGCCAGACTCAGCTAATCAAGGGTTGAATGTTTTCTTTCATAGTCAAAGCTAGAGCAAAATAAGGGAAAGAACGTGGGCTGGGGGTGGGATTCAGATATCACATAGCTATTGGGAAGATCAGTGGAATAGAAGAAAGAGATCGAAAATTAGGAAAGAGGGACAGGAAAGAGGAGGAAATATGGAATGAATTTAACAAAACTATGTTAGGTATCTCTATAAATATATGACAGGAAATTTCATCTTTATGTATATGTAGAAAGTACACATCAAAAATAAATAAATAAAGGAGTGATAGGAAGATCAGTAAAGGAAGGAGACTAGGAAAGGGAAAGCTGTGGGTGAAAGGGGAATGGGGATTAAAATCAAATTCCATGCATGTATGATTTGGTGCTGGGAAAACTGGATATCCATATGTAGAATAATGAAATTAGATCTGTATCTTTCACCCTGCACAAAAGTCAAATCAAAATGAATCAAAGACTTAGGGATTAAGCCAGAAACTTTGCAATTGCTAAAAGAAACACAGGGTCAACATTTCATCATATAGGTACATGCACCAACTTCCTTAATGAGATCCCTAAAGCCCAAAACATAAAACCAATGAACCCAACTACTATATATAAAAATAATGCTCTAATAAAAATAAACTCAAAACGAAAAAATAATGATTCAGTCTCTTTTTGTCTCGTTTTATTTGCTATTTGCTTCTAACTTTGAAATGAAAGAGAAAGTAATTCAGAAACCCCAAGATAACCCATTTCTCAGAAAATATATTAAATAAAAAGAATGCATAAAATTCAAAAAACTCCAAAAACAGTTTATTTTATTTAAAAAAAAATCAAGCTAATTTTATTTACCATCATTTGCTGGGTCTCACTGCCCCACATCTTTGGAAGAGGATGAACCAAGAAATTCAAGTAAAATGTCATCACCCCAAGAAGAGGAGGGGTATAGATAAGAGGAGGAGACAGTGACTCTAAAGTGGAGAAAGTAAAGCCGGGATATCTGGCAAGATCTTGGGTTATTTTTCTGCATACAGTTTTCCCTTTTTGTAATATGTATTTTCTAGATAGATTTTATGCAATTGATATCTCGAAAATAATATTAATATGAATAACATAATTAATATGTTTGTTTTAAATAAGAACGTGGCTACATAAAATAATTTAACATTGTTTCAATTAATACTACTTTGAACAACAGTGAATGCTTGGTTCTTGCTCATTTGTCAAGCAGAAATAGATAACTAATTCAGTCCTTCCTCAAAATATCTCATTATTAGTGCTCACATAAGGATTCCTGGAAATACTGGCTTTATTAGGTTATTCAATTTACCTCTTGTCACACTATTTTACAACAGCAGTTTTATAACTCATTTTATTTTATGGTGTAGTTACATATGTTAAGAGTTCTTTTGTATTACTCCCGGTAATTTTCCTAGTTTTATGAATATTACTAACCAATGTGGACACACAAAAAAACCAGTTTCACGTGGACATAAATATTGACACCTTGCCTTGTAAAATGAAAGTAGGAAATGGAAACTGAATCAGTGATATTATTCAATGCTCAAAAAAATTGGTCAAAACTAGCTGAAAATATAAGAACCATGTAAATTAAGCAACAGAGAGTTGTGTATATTTTCAGAATAAAAGGAATTTAACAATTACAACAAAAATTCAAAACTACAAAATCCATCATGAATAGCGATGAAGAATTTTACATTGAAAGTCCATTTTACTTGGATGTCTGATATTGAGCAACCCAGTGAAACTCTCTAAGCCATAGTTTTCTTTAAAATAAAATGGATTCAAAATATGGCTCAACAATTGAGTTGCTACAAATATTTTTAAAATACTTGTATTTTAAGACACTTGGCATGGTATCTTCCACAGACTACATATTTTAAATATGTATATTTTCCTATCTTTCTTCATTGTCTAGGAGAGTAGTATTTGTTTTCTAGAAAATTCTAAGAAGTGTTCCCTACCTTTCAGTCATTGGCCTTTAAAGAAGGCAGCCTAAAAGTCCATAGTTCTATCATGAGTACTACAGAGGCTGAAAAATGGCTCTTTTTCACTTTAAAGAAGTGTCATTTACATGCACTCAGGAAATGGTGTCATGTTAATACCTGGTGACATGTTAACTACTGCCATGTTAATACCTGACAGTATGAATGAACATCCCCACGGAAGTACAGAAGACATATGGTGTTTCCTTGTGATTCTGGCTCCTGGCACACCCCTTCTGTTGCCCTCAGCATCCCAGGACACATTCCCATAGCAACACAGTTTCTTTCCTCTCTAGGTAGAATTCCCAGGGCACCCTGTCATTCTCTGCCTTCACCTCCCTGCCCATTCACACAGGGCTGCTTTCTGATGTGTTGTGGTTTCAACTTAATGGTTTCCCTAAAGAGCAGTGCAGCACAAGTAGAAAGCAGAAGTTCCACAAAATGTCTAGGTTTTGCAGAGACATCTACTAGAGAGCTCTCTCACATGCAATTTCCATTGCATATGATGTCACAGTAGCTGTACCCAAAGGAAACAGCCGCATCCAGTGCATGCAGACCAAGGGAAACTTTCAGGGAAGTACAAGAACCAAGATGGGGTTGGAGGTGGAAAGAAGTGAGGGGGACGCGGGTTTCTGATCTATGCAGAAATCATTGCTGTGGAGATTTCTCTTCATTCTCCAGAAACTACTTTTGGACAATGACAATGGCTACCACATATGTAAAGATTTATATCAGAATCATGAACCCTCTCACATCTCTCAGTAGCTACCTCCAAAATTTGATAATTTTTTAAAAAAATGAATTCTGGGAAGAGTTCTGGGGAAGACTAAAGAACAGTCACCCTTCACCTGGATTTCTAACCTTTAGGTTCAGTCAGTAAATGGCAGCTTATAGAAATTTCTGGATGTAAAGTTTATCTCCCAAATTGAAGTGAAATATGGACGGTACTCCCTTACTGGTTCTGATGTCTGGCAATTTCCCTCTTTTCTCTCTATTCTTTTGGACCACATTCTTTCGCTAGGAAATCACAATAATCATCTTCCCCTCTTTGCTCTAGAATTCCCTCCCCACTGTGCTTGTCTTCTTTCATTCTTCTTTAACCTGCCCTGCATATTCATTCAGCTGTTTTTTGGTCCCTTGTTGTTCGTGCCCAAAGTTTCCCTTGAAAGTATCAACTCACCAATTGAAAGCAGAAGTTGAGTGAGAATCTCAGTCAGTCACAAACTCTTGTAAAAGTGGCTCTTTCTCCCCCTCCCCCCAGCCCCCAGTGAATACTTTTGGAAGGAGGGGATTTCCCTGTAGGGTCAAGGTAGCTGTAGCTAAAAGGAAATGCAAAGCAAGATCGAGTACTCTGTAGGGCTGTTTCAAGATTTCCAGGGAACCAGTGCCACCTCCTGGCTACCACTCATGAAGCGGTGGCATGCCTAATCCAGAGAGCTGGATTTTCCTGTTTATGCAGAAGTCTGTTTCCTTCCATTCACCTTGTTATTGTTTGTTTGTTTTTATCACAGCTAGAGAGTCTCTTTCCTGTAAAGAACTGACCCCAGTACTGGAATGAACTCCTTTCTTTGGCGTTTTTATCTTAGAGAGGGAAAATACTTCCAGCTTCAGGGACAGCATATCCTCTTTGGGCAATGGACAGGTTTGCTGGGGAAAAGAGTAAGAATGCCTGCCTTTCCTCCAGACTGCTCAGGAGTCCAGACCCTCCTGACCTATCACTACCTTCAGTTTCTGCAAGCTGGAGGTAAGGGAGCTGCCCACCAGGTGTGGAGCTGAAAGGAAATCAGAGAAAATATGTTGGGTGGCACCTTCACTCTTCTTAAGAGTAATTTGTCCATTTTACAGATTCCTTCCTACAATCATATCCTATCCTTTTCCATTACAACCAGCAGAAAGTCCTCTCACTCTGAGAAAGGCATGAGTTTGTATCAGTTCTGCCTGGAATTGGCCATCAGAGCACAGAGGAGAGTAAAGGACTTCAGAGAACACAACTGCCACTGACTCTGTGGATTCTATTAGGGTATAGGACCAGAAGGGATGCAGACAATCTCACAGCACTAATGGATAAGTGAATTAAGAAGTGACTGTGGGGCTGGGGTTATGGCGCAGTGGTAGCACTGGGTTCGATCCTCAGCACCACATAAAAATAAAATAAAGATATTCTGTCCACCTACAACTAAACAATAAATATTTTTTAAAAAAAGTGACTGTGAATGACTCAAGAGGAAGGAAGGGGCTTCACTTCAGCTAGAATCTCTCTCTGAGACTACAGATTTTCATTACTTCCCTCCTTTTGATGGGCTAGAGGGCTCCCATTTATGTATGAAGTGATTTTGGTCCCTTGCCCTTGTTTTCTTCTCTACCATTTGTGAGGAAACTCATTTAGGAGCAGGTCTACCTGAAGAGGAAGGGGGGATTTGTAATTTGTAATAGTAGATGGACAGAATGCCTTTATTTTATTTGTTTATGGATTTTTCTATAACCTGGTTATCTTTGAGTACTAACGTCTTTCAAACACTATGACCACTTGTATTCTTTGTGTACTGCTTACTCACACTTCATGTAACTTTTCATTATTTTCATATTATATTTTATGATTATATTATATGCAAAAGTTCTATGGTTTAGCTCCACATTGTCTCCTTGTCCTGAAATCTCTAAAACCATATGTTGCTTCATATCCTGGATTCACTAGTTTGTTACATATTCAGCAGAACTCGAGAACACCACGGAGGCAGCACTGGAGGGACAGTGGGGCGGGGGTGGACGGAGTGACACTGAGCAGCCCTCCTTGCCCTCCTGCCCCTGCAGAGCCAGACTGCACTCCACCCAACCCCAACTCCACCCAAGTGCATTTATTGCAGTTAACAGGGGGATCAGGAAGGCAATGGGGAGCACCCTGTTGCCCAGAGGTCACGATGCCACACAACTTGGAGACAATCCGGTTTTTTGAGCTTTAGGACTAATAGTGTAAACAGGCCACACTGGAGCCTTTCTCTCTGCTGATTCCTGTTTTGCAGAAGTCTATGCCTATTGATGTCCAGCCAGGAACAGAAGCAGTAAGCAGAAGGAACCCTGTCGACACATCTACACCCAATGAACCGCCAAAGAACCCAGCAGTTCATCTCTGCTCCTGTTTAGACATTTTCATGCTCTAATTCCACTGGAAAGTGACTGCACAAGGCACACGACTCTATGTTCCAAACATTGAAATACAGCTCTAGTAACAGGAAGAAACCGAAAGGAGCCAGCTTGACAATGTGGAAGGAAAATAGACATCCTTAAATTGTCCACAGGAATAATGGTGGGTCCTCAGGAAATGGACCAATCTATTGCTGTAGATCAATAGACATGATTTCTGGATTCAGAATCTTTCAGATTGTCTCCCCTGACATGGACAAATGACTGAAGTGGAGGCTGGGAGCAGAATCTTCCCCCAGAGATAAGGACACGGAGAGCACTGGCAGGGTGGACAGGTGCTCCAGTGGGGCCAGCAGGGCTTCCAGCACAGGGAGATTATTCATGAGGCCTGTGCAACCCACGGAATCTCTCAATTTTATTCATGATGCAGTTTATTTAAAAATAATATGCAAACAATAATTGAACAACAGGGTCACAGGCAGGGATTTGACTATATTTAGCAATAGTTGGGGCAGAGCATTTTTAGGAGCATAAATATTAGTAGTGTACAGATTGGAAGATCACAATATCTAAGAGCAAAGACCTTTGTGAGAATTCATTTATTTCACTTAGTTAACTGAAAAGAGGGCATAGGTGTATCTATTTCCCCTTCCTTTCTCTCTTGATTTTTTCATTCTCGCAGGTGCATTCCACACTGTTATTTAGTTTTGGATTTCTTCCTGAGGATTAAGGTTCACAAAGAAAAAATATTAAACCTGTGTAAATAACAAATTAGAAACCATTCACCATTAATGCGAGTAACTAAAGAGTTGTTATATTGCATCCTGTGAGAATCTGTCATAAAGCTAGTGGTGAGGGGGTCTTTAAGAAATCAAATACACAGGCCAGATACAGTGGTTGGCACACGCCTGTAATCCCAGCACTTGGGAGGCTGAGACAAGAGAATCACGAGTTCAAGGCCAGCCTGAGCAACAGCGAGGCGCTAAGCAACTCAATGAGACCCTATCTCTACATAAAACACAAAATAGGGCTGGGGTGTGGCCCAGTGGTCAAGTGACCCTGAGTTCAATCCCCAGTAGCAAAAGAAAGAAAGAAATCAAATACCCAAACAAAAATCTCAGGTTGCTTTCTCATAAAGGAAATCCCAGTGGAGCCCATGGAAAGGGTCATCAGGAGTCCCACGTGCTATGATTCCACATAAAGCAAGTGCATCCCGCACTGTCAGCACTAGGGCACCATCCCAGCCCCACAGACACCCGTGGAGGCCACAGCATGGTGCAGTGTTGTCCAATCATGATGGCCTTTGCCACATGTGCTGAGTGTGTGGTCTGGGGACAGAAGAAAAACTCCACGTGACTGTGTCTGTGTGGGTCATGGCAGTTTGTGCATACAGGCAGCAGGCCAGCAACTCAGAAGGGACAGGGTTTTTTTATGTCATAGCTGGCAAATGTTTGTAAAACTAAAAGGTATCTTTTAAATCTTAAGAAACATAGATAATACAGAGGCTAACTTGTGGGGAAAATCATCTATTTTGATGCCAACCTTAGTCAATCAAAGGCAACCTAACTAATGTGGTTGCTTTTGGAGTGAAAACCAACCCTCCTTGGTTAAGTAGCTCTTTAAAAGCTGTCATCGCCTCCCTTATAGGAAACAGAATGTTCCTGCATCTTTTGGGCAGTGATGACTCAACTGTTGGGTGAAAAGCTAAAGAGGAAAAAAGATTCTTCATTGGGTTTATCAGTAGACAGCAGGAAATCCAGCCTGGTCTGGAGGGGGAAACTGAGTTGTTGTCCCGGGGGTAAGCACAGCAGGCTGGTATGAGGAGGGTCTACAGTGGAGTCATGAGGACCCAAAGGAGATGAGTCAGAGCCCACATTGCTGGACTATGGGCAGAATGGAAATTCCTGCGTGCTTTTTGTTTGTTCTAAAACTCACAAAAATAAAATAAAAATAAACCTCAAAAGTCCAAAATACCCAGCACTTAGGGAGGCTGAGACAGGAGAATCGCGAGTTCAAAGCCAGCCTCAGCAAGGGCGAGGCACTAAGCAACTCAGTGAGACCCTGTCTCTACATAAAACACAAAATAGGGCTGGGGATGTGGCTCAGTGGTCAATCCCCAGTACCAAAAAAAAAAAAAAATCCAAAATAAATAGACTTCAAGATGACTACAGTTAATGACTTAATAAAGTGCTTTGAATATATATATGTGTGTGTGTGTGTGTGTGTGTGTGTGTGTGTGTGTGTGTGTGTGTAAGGAAGGAAGGAAGGAAGCAGGTAAGCAAGTAAGCTCCTAGTTTCCAGAAATGAAAAAGAGGGCTTATGCTCCGTTCGTGTACAATGAATCGAAATGCATTCTGTTGTCATGTATACCTAATTAGAATAAATAAATTTAAAAAAGAAAAAGAAAAAGAGGGTTTAAAGACCTCGTTTCTGCTATTTTCTCAGATCACACATTTTAGGAATAATCAATTACATTTTCACCAATGTGATAATTTTTCTTTAACTTGCTTTTTTCACTCAATGTCACTTAGCACATCATGAACATGCTTGAAAGATGGTAATGGCCTATCTACATTATTGAATTTAATGGTTGTATGATATCCTATAATATGAAGGGATGATCAATTACCATTCCCCTGCATTGAACAATAATTTGACTTTAATTATCCTTGATATAAATAATACTGCAACAAACAAATCTCTACATATTTAGAAAAATAGATACTTAGGACAGTATTTGTTGGATCTGGTGGTTTAAAGAGGTGGTGGTTCAGAGTATTTGTTGGATCTGGTGATCCGCTTATACATTGCTGATGGAACTGCAAATTGGTGCAACCAATCTGGAAAGCAGTATGGAGATTCCTTGGAAAACTTGGAATAGAACAATCATTTGACCCAGCTATCCCATTCCTCGGTCTATTCCCAAAAGACTTAAAAACAACATACTACAGTGATGCAGCCACTTCAATGTTTATAGTAGGTCAATTCACAATAGCTAAACTGAGGAACCAACCTAGATGCCCTTCAATAAATGAATGGATAAAGAAACTGTGGTATATATACACAATGGAATATTACTCAGTAAAAAAAGAGAATAAAATTATGGCATTTGCAGGTAAATGGATGGAGTTGGAGAACATCATGCTAAACCAAGTAAGCCAATCCCAAAAAAACAAACATTAAAGTGATTGCATCTCTATAGTATGCTGATTTTAGTTATTTTGAATAAATACCAAGTAGTGGGATATCTGGGTCATATGCTTGCCTCCGTGTGCTTCTCTAATATTTAAACTTCAACATGTGGAGGGGCAGAACCCGTCACCGGTAACTGGCAGCATTATCGTGGTGATAGATCCTTTTCCATCTCTAATTTTGTTGATTTGAGTTCTCTCTCTCTCTCTCTCTATCTCTCTCTCTCTCTGGCTAGTTTGGTTAAGAGTTGATCATCTTATTTATCTTTAAAAAAAAAAAACTCTTTGTTGCATTAATCCTTTGTATTATTTTTTAATTCTCAATTTCATTAATTTTGGCTCTGATCTTTATTATGTCCAGTCTTCTCCTGATTTGGGAATTCATTTGTTCTTCCTTTTCTGAGGCCTTGAGGTGTAACATAAATTATTTACTTGGGATCTCTTTATTTTTTTAAATATAGGTATAAACACTATAAATTTCCCTCTTAAAACTGTTTTCATGTCACAGATTGTTAGGTCAGCTCAAGATCGCGCGTCTCTTCTCCAAAGGCGGATGCAGAACGTACAATACGCTACCATGGGCTGTAGAGAACCAAGCATCAAGCAGCCCACATGCGTAAAGGAACAGCCAACCAGACACTGACACGTAAGCAGTAATGGCACCTTCTACCAATCAGCAGACTTTTCCTGACTCATCCCAGAAGGACTCTGACCTCAGCAGGATCCCCTGACCAACTCCAGGGGAACACAGGACTCCAGATACCTACTCTTCCTACCTCAAGCCCTCCTCTTCCTGCCTTAAGCCTTCCCCTTCCTGACCAGGCTCTTTAAATTTTCTGTATTGCAGAACACGTGTGCAATTCTCCCGACCTGCTTTGTTGGAGAGGGAATTCGCCTGGAAGCATATTTCCCAATAAAGCCTTACCCAGCGGTTTTATTTACCACCTTTTGGTCTCCTGGCTTTACACAGATATTTTGATATGTTCTCATTTTTTCTAAGAATTTTATTTTTTCTCTCATTTATTATATGATACATTCTTTATTTAAAGGTATTATTAAATTTCCATGTGTATATATGACTTCTATTCTTTTTCTTGCTGTTAACTTCTAGTTTCATTCCATTTTAATTTGATAGAAGCATGAGAGTATATAAAAAAATTTTGTGCTTTCTAAGATTTACATTGTGATTTAGAATAATATATTCTGTTTTGGAAAAGTTTCCATGAGCTGCTGAGAAGATAAATTTAGCTCTTTTAGGGTAAAATATTCTGTAGATATCCATTAGATCCACTTGATCCTTAATGTTATTTAGGTCAAAAATATCTTTATTGATTTTATGTTTGGATGACCTGTCTATTGGTGATAAGAGTGTGTTGAAATGACCTAGTATTATTGTATTGAGTGCCATCTGGGATTTAATGTCAAGAAGTTTTTGTTGTGGTTTTTATGTTATTGTGTAATATCTTGGGGCATATAATTGTTATGTTTTCTTGTTCCCTTTACAAGTATGTAATGGCCTTCTTTGTCTCTTTGCATTGATTTTTACATGAAATCTACTTTGTTAGATATGAGTATAACTACTTGTTCTTGTTTTATGGACTCCATTTGCGTGGAACTTTTTTCCATTATTTTATCTTCAACTTGTTTGTATCTTTGCCTATGAGATGAGACTCCTGCAAACAGCATACAGTTGGACCTTGCTTTTTGATCCATTCTGCTAATCTATGTCTTTTAAAAGGGTAGTGAAGACAATTTACATGTATATGTATTTGTAGTTTTCTGCCATTTTGTTTGTTTGTTTTGCCTATATTTTATTCTGTCTTGATTTTCATTGCTCCTTTGTCTATTTGGGAGTTTGGGGTTTATTTCAGGTTCCTTTGTGTACAGTTTATCTTTGAATATTCTTTGTAGTGCTGGCTTAGTGATCATAAAATCTTTTAGTTAATCCTTATCATAGAAAGTTTTTATTTACCCATCAATTTTTAAAGAGTTTTGCTATATGTAGCAATCTTGGCTGGCAATTTTTTTCTTTCAGAGCTGGGAATATCCTGTTCCAGGCCTTCCTTGATTTTAGGATCTGAGTTGAGAAGTGAAAGTGAGCCTTATTGGTTTGCCTCTAAATGTGACTTGATGTCTTTGTCTTGCAGTTTTTAGTATTCTTTCCTTATTTTCTGTGTTAGGCATTTTCATTGTGTTGCATCTTAGAGAGCTTCTATTCTGATCTTTTGTATGTGGGATCCTATATGCCTCCTGTATATGGATGTTTACTTCATTTCTGATATGGAGAAAGTTATCTGCTACTGTCCCATTGAAAACATTCTTGATGCCTTTATCCTGTATCTCCATGTTCTTTTCTATCTCAAAGAATCTTAGGTTTGTTCTCTTGATGCTGTCCCAGAGTACTTGTATACTCTTATCATGATCTTTTACTTTTTCCTCTTATTGCATGCTGAGAATTTAAGCTAATATACCCTGTCTTAAATGCCTGAAGTGCCATCTTCAAGGATTAAAGTTTTATTTTCTATGCTCTCTAATTTGGTAATTTCAAGTGAATTTTAAATTTGATCTTTGTGTCATTCATTTCCAGGAGTTCCGATTGGTTTCTTTAAAGTATCTCTACTTCTTTATTGAAATTGTCTTTCATCTCCTGTATTTGTTCTCTTAATTCATTCCTTAGATCTTCTTTTAGTTCGATTAATATTTTAATATTGTTTTTTATAATGTTTTTCTTGAATTTCATCCACTTCCATATCAGTGGGGTCTTTTACTGTAGGATTGTGAATTTTAGAGGAAGATTTGTTTGCCTGTTTCCTCATATTTTAAGAGATCTTGGACTTGCACATCAATTGCCTTGGATTCCACTTCCTCCTTTACATGTGTGTTATTTGAGTGTAGTTATTTTTGTTCTAGGACTTCCCTCTGTTTTTAATGTGAGTAGATGTTCAAGAATGGGACCCAAGGTCCTCCTCTTATTGATTCTATTTGGGTCCTGGTTGTTGGTTTGAGGTCTTTGTCTCCCCAATTCTATGTGTTAAAGTATTTTTGAGGCTCAAGTCAGGTTAAATCATGTGTGGGTGAGATTTGCTGTTACTTGAATGAGTTGTGAGTATTGGTTGGCATCAAGATCTCTACTCTGTGAACTTGATGTGTCCTAATCATTTTCCAGCCCCTTTTATAGGAAGAAGGAAGCCAAGAATAGCGCTAATGATAGCAACAGATATACAGTCTTAAGATAAATGTCCAATGTCTGCTTTGACATCATAACACTAGATTACCACCTATGTAAGAATCTTGGGGTCATAAGTTAACATCAGTATCAACAATAGAAAACTGTGAACTAAGGTATTAAATAGCAGCTGTCGGAGCTGGGATTGTGGCTCAGTAGCAGAGCGCTTGCCTCGGATGTGTAAGGCACTGGGTTCGATCCTCAGCACCACATAAAAGTAAATAAATAAAATAAAGGTATTATGTCCATCTACAACTAAAAATATTTTTTAAAAAATAGCAGCTGTCTACTATGAATTCCACTTTCTTAATAATCACAACATGAATGGGGTAGGAAATACATAAACTACATAATTCTATAAGAAAGTGGGATTATAGTCTTTTAAGTGAAGAGAAAATGTGTAGGAGGGCAAAAAAATTGAAATATTTTAAAAAGTGAACAAAGGAGAGGTGAGATGTAGGTAATTGATTTCAGCTGTCTTAAATGCCTTCTTTTGTTCAGAGAAGGAGGAACAAAAATAAACTGAAAGTAATTAAAAATGGAAAGAAAGAGGTAACAGGAAATTTTGGCTATTAGTAGGGGAGGAGAATAAAGAAGGGGCAATAAGAGGGACAAAACCAAGGCGTGGAAAAACAAGCATGTGTAAGATCAAGACCACTCAAACCCACATATAATTGTATCCCACCTAAATCAAACCAAGGCTAAATAATAAATAGATGCAGAAAAGAGCAATTAAAATGAAAGTAAAATCGTGTGTGTGTTTTTGTTTATGTTTTCAAACCTATATTTGCAGTGAGAACTCACACACAAAATCTCACAGAATAGAAAACATTTTTAAATATAATGAAATGATATTTGAAAAAATTTTTAAATTTTTGAAAAAATGTTTTAATATGGGGAAATACATAGAAAAAGAAGAAAAATGTTAGCAGTGCAAGGCTTGTTTTTACTGAGGTGTTCAAAACTGTTGGCAGGGACAGATTTTAATTTTTTATATTTATTTTGGGGCTCTGCAACCCTTGGGTCAAGGACTGGATATTGTTGAAGTCCAACATCTGTGTGGTCCTCACCTAGCTTCCAGTTGTGGCTAGGAGCCAAGACCTACCATCACCCAGTGAGGAGTGCTGACAAACTGTGTACTCCTATAGCGGAGATGAGGCAGAGTTCTACATTGGAACTCCCTGTAGCTGGGATTTAGTCTTGGCTGACCTTTGGAACTGCCAGTGGACATTGGAGATTTGATCCATCCTCCCTGTTGCTGGGGAGATGCCGATCTTTGCTGGATGTCTGGATCTCTGGGGCCTCTAGTAAAATCCACTTTTAGGATGTAGGGACTAACCATCCACAGGTTTCACCTTCACTGCTATAAATAGGAATTGCCGCTATCAGCCCAGGAGTACAGACACTCCTGTGTGGCTATTACTGGCATCTTCCCGATGGCTCTTACAGGATGCCAACCAAAAAGGGAGCTCTCTCTCTCTCCTTGATATCTGAAGGATGTATGCTCCAGGGACAATTTTCTTTGCCCCTATTTCAGTCACTCTGTGTCAGGCATACTGCAGAGGTGGAGGGGAGTCATAATAGGTGACTATGGGTTCACTGGCAACTTCCTTTCTAAGTCCCCTATCTCCTGTCTCTGCTCACTAATGTGCGGTACTTATAAACGGCACCCACGCCAGTGACTGGTTCCCACTGAACTATCTGCCTGTGGCCTCAGAAATTTTGGTTGTTTTCACTCAGTCACTTCCCCCACTGAGTCTGGGTCCCTTAAGATCAGTTTCCCATTTCATTTCACAGGTTTCTTCAGGCCAATTTTTAAAAAATTTATGGTTTCCTTTCTCTCTGCCTGTGCTTCCCTCTCCCCTTAGCAGCCATAGCTAACATGTCTCTAACCTATTATTTCTTATGTTATGTTCCAAGTTTCTGACTTCTGTGTCTTCATGGTTTATTTCACTGTTCAGTGAGTTCCCTTAGTTTCCCACCTCATCAAGGAGCAATCTTCCTGCTTCTTGAGTCTGGTGCTGAGGAACTGCTAGAAAGTACATTCTTCCTCTAAACCACCATCTTCTCTTCTTCCCTGAATAGACTTTTTAAATTCTTTCATGTGTTAAAACAGTTGCTCGTTTCCTCTATAGTCTTTGGGTTTCAAGTTACCCAGGAGGACATTTTTCCATCTGAGGATATTAAAACATTTTTCATACATATGTTTCCCAGCATCAATAGGCTTGCTTTCATTTCACATATTTTGTTACACAGCTATATTTGTTTTATATTTATTGAGCATGCTAGACATTGTTCTCAGATCATAATATGTATAACTCAGTTCATTCGTATAACAACTCAACTTAGCTACTTTTACAATACTCACTTGGCATAGAGAAGCCGAGTACCATCCTCATGGACACAAAGTTGTATATGGCAAGGTTGTTCTTGGACTCTAAGAACAGTCTAAGCTGTCTGGCCTCTTCTTCTATCCATCTTTCTCTCCTGAGAAATTAGAACAAATTAGGAGCTATTAACAAAAAAAAAAAAAAAAACCTGTTATACTGAATAATATATCAGCAAAGAATATGATTTTCAATATTGTCAACTCCAGTTTTTATCTCAAGTGTTTTTATTCAACTTGACAATCCACCTTTTCTTCTGAAAAATTCAAATGACTTCCTGTTTCTTTTTTCTTTTTCAGAGTGGTATACTTCATTTAGTCTTAACATTTATACTAAATTTTAATTTGGAATAAATTTCACTAAAACAATAAGCTCTTTTATCTAGACGAAAGTTAGAGGATTTGTTGGTCACAGGAACCCTGCTCTTTTACTCAAACCTCACTCTACCTTTTCCAAGAAGTATTCCTATCCATCTTCACTGCCTAAAACCTGGCTGAACAGGATTCCATACCTCTCAGAAGCTGTTTCTCCTTGCACTGAAAGTAAACTAATGGGACAACGTGTGTTAAGGCCCCTTACCTGTATGTCTGCTAGGTGACACAGGCTGTTTAACCCCACATAGGTTTGCTACATGTTGGATTGCCTGCCATGAATAAGTAAAGTTGCCACAAAATTATATGACTAGTTTATGGAAAGTCTAAACTAATTATCATTCATACTGACCAGCAACAAAACAAGTCATATTTTTAATATACCAATGGGGAAAATGCTATGCTTTATAAAACCATTAACATGAGTCATTTACACTATGTGTCTGCATTGCTTTTATAATATTTTTAAAAATCCTAAGCATTTTAAAATACAATCTAAAATGACCCCATTGGAAGCACTCAAGTCAGTGCCTGGGGCCTTTATATTACCTAGCACTTAAAGTCCCAACCAGCCTTCACCAGACCAACTGGACCCCAAGGCCATGATAGTAATCATAAGTCAAGAAAGGACTAAGACGACCAGACCAATTAGATAGAAGGGAGGCCCCACAGGGTATTCTTCCCTATCAAGTCCTTGTTTTGCTGTGTCCTTTTAACATTCAACAATGTAAACCATCTTTCTATCAGAGAAAGGTATCTTCCTTGTTTCCTCCAATGGTAGCTGACCCAAATGGTCCTTGCAGAACAGTTGAGAGACTGAAAAACAAAATGTATGGTTTAATTTCTTAGCAGTCACCTGTAAACCAGTAAGTACTCTTCTCTTTTTTTTTTTTTTTTGTACCTGGGATTGAACTCAGGGGTACTCGACCACTGAGCCACATGCCCAGTTCTATTTTGTGTTTTATTTAGAGACAGGGTCTCACTGAGTTCCTTAGCACCTCGCCGCCATTGCTGAGGCTGGCTTTGAACTCACAATTCTCCTGTCTCAGCTTCCCAAAGTGCTGGATTACAGGCGTGCACCACCACACCCAGCTAGTACTCTTCATTCTTTTGCACATTTTGGCATCATAAAATAGACCCAAGACTTCTTCATTTCTGCATATAGACTCTCCTTAAATGTCTGATTAACCATGACAAAATAGTTCTGATATATCACTCCTTTCCTTAAAGCCTTATTTTTTAAAAGATCAAATTATTACAAGTAGTCAAAACTTAGTATGTCCCTGTGATGCGTTTAATACTGTGCTAGATATTGTGGTTAAAGAGATTTAAAAGAAAATGTTTCTACCATAATGTCTTAGTTTAGTTGGGAAGAAAAGGAAATCTATTAAAGGACAGGTGATGTGTGACATGATATAAACTGTGTTTGAGGAGATTCAGACAAATCAGGGTATTGGGGCTTCATGGTGAAGGAGACAACTTTTAATGAGTCAAAAAGAACAAAACAAGTAAGAAATAGTAACACATGTAAGGACAAGAGTACATATTTTACAAGGCAGTAGCATGTGGGCTTGGGCTTCCTGGGTTCTTGTATACATCTTCACTGAGGAAGAACATCTCAGGCAGAGATTAGCATGCATGGAATTTATTAGGGAGTGCTGTGGATCAAAATCTGTAAGGAAAAGAACAGTGCAGAGGGAGAATTTGAGTCTCATCAGGGCCTCAGCCAACCACAGAGGAAGTTTAGAAGCTGGGGTGACCTTACTGTGGTGAAATGAGGGGTCTGGGTAGCTACACACTCTGTCAACCAGTCATTGGATGTTGACAGCCCCAGGAAGTATTTGAACATAGTGAAGTCTGCTGATAAAAACTTTTGTCTAGTAAATTCAACATCCAGGGTTCTTTAGAAACAGATTTCATCCATTGTTGGTTTTTTTTTTTCTTGTTTAGTTTTGTTTGTTTGTTTTCTGTGTATGGGTCACACTTCTTGTTTTGTTTTTTACATTTACCATAATTTTGTTGAAAACTGGACATTTTAATAATACAACATGGGAACTCTGGAAATCAGTTCCCTCATTCCCCTCAAGTTTATTTGCTTATTCGTTCATGGATTTTCTGAACTATTTCTGAGAAGTCTCTGATTTTTTGTGATATGTGGCCCCTGAAGTCTTCAATCAGTTAGCTAGTGGTAAGCTAATTATTACACAGAAATTCTCTTAAGGTCTGCAACCAAAAATGTTTAAGTTTTTGCTGAGAAGTCCTATGGGTCTGTCAGTCCTCAGGTGTTTACGACCCTGTCTTAGCCTTTGCGTTTTTCTTCCAACAAGACTAAAGGTCAGTCAGATGTGCAAGATCAGGGCCTTCTCAGGTATTTCCTGAGCATGTGCAAAGCTCTAAGTATGCACAGTGCCCTTCTAGACTCCCAGAAGTATGCCAGAGATTTTCAAACCCCCATGGACATCTTGTTTTTTTGCTTTTCCTTTTAAGCTTTTAACTTGGTCATTGTTTTCTACAATGATTATAAATCACTTCAGGCAGCCATTACACTGGGAAAAAAAAAAAAAGCCTGTAGATGTTTTTGACAAACACTCTTTAGGGACAGGCTTTTGGCATTGAGTGAGCTCTGGGACAAGTCATAGACAAGCCTTCCTACCCTTTCACAGTCGAATAACAACAGCTCAAATAAGGACAGCCTTTAGGAACGAGGCTTTGGAGGGCTCGTTCCTCAAACACTGAGAATGTGGGATGCTATTCTTAAGGTACTGCTGAACTTGAGAATATGTGATGGAACTAGTACAAGCTGAAATGCCACAGATCTTGCTGTGTTTACTGAGATTCAGCTGCTTTTCTCAAAGAAATCCTCCTGGGAAGCAAACTTTGGTTAATTTCCAATATCCTGAAAAGTTCATTCTGACAATTTTTTAACATTTTTTATCTACTTTCTGTGGAAGGGAAGATTTTCAGAGATTTTATTCTTCCATTGTTACTCATGACACCCTCCCTACCCACTTTTATAACCAGTGTCTGAGAAACTGACCATCAGGGGCAACTTTAAGCCTTCTTGCACTATTAAGTTGGACATGATGGCAGAGTTTGATGACCCCAAGAATCAACTTTAATTCCATAAAAATATTCAAACACAGCTATGTTGTTCTGATTAATTTTCTACGTGAGTATTTTCTTTTTTGGATCATTTCATAAAAATTTAAAATAATAAAATTGACTTTGGAATAAAACAATACATGCAGAGATCTAAAACATAAATTTCACATTTGTTGGTTCACTGTTATGAGCTAGTTCTTTGATTTCACTTACATATTTGACTCTCTGTTCTTAGATGGGCAAGACATTTAAATGTTCCTTCTTTTAGTTCTAATTCCCTGCATTCTTCCCAGAAGGAGGTCACGAAAAGAACATCAGCATGTCATCTCAGAGCCGGTACTTCCCCTCTGTCCAGTAGATGGCAGTGTACCACCAGGCTTCCATGCCCTGATTGCAAGACACAACACTAGTCAAAGGAAGGCTCCAAGACTGAGACCCCCAGGACAAAGCAGGAATGTGGCCTCAAGTCTTCATTATCCATTGTTTCAGTTTGGTTCATCACAACATTGGAAGTAGTTGGGAAGCTGTTGATGAGACAGGATGGAGCAACCCAGAGCTTAGCTCTCTGCTCAGACCTGACAGGACGCAGCTGCCTTCTTAGATAAAGGTTGAAATGAAGACAAGTTCAAGGAAGAATACCTATGGTGTTCAAGTAAAAGTTTCAGTTGTTTCTTTAATTGTAAACATGCCTTGCTATTGTTTCAAATCTAAGTCTTAAAAAAATGTCAGAAGCCTTTAATGACTAATAATGGTAATAGTATTACCACCATTCAGAAAGGTTTTAAATTCCAAAAGCACCATGTTCAGAGCCAGTTTATGAGAAAGACCAGAATATTAAACTCATAACTTTATAGTCATACACTTCATCTTAAGAAGAAAATTATTTAGAGTTGACCTCCATCTTATTGACCATTTGACTTCTGAAATTTACAGTGATCATATTGGAATAGTGGCTCTAATCTCACACACTGCATCCAAATTATGTTCCCAAGAGCATTTAAATTCATACCTTTGTGTTTTCTAAAAGGAGTCAATTTATGTTCATTAACTTCTTGTACCTTGTCATCTACTTATGTGTGAACATAAGTCACACATATATCTGCTCATTCCACCTCATACACACTTGCTGTGCAGACTAGAAAGCGCCAGTCCTAGGAAGAGCTGGCTGTGAACAGCACCATCAGTTGAAGCTAGTGAAATACTTTAAAAGTTTTATTTTTAAAGTATGAAGAAAAATTTAAGTGGAAAATAAAGAAAAAATAGAAATTTCTTTTAAAAATATATTGTCACTAGGTGTAGTGGCAAATGCCTATAATCCCAGTGGCTCAGGAGGCTGAAGCAGGAGAATTGTGAGTTCAAAGCCAGCCTCAGCAAATTAGCATGGCCCTGAGCAACTCATTGAGACCCTGTCCCTAATTAAAATACAATAAAGGGCTAGGGATATGACTCAGTGCTTGAGCCGCTCATCAGTAGTACTGGGTGTGTGTGTGTGTGTGTGTGTGTGTGTGTTATATAAATTAAGAACAACCAAAGAAGAGAGTATAAATGTCAAAAGCATGAAAAGTGATGTTGAAAAGAAAGCATAAATCTATGTATTTTATAACCAAACACACAATATTTAAGATAATAAATATAAACTGCTTAGACTCCTCTATTAAAAGAAAAATTCTTGATTAGCTTTAAACACAAAACTCATGATTACTCTGCATCGGAGAAAAGGCTAAATTTCAGCAATACTAAAACAGTGAAATGAAAAGATGGGCCAGCACAGCAGAAGAAAATGCAGAAAAGCAAAGCACATAAAGTTGATAATGATTAATATCAATATTAATATTCATGCGAATCCAAGGAAATGATGTTAAATTTGAAATAGGTCAACACAAATAAGAAGCAAATAAAATACATAATTAAAGTATAAAAAGCATAGAACTAAAATTCAGATCTTATCAAAGTTTCAGCAAAAGTGTCAGCAATATGTAGAAATACGAAGAGAAATGTAATGCCAGCATTAAAATTTTAGTATAATGCCATTAGTCCAAAGAAAACAAAAACAATAGAGCAAAGAAGATAGGAAAGTATGATTAACAATGGGAAATTATTGGCTAACATTCTGGAACACTAAGTTGTAACTTAGAGAAGGAAATATAACTTCTTTCAAATATGTATGAATCATTCACAAAATCATCATATATTAGACTCCAAATAAAATAACAATCATTCTTCCTGATCAAAAATAGTCCAAGTTGCAGGCTCAGATCACAGTGCCTGAAAGTAATTTTAAACTAATTTAAAAATCAAACTCTTAGATATTTAAAATCATACTTATAAATTATACTCATGCTTTGTTTAACACTGTGACATGTTCTGAGAAATGCATCACAAAGTTATTTTTTTTCACTGCCTGAGCAGCAGGGTGTACTTACATGAACTAACATGGCTGTGACATCACTAGGCCACACAGTCTTAGGGGACCACTATCGCACCTGCAGTCTATTGCTGACCAAAACTTAATTATGCAGCACACGGCTATACAACCAGAGAGGAAAAAAACAAAATGAGAAGCTTAGTAAAAGAAATGACAGCACTATCCATAAAATTCACAGAAGCAAAGTTCCTGTGTTAAACTCATAACCCTTTCCAATGTATGAATTGAAAATAAACTAGCTTCATCCTTAAAGTCAGTGAAAAGAATTCTAAATCACATCAATATAAATAATAAGAGCTAATGTTTATTAAATGTTCCTTCTTCAGTAGGAACTGTGCTAAGTACTTTATAGGAATTACTTTTATCTTCCCAATAATCCCACCAAGTATATAAACAATGCCTTATTCTCTACAGCCTACTGGTAAATAGCTATCATTTATTAGTTATCAATCACCTGCTTTATACAAAACCAATGAACCATAGAAACTGTTTTTCCTCTATAGAAAATATTAAGTGGTGGAACTATGATTTAAATCCAACTTATCTTTCTATGTGCTTTCACTATGACAGAGGTCAAAATTACATAATAGACTACTTATCATGCCAAACAAGAGTATCTTAGAAGTAGGATAATTTGGTCCTAGAAAATATGTTTAAACAATAGGTTATCTAACGCACCAGAGCTTGGTGAGTAGGAGTTTTGTAAGGATGCCTTGTGGTGTGGAGTTTAAAACAAAAACAAAACAATGGGCCTTTTGAGTTCCATTATGTAAAAATCTGACAGCCTAAACATTGACTGGACTCTCTTACAATATAAAATTTTGTAAAACATGCATTGGTCATTTAGAAAATATTCATTCACGAAATTATGCAGATCTTACAAATGTGTGTATGTGTATGTGCATTTCCATGTGTATCATAATACAATATGTTTGTTAATACAACCAGCGTTGTCATCGCTCAAGTGTTAAAATACTTGGAAGTCATCAACTTCGCAGTGGCAAATACAACTTTTTCCAAAATTCCAATTACCACTGGAAATCTCAACGTATTGACAACAGGTGTTGCTATTTATCTTCCTTGAAGTGGCAGTTTCTCCAGATGAGTATTTTGAGGAAGGGCCTCCGAGATGCCCAAGTCTGAATAACCATTGTTCATCTGTCATCCTTTTAAGCAAAAATGTTATTCTCTGAAAAGAGTGGCTAGTTTAGTTCATAACTCAAACAATTGCATGTGTGAATTTCCTTAAAACAAGCATCTCACTTCAATATGGAGCACAAGTGCAGTTGTGCAGAATATTAAAGGACTTGTCACTTGGAATATTTAAAAGACAAGCAAAATGTAAATTTTTGAAAAATTACAACTTTGCTTTCTCAAAAGAATTATAAATAAAACTGGCATTTCCTTTTAATTGATTTACATTACAGGGAAAGAATAATGTTTATTAATACATTTTATTACCACTGCCTGGAGTAATATTTGGACACCAATAGTTTGACCCACCATTGTTTTCTGCTCCATCCATGCAAGTCATTAGCATGCTATCAAAAGCAAATGATGTCTTGATATTGTTATGGAGATAATTTTGACATCATGGAGATTCTTAAAGTATCTTGGGAATCCCCAGGGGACCACAGACTACAATTTAAAAACTGCTACTACGAAAAATTTTCCTGAACGTGCTCTGATCAAACCACTCTCCAGCTTTAAATAGTAAAGTAATCCTCCTTGGCTCATCAATCCAGCATCCTTAACTTATCTGTCATTTCACCCGTCCATTTCTTCAGCATCATGACACGCCATACTTTCCATCCACAGCTATAGTCCACTCATTCTAATCTTTTCAATTTCTTAAAATGTAGTAGGCCCTTTTATGCTACAGTTTCTTTAATCCTGGAAATTTTTTTCCTCTGCATGATATTTAAATTCCTGCTCATCCTTGAAGTCTCATATTTCCTATTATCTCCCTGGGGAAGGATGAAGCAACTTAAATGACATTCATTCCATAGCAACTTTGACTTATCCTGTACAGCCCAGATGCCAAAGTAAATACCTAAGTACACGATGACCACTTCTTCAAAGGCCATGTCCTTTGCCTTAATGTCAGACTTACATCTCATACTCAGAATCTATCTCCAACCAATGAATGAATGAGCACACATGATGGGAAAGGATTGGATGGAATGTTTCCCCTACGAGACAAACACTTTGGGGAAGATATTTTTCTTTTTGAAAAGAAGAGAAAAGGCTTAAAATAAAAATAAATGATGGGGAAAGTAATTTTTTTTTACTAAGGAGGAAACTATAAACATATTCTTGTATAAACAATATAACACATAACTACAAATGGCGTGAAAAATAAACTAATGAAAATAAACAAATATTTTATAAGCTGAGGTTAAGCCTCAAGGTACCAGTTAAGTTTCTTCTGATTCTAAAAATAGTTAGGCACAGATATGCTTAATGTTACTTATATACATATGTTAAATAGTACTTAAGTTATTTTATAACAGTAGCAAAAAATAGCAATTTTGGAATGACTGAGCATTACAAGGTTGATTAAGGACATTAATCACCAAGATTGTGGTTCTTCCTTACTTCCAGAGCTTTCTTCCTTTCAAATTTCTAGGCACAGTCACTGAATTTCTTCTTTCAGGTAAATGTGGACTCCCTAGAAGTATCTCTGGATAGTCATCAATTGCAGGTAAGATCCTTCCTCTCCCACCTCTAAACAAATCCAACCTCCAATTGAAGCAGTTGCCAATGAAGTCCAGTGCAGGGCTGGCCTGGAGTGTCCTATCCCAAGTGGCATAGAAGCCCTTTGTGCTAAAGAGCTTAAAGATCTTCTAGACCATGTCTTGGAGGAAAGAGATGACCTGAGCTTTCTGGAAAAGGCTACTATCCATGTGCTATCGGGGGGATTTGAAGTCAGTCCTGTCCTTCAAGCAGGAGAGATAGAGATTGTCCCTATCTGACACAGAGCTATGAATGTCTCCTGCTTTATCATGACAGAACCCTGAGACAGATCACAGCTTTGAAGGCAGATGGGGCTAGAGAAGACCATGACCCATGTCATCATGGAAGAGACTGAAAAGCCACTGGTAAATTCTAAAAAGAAACTCCTCTGGTGGAGATGGGAGATTATGCGCTTTTCCCCAGCTTCTTGGAGGACTTCTGCCTATGGACCTTCTGCTACTGAGCATGAGATTTCATTTTCTGAATTTTCCCCATATCTTTCTACTTCACCGTTTTGGCTTTCTTTTCTGTACAAGGGCCCTAGCAGCAAATCCTGTATTCTTATGTTTGCATTAAAATAATTCATCAAAGAATTAGAGATCCACATTCAATGAGGATCTTATTATTGTAACAAAACCTGACTTTGACCCAATGATAGGACTGTCTGAATTTTCTTCCTGATGTATCAGAACAACTTTTAAGTCTTTTTTCTACCACACTAGATTTTCTTCTTGAAAGTGTTGATATACTATATCAGGGTGAAAGATACATTCTTTATATGCATGGATCTCTTTTATATCCTCTAACATCAGGCATCTGATAGTCATGTTAAAATAAACTAGTTTCTTGGACAGCCTTTTACCTATGGTAATTTAGTTTTGACTCAAGCTGGTATCGATCCATAAATGGGCCATAGAGCTCAACGCAAGGATAGAAATTGTTCATCCTTCCTTACTGGAAGGTGTTCATTCCACTGGCCAGCCAAATATCCTTATTTTCACCTTTAGTTGATCATGAAACCATCTGAAGGTAATAAGTATATATACACAGTAGTATGGGCTGTTAAAAGGTCAGTTTTATGGTGGAGGGGACAGTTGGGTTGGATGACGCCTTCTGGTTTTTAATTCCATTGTGGCATGTTACAGTCCACCATTATTATCTACCTCTTCTGAAGCATCCTTTCAACTGCTGTATTTCCACATGTATAGTGTTCCCCTCCCTGCTCAAGGACTAGACAGGTGTGTCTAGCTTAGTGTTATTTGAACAGTCACATTTCACAATTCCAAACCTTTCTAAACCTCTTCTTGGGAGCAACATACATAAGAGCACAGCATCACCAGAACCCTTTAGGCAATTGTCTACATAGTACATGACTGGAGGGTTGTGGGGATGGTAGGTGAGGTTGCTGTGCATGTGAACCTGCCTTACTTAAACTTTCAGGTGTTTTCCTTTCAACTCAAGCATTTCCTAAACAGAGCATGTGTAGGAGTGATGCAGAATGGTCAGTAGTGTCTTCTTTTTTTCCTGTGTACCATAAGTTTGCTACCCTCTCCTCTTCATAAGGGGAAGAAGAGTCCTCCATTGTTGTCAATCCATGTACCTTAAATAGATTGATGATGTTTAGTTTGTCAAATTTGGTTTTATTGATTCTACATAACAGAAAATCCCTGAACATTTCTACCTGGCAGTCATGATGCTGAGCTCAGGCTATACCAGATGCAAGCTGTGGTTAAGCATCCAGTCTGGCCTTCCAGGAAAGTGAAGTGTGACAATACCACCATTCAGGAGTTCCAGGAGCTGGACTGTATTTTTATGCGTCCTGGCATCCCCACTGTCCTAGTTCAGCTTACCCTAGGTCTCACCAAGCAATGACTAAGCAACCCAATTTTTTTTTTGCTATTTTTACATAATTTTAAAATTATTCCCTCTCCTTCTGTGTTTATACTTCATTTTATGAAACCAATTCTAATAATCCTGTAACCTTCCACTTTGAGGTTTGCATCAAAAAAAGGAAGAGAAAATGTAAGGGGAAAGATGAGGTAATATATTTCTTCCATGATGTTCAAGCCATCAGAACATTCTCCTCTGTTTTAACATTCCTAGAAAGTGAAAGGAGGAAGTTATGAAAAAGTAATGCACAAAGGAAAATGGAAAGTAAACTAGAAAGTGAAGAGGAAGTGGTATTTTCTCTCTCCAAATGATACAATGTGACCCTAGTATTACCGCCATTGGCACTGGATGAGCTCTGGGACAAGTAATTTTAAACTAATTTACACCTGCAGGGATTAAGGATTCTGCAGACACTCATACATTGCTGGTGGGACTCACATTGGTGCAACCAATCTGGAAAGCAGTATGGAGATTCCTTAGAAAACTTGGAATGGAACCACCATTTGACCCAGCTATCCCACTCCTCGGTCTATACCCAAAGGACTTAAAAACAGCATACTACAGTGACGCAGCCACTTCAATGTTTATAGCAGCTCAATTCACAATAGCTAAACTGTGGAACCAACTTAGATGCCCTTAAATAGATGAATGGCTAAAGAAACTGTGGTATATATACACAATGGAATATTACTCAGCATTAAAAGAGAATAAAATTATGGCATTTGCAGGTAAATGGATGGAGTTGGAGAACATCATGCTAAGCGAAGTAAGCCAATCCCAAAAAACCAAAGGCCGAATGTTCTCTCTGATAAGTGGATGCTAATCCATAATGCGGGGGACATGGGAAGAATGCAGAAACTTTGGTCAAAGGGGAGAGAAAGGACAGGATGGGAAATGGGGGCAGGAAAGATGATGGAATGAAATGGACAAAAATACCCTAGGTACATGTATGACTGCACGTATGGTATAACTATATTGTGTACAACCAGAGAAATGAAAAGTTGTGCTCCATTTGTGCACAATGAATCAAAATGCATTCTGCTGTCATATATACCTAATTAGAATAAATAAAATTTTTAAATAAAGAGGTCCTGAAGAGTGACAGGTTTCAAGCTACCCAGCTGCTGAGAAATTACCTGAACCTGCACACAGATCCAGAAGTGGGGCAGCTTCCTCTTTAAGGAAGGCTGCTGCCTACAGCACTCATTTTGGCTTAGCAAGATAGGATTATCTATCTATCTATCTATCTATCTATCTATCTATCTATCATCTATTTATCTATCAGTTTACAATATTCACATTCCACAGAGATTATCAGATTCTGGGGATTTGACCACACCATCCTACACTCAAAAGACAGAATAGATAGTCCTTCTTTCAAGGAAGGACTATCTATTGTGTGGTTGGCTCTCCCCCAGGCTCATAGATGTTAGTAATTTGAATGTGGCTTTCCCTCGTACATGTGCTCACATTCACATATTAGATGAAAGTAGAAGTAAAAATGTTTACTGGTGAGCTAATCATGAAAGGTAGGGAAGCAGATCACCTCAGGGAACACATACCCAGCTGTGTTGGCTGGACAGGTTCGTTTTCCAGATTGTGCAAATGACTAAGTGGTGTCAGAGGCTTGTTTTTTCCAGATGTTGTTGGAAGCACAAGACCCATCAAAGTACATGTGCTTATGATTTCCACATAGCAGTGGAGAACACAGAAGCAACCAAGTCACAGAGCCAGTTAGGGCTGAGCAGTGTCATGACTCTCTGCAGTCCACACAGAGTCCTCTGTGGTGGACAGTGGACTTCACTTGTGCTTGGGACATTATTCTCTAGTATCAATTTTCATAGTTACCAAAAAGCACCATTCTCTCATTCCAGAGATACCTCACCATTCTTGAGTAGGATTCAGCTGCCTTTTAACTTTTCAAGTTCTAGGCTTGCCTTTCAAAATGATGTGCTTTATTGAGTTAAACTAGGTCATGAAACTGTCTGTTCCCATCTGAGATATTTTCAGACATTAGCCAGGCAGTTAATCAATCCATTTTCTATTATTCTCACTATCTTTGTTTTTATAAAATGATTATTTTCTGACATAGACCCTAATTTGTGTCATGTTTAAAGTATAGACATCATTTCATTATTTGAAGGAAGAGGGTGAAAAGTGTAAAAAGAAATATTAAGAACAATCATAGTCTTCCCTACTATACATTCTTTTATATTTCCTGCTGATCTGGAAAGCTTATGGCATGAGTGCTCCCCCTTCTCTACTTCATCTAGGCTTTTCTCCCCAGGTACTACCCAGGGGGTGTGAGAACATGTTACAATATCGTGGCACTCTTGCTTTGAAGTCCCCATCCAGACACTCATGTCCATAAATGTACATTTTTAGTTGACATCACACACACACACACACACACACACACACACACACACACACACAAAGGAGAAGGAGAAAAGAAAAAGAAAGAGCACAAAATGGAAAACCCAGAAAATGAAAGTTGTGGCACTCAGTCTTCAAAGTCACTCATCACTAAAAGTCCTCAGAACCTGCTCAGACACCCTCTTTCACAAAGTCCACCAGCATCACCAGCCTCTACTGTCCATCCAGTCTGTGCTACAGGAACTGGGGATGCTTTGCACTAGCCCTGCCTGCTCTCTGGGATGTGACCTGTCTCGGAGCCATGGCAACCAGCAAACCTTCCAAATTTTGAGTCAGATGGAGAGAGTCTTCAGGCTGCCCTGTCTGAAGGCCAGGGCTGATTTTGGATTTCCTCAGGTGCTTGCAGATGGGGATGGGTTGTGGATGACAGAAGTGACAACTGTCATACATGAGATGCTTCACCCTCTTCAGAACCAGCATCTCTCTTACAGCTTGGGATGAGACTCACTGGAAGAATTCCTTGTTAGACTCTATCAGCCCCTGGAAGACCTAGAGACCTGTTTGCAGGAGGAATAGAGGACAGAACAGTCACTCCTGGAAGTGAGAACTCCAGACTGGCTGTGAAGAGGATCTTCCAGGGAATCAGTCTGTATCTCAAAGAGAAAAACTTACAACCTTTGTGCCTGGGAGGTTATCAGGGTGGAATTCAGAAGGTGCTTGCTCTTCAGGAGCAAGTTCTCAGGAAAATTCAAGAAATAAAGATGTTAATTCTCCAAACAGCTCATCTGGTCAACTAACACCCTACTTTTCTAATACTCAAAGTATAATCATCATCTCTGTATTTATGCCAGATGAAAAAGAAGTGGCAGCAAATATGGGGAACTAGTATAAAACTGTATTCAGTGGTATAAATCACAATAAGGTATTTAAACTGATAAATACACAATCCATTATGAATACCAGAAAAAGCTTTCATAGTTATTTTTTATTTGAGATATGTATGCTATTTATTATATTAAAAAATTAAATATTTATTAAACTATTGCTTTGTATTATATTGTATATAAGACTACTCTTTTTAAATTTCTTTTTTATGTTTTTATTTATTCTTTTTAGGTATAGAGTGTATTTTGACAAATCATACATACATGGAGTATAACTTATTCTAATTAGGATCCCATTCTTGTGGTTGTACATGATGTGGAGTTTTACTGGTCGTGTATTCACATATGAACATAGGAAAGTTATGCCTGGTTCATTCTATTGTCTTTCCTATTCCCATTCCCTCTCCCTTCCCTTCACCCCCCTTTGCCTAATCCAATGAACTTCTATTCTTCCCTATCCCTCTTATTGTGTGATAGCATCCACATATCAGAGAAAACATTCAGCCTTTGTTTTTTAGAATTATTACTTCATTTAGCATGATAGTCTCTAGTTCCATCTATTTACTGGCAAATGCCATAATTTCATTCTTCTTTATGGCCGAGTAATATTCCATTGCATATATACACCACATTTTCTTTATCCATTCATCTGTTGAAGGGCACCTGCATTGGTTCCATACCTTAACTATTGTGAATTGAGCTGCTATAAACATTGATGTGGCTGCATCAGTGTATTATGTTGATTTTAAGTCCTTTGGGCATATGCTGAGAAGTGGGATAGCTCGGTCAAATAGTAGTTCCATTCCCAGTTTTCCGAGGACCCTTCATACTGCTTTCTAGACTGGTTGCACCAATTTGCAATCTCATCAGCAATGTATGAGTGAAACTTTCCTGCTACATCCTTGCCAACATTTATTGTTACTTATATTCTTGATACTTGCCATTCTGACTGGGGTGAAATGAAATCTCAGTGTAGTTTTAATTTGCATTTCTTTAGTTTTTAGAGATGTTGAACATTTTTTCATATATTTATTGACCATTCATATTTCTTCTTCTATGAAGTGCCTGTTCAGTTCCTTTACCCATTTATTTATTGGGTTATTTGTTTTTCTGGTATTCAGTTTTTTGAGTTCTTTGTATATCCTGGAGATTATTGCTCTATCTGAGGTGCAAGTGGCAAAGATTTTCTCTCATAGTATAGATTTTTTCTTCACATTCTTGATTGTTTCCTTTGCTGTGAAGATTTTAATTTGATACTATCCCATTTATTGATTCTTGATTTGACTTCTTGCACTTTAAGAGTTTTGTTGAGGAAGAGTTAGGCCTACATTTTCTTCTAGTAGGCACAGGATCTCTGGTCTAATACTTAGATCCTTGATCCACTTTGAGTTGAATTTGGTGCAGGATGAGAGATAGGGGTTCAATTTCATTCTGCTACATACAGATTACCAGTTTTCCCAGAAGCACTTGTTGAAGAGGCTATCTTTTCTCCAATGTGTGTTTATGATGCCTTTGTCTAGTATGAAATAACTACTACTATTCATTTTTAAGTTGTGTGGAAATAAAAGAAAATTTTAAAAACCAATTTTCCAACTTGGACATAGCCTTTGAATAAAAACCTAACCCAAAATAGACTCAAACAGAATACCTAAAAGAAAAAGGAATGGTAATAGCCCATTATGGATCATGGTAGAATCTACATTTTAAAGAGAAGTGGTATGTGATCACCTCCTGATAGATTAGAGCTAAAATGAAGTCATCTGTGGGAAAAGCCCAGGGCATGGGCACAATCACTTACTTTGTATTTATAACCACTGAAGATGCTTCAGTATTTGTTGAACACAGAAGTAAGTCAAGGGAAATCAATCTGGTATGTGTCTGTGGCCTTGGAGAATTTGGGGAAGTTGGAGAAAAGAAAGATGAATAAGCCTTCTACATTTGGCCTGGCCCTGATGTCTTATTTCTTACTCTTGTATTCTAAATATGTCCATACAAACTGAAGAAAAGCATGCCTATAATTAAAATGATTATACTAATAATTTATAGTAGAGTATACTTTTATGTTCTAAAACGATTTCATATTCATTTTTTGATTCTCATAACTCACCTATGACAATTAGTAGCAATATTTTTATCATAACTACTCTTATTTAACAAATATTGTTTGAGCTCCTACTATATCCTATGTATTAGCTCTAATGCAATGTGCTGGGCCACAAGTTGAGTAAGCTTTTACTCTTGCTTCAGGTTGCATATAATCATCAAAAACCTGGCCTAAGGAGAAGAAAGCTGTTAGCAAGTAGTATATCTCTGAAAAACTAAGAGAATGAGAACACATTAGCACTGCTAAAACTCACCCTCATCAATACTCATTCAGAAGAGGATTTTTGACTAGTACATGGCAAAATTTTGCAGTCAAACTCTGATTAGATGAGAAAAGATAACAGGCAGCAAAATGACATTCACCAGATTTGTGAGGAGACCCAGTGAATCCAAAGATAGAGGTTAGTTATTGCTTATTTGGATAACTGAAGATGACTACACTATAAAATTTAAGGATACAACTCATCCAAATTGGAAAGGGAGGAATAAAACTATTTGTATTCACATGTGACATGATTTTAAATATAACAAATCCTGAGCACATATACACACACACACACACATAAAAACACATGCTATGAAAGTTAAAGAATGAATTCAGCAACTTTGCAAGTTCAACAACAAAATGAACTGAGTACTAGCAACAAATAATCCAAAAAGAAAATTAAGAAAAATTTCGCATTTACAATAACATCAAAATGATAAAATACTTGGTACCAGGTTTAGCCAAAGAGGTGCAAGATTTATACATGAAAACTACAAAATATTGCTGAAAGATATTAAAAAGACTTAAATAAATGGAAATATATTCCATGCTTATTGATTGAAGACTTTATTGTTTAGATACTAATACTCCCCAAAGTAATCTACAGATACCATAAAATCTCAATTCAAATACCATTGTCCAGTCTTTGAATGTAAAATCCATATGAAATTGCAAGGGTCTCTGGGTAGTGAAACGATATTGAAAAATAAAGGCATAGTTGTGAGAGTGTGGGGGGGGTTACTCTTCCTGTTTCAAGAACACATTGCAAACCACAGTAGTCAAAACAGTGTGTTACTTGCATAAAGGTCAATAGATAAACAAATGTAATAGAATTCAGAGACTGTAAATAGACCCATACATCCATGATCATTTGATCTTAAACATGGGCACCACAACCACTCAATAGGGAAGGGATGGTATCTCAACAAATTGTGCTGGAACAGCTGGATTATTTGCATGCAAAATAATAAAGGTGGACTGCAACCTTATATCTCATAAAAAGTATTCAAAGTGGATCAAAGACTAAATTAGCAAGAACTAAATCTATAAAAGTCTTAGAAGATAACCCAGCAATAAATATTTCAATCTCAATTTGTTATCAATCCATATGTATGACATCAAAAGCATTAGCTATGAAAGAAGAAACAAATTGGGCTTAATCAAAATTAAACACTTTTATATTCAAAGGTCATTATCACAAAAGTGAAAACTCAATTGATGAAGGGAGAAAATATTTGTAAATTATATATCTCATAAGGGTCTAGTATCAAGAACACAACAAATTCTATTAAAACTCAATAACAGGCAGACCGACCCCAGCCTGATGCGCAGAGGAGGCATAGCAGACCAACCTGGCCCAACACAGAGGAGGAGACTGACCAACCAACTGGGCTGCAGCCCCCCACCTACCAACCAATGGCTCTCCCTGCCTACTTCCATCTAGAGTCAACAGCCAGGACCAGAAAGATCATCCCTGAGGTCCCTGCAGGCCCAGTTACATCAGAGGTGAGGTATTGGTAACTTGCAGGGACACTACAAGATTATATGGTAGAAACTGTAATACCTCAGTCCGGCACTGCTGGAGAGGAAGATACATGAAAAACACAAAAAAACAAGGGAAGAAAATGCCCCAAACAAACCAAGAGGCTACAATAATAGAATCCACTGACAGCACAGTAGATGAAATGTCAGAGAAAGAGTTCAGAATGTAATAATTAAAATGATCTATGAAGCACAGAATAATATAAGAGAGAAGTTACAGGCAACAACTGATCAATCCAACAAAGATATTAGAGAGAAAATACAGGCAACCATTGATCACTCCAACAAAGAGATTAGAGAGCAAATACAGGGAGTGAAAGATTACTTCAAGAAAGAGATAGAGATTTTGAAGAAGAACCAAGCAGAAATTCTTGAAATGAAGTAAACAATAAACCAAATAAAAAATTCAATAGAAAGAATCACCAAAAGACTAGATAACTTGGAAGATAGAACTTTAGACAATGAAGATGAAATATATAATCTTGAAAATAAAGTTGATCACGCAATGAAGATGGTAAGAAACCATGAACAAAACATTCCAAAATTGTGGGATAACATCAAAAGACCAAATCTAAGAATTATCAGGATAGAGGAAGGCACAGAGATACAAACCAAAGGAATGCACAATATCTTCAATGAAATAATATCAGAAAACTTCCCAAACATGAAGAATGAATTGGAAAGTCAAATACAAGAGGCTTATAGGACACCAAATGTACAAAACTACAACAGATCCACACCAAGGCACATTATAATGAAAAGGCCTACCATACACAATAAGGATAGAATTTTAAAAGCTATAAGAGAGAAAGTACAGATTACACATAGGGGGAAACCAATTCAGATTTCAGCAGATTTCTCAACCCAGACCTTCAAAGCTAGGATATCCTGGAACAACATATACCAAGCTCTAAAAGAAAATAGGTGCCAACCAAGAATCATATATCCAGCAAAATTAAGCTTCTGATTTGATGACAAAATAAAAACCTTCCATGATAAATGAAAGTTAAAAGAATTTATAATGAGATAGCCTGCACTAAGAGAACATTCTTGGCAAAATATTCCATGAGGAAGAAATGAAAACCAACAGTGAAAATCAGCAAAGGGAGGGATTACACTAAAGGAAAAGCCAATCAAAGGAGAAACCAAGTCAGGTTAAAAACCAAAAATAAACCAAAATGAACAGGAATACAAATAATATTTTAATAATAACCTTGAATGTTAATGGCCTAAGCCCATCAATCAAAAGACATAGACTGGTAGATTAAATTAAAAAAAAAAAGACTCAACAATATATTGTCTTCAAGAAACTCATCTCATAGAAAAAGATATCTACAGATGGAAGGTGAAAGGATGGGAAAAAACATACCACTCAAATGGACCACGTAAACAAGTAGAGGTCTCCATCCTCATATCAGATAAAGTAGACTTCAAACCAAAGATAGTTAGAAGGGATAAAGCAGAACATTTCATACTACTTAAAGGAACCAATAAAAAAAAAAGGAACCAGACATCAAGAAGACATAATAATCATAAATATCTATGCCCTGAACAATGGAACATCCACGTATATCAAACAAATCCTTCTCAATTTGGAGAAACAAATAGACCACAACACAATAATACTGAGTAACTTTAACACACCCCTCTCACCACTGGACAGATCTTCCAAACAAAAACTAAACAAAGAAACCATAGAACTCAATAAAACAATCAGTAATTTAGACTTAACCGATATATATAGAGTATTGCATCCATCAACAAGCAAATACAATTTTTTCTCAGCAGCACATGGATCCTTCTCCAAAATAGATCATATGTTATGTCACAAAGCAAACTTAGCAAATACAAAAAATAGAGATACTACCTTGTATTTTATCAGACCATAATGGAATGAAATTAGAAATCAATTATAAAATAAAAAATAGAAGGTACTCCATCACCTGGAGACTAAATAATATGCTATTGAATGATGCATGGATAACAGAAGACATCAAGGAGGAGATAAAAACATTCTTAGACGTAAATGAGAACTCTGATAAACATATCAAAATCTCTCGAACACCATGAAGGCTGTGTTAAAAAAAGAATTCATTGCATTGAGCACATTCATTAAAAGAAGAAAAAACTCATTCATTAAAAGAAGAAAAATAAATGACCAGACATTACATCTCAAAGTTCTAGAAAAAGAAGAACAAATCAACCCCCAAAAAAGTAGAAGATAGGAAATAATTAAAATTAGGGCTGAAATCAATGAAATTGAAACAAAGGAAATAATTCAAAAAATTGACAAAACAAAAAGCTGGTTCTTTGAAAAAATAAATAAAATTAACAAACTCCTAGCCATCCTAATGAAAATAAAGAGAGAGAAAACTCAAATTACTAAAATTCAAGATGAAAAGGGAAATATCACAACAGACACTATTGAAACACAGAAGATAATTAGAAACTATTTTGAAAATCTATACTCCAGTAAAATAGAAAATCCCAAAGACACTGACAAATTTCTAGGGGCATATGGTCTCCCCAAACTGAATCAGGAGGACACACACAACTTAAACAGATTCAAGCAAGGAAATAGAAGACACTATCAAAAGCTTACCAACCAAGAAGAGCCTGGGACCAGACAGATTCTTAGCCAAGTTCTACAAGACCTTCAAAGAAGAATTAATACTAATACTCCTTAAATTGTTCCATGAAATAGAAAAGGAGGGAACCCTTCCAAACTCATTCTATGAGGCTAGTATCACCCTGATTCCAAAACCAGACAAAAACATATCAAAGAAACAAAACTTCAGACCAATATCCCTGAAGAACATTGACGTAAAAATTTTCAATAAAATTCTGGCAAATTGTATACAAAAACATATTAAAGAGATATTACACCATGATCAAGTGGATTTCATCCCAGGTATGCAAGATTGATTCAACATACAGAAATCAAAAAACATAATTCATCACATCATTGATGAATGACTTAAAGTTAAGACTTAAAGTTAAGAATCATATGATTATCTCTATAGATGCTGAGAAAGCATTTGACAAAATACAGCACCCTTTCATGTTCAAAACACTAGAAAAACTAGGAATAGTAGGAACATATCTCTACATTGTAAAAGCTATCTATGCAAAACATCAAGCCAACATCATCCTCAATGGGGAAAAATTGGAAGCATTCCCTCTAATAATGAAAATGAAACATGGATGTCCTCTTTCACCACTTCTATTCAACATGGTCCTTGAAACTCTAGCCAGAGCAGTTAGACAGAAGAAATTAAAGAGATAAGAAAAGGAAAAGAAGAAGATAAACTATCATTATTTGCCAATGACATGATTCTTTACTTAGAGGATCAAAAAAATTCCACCAGAAAACTTCTAGAATTAGTAAATTAATTCAGCAAAGTTGCAGGATATAAAATCAATACCCATAAATCAAACACATTCCTATACATCAGTGATGAGTCCTATGAAAGAGAAATTAGGAAAACTACCCCATTCACAGTAGCCTCAAAAAAAAAAAAGAATAGAAAAAGAAATACTTGGGAATCAATTTAACAAAAGAGATGAAAGAACTTTACAATGAAAACTACAGAACACTAAAGAAAGAAATCAAAGAAGCCCTTAGAAGATGGAAAGATCTCCAATGCTTTTAGATAGGCAGAATCAATATCATCAAAATGGCCATACTACCCAAAGTGCTATAAAGATTCAATGCAATTCCAATTAAAATCTCAACATCATTCTTTATAGAAATAGAAAAAGCAATCATGAAATTCATTTGGAAAAATAAGAGACCCAGAATAGCCAAAACAATCCTTAGCAAGAAGAGTGAAACAGGAGGCATCACAATACCAGACCTTAAACTATATTACAAAGTTATAATAACAAAAATAGCATTGTATTGGCACCAAAATAGACATGTAGATCAATGGGATAGAATAGAAGACACAGAGACAAACGCACATAAATACAGTTATCTCATACTAGACAAAGGTGCCAAAAACATACACTGGAGAAAAGATAGCCTCTTCAACAAATGGTGCTAGGAAAACTAGAAATCCATATGCAGCAAAATGAAACTAAACCCATATCTCTCACCATGCACAAAACTCAACTCAAAGTGGATCAAGGACCTAGGAATTAGACCAGAGACTCTGTGTCTAATTGAGAAGAAAGTAGGCCCAAATCGTGTCGGATTAGGCCCCAACTTCCTAACAAGACTCCTAAAGCACAAGAAATAAAAGCAAGAATCAATAAACGGGATGGATTCAAACTAAAAAGCTTCTTACCAGCAAAAGAAACAATCAATGAGGTGAACAGAGAGCCTACATTCTGGGAACAAATTTTTGCCACATGCACATCAGATAGAGCACTTATCTCCAGGATATATAAAGAACACAAAAATCTTAACACCAAAAAAACAAACAACCCAATCAATAAATGGGCTAAAGAGCTGAACAGACAATTCTCAGAAGAAGATATACAATCGATCAACAAATATATGAAAAAATGTTCAACATCTCTAGCCATTAGAGAAATGCAAATCAAAACTAAAATTTCATCTCACACCAGTCAGAATTGCAGTTATCAAGAATACAAACAACAATTGTTGGCAAGGATATGAAGGAAAAGGCACACTCATACATTGCTGGTGGGACTCAAATTGGTGCAACCAATCTGGAAAGCAGTATGGAGATTCCTTAGAAAACTTGGAATGAAACCACCATTTGACCCAGCTATCCCACTCCTCGGTCTATACCCAAAGGACTTAAAAACAGCATACTACAGTTATGCAGCCAATTCCGTGTTTATACCAGCTCAATTCTCAATAGCTAAACTGTGGAACCAATCTAGATGCCCTTCAATAAATGAACGGATAAAGAAACTGTGGTATATATACACAATGGAACATTACTCAGCATTTAAAGAGAATAAAATTATGGCATTTTCAGGTAAATGGATGGAGTTGGAGAACATCATGCTAAGCACAGTAAGCCAATCCCAAAAAATCAAAGGTTGAATGTTCTCTCTGATAAGTAGATGCTGATCCATAATGTGGGAGGGGGCAAGGGAAGAATGGAGAAACATTAGTCAAAGTGGAGGGAAAGGACAGGATGGGACATAGGGGCAGGAAAGATGTTGGAATGAGATGGACAAAAATACCCTGCGTTCATATATAGCTGCACATATGGTGTAACTCTATATTGTGTACAACCAGAGAAGTGAAAAGTTGTCTCCATTTGTGTACAATGAATCAAAATGCATTCTGCTGTCATATATACCTAATTAGAATAAATAAATGTAAAAAAGCCTCAATAACAAAAAGAAAAATCAATTTTAAAAATGGGTAAACAGACTTGAACAGGCATTTGTCCCCAAAAGATATACAAATGGACCATAAAGTTGAAAATGTAATGAACGTCATTAGTCACTAGAGAAACGCAAACCAAAACCAGGCAACATACTCCTTCAGGCCCATTAAGATGACTGGAGTCCAATAAATGGAAATAAGCGTTGATGAAAATGGGAAGAAATTGGAAGCCTCATCCCTTACTGGGGGTCTGCTGTGCTAATGACTGGGGATAAGAAGATCAGACTCAAAAAGTCCAATCTCCTCAAGGACACAGGAAACCATGAACCATCAGTTACAGAGCAGAATGAGGTTTCCTAGTGGAAGTGCTACTACATTTGCAAAGAGCCATGGGCTCAGAACAGAGATGTCTGCAAATAACCAGCATTTTAGAACTGACGGAAGGATGCAAAAGACATAGAAATAAATGGATAATTTAAGAAGGGACATAGGTGTGCAGGCCTTTGGAAATCAAGAGCTAAATCAGAGAGTTGGCAAAATTGGGCATTCTATAAAAATCAGAAATCAGTAAAATAAAAGGGCTAGGCATGAGATTCAATTTTTTTTTCTACAAGGGGATTAAAAATGTGAGATGGGAAAGTGCAGTAGACCTTGAACGTTTCTATTAGAACCCCAGGACTAAGATTTTTTTTCTAAGTGTCTTAACAAAGAAAGGGAAATAGACTTGGCCATAGCCAGTTTTCTTATCAGTAAGATTAAAATGATTATAGGACTATCTTATAAACTGTGGTGAGGATGAATTACTTTAGCTTATATAATATGCTCAGAATGGTACCTGGCTCTTCATAAGTGCTCCTTGTGTTAGCTCTTCTGTTTGAATCCAGTTAGAATATTATTATGTAATGTTTAAAGTCTGAGCAGGAGAAGTAAGGCAATGCCAATAGAACTGGCCAGAGAGCTTTTCATGCCAGCTCAATTACTCACAAGGGAGAGGTAGAAATACCATTCATTGAACAGCTACACAAAGCATATTGCACCAAGGATCCTGAGTGACAGATGGCGCCATTGCCCCGGGCACACCCCAGCCCATCACAAGGCTTATCTTGCTTCACCAGCTTCTTATTCCCCTGTGTTTAGAGAGTTAAGTTTTCATCAGAATAACATAAATATTTTTCAGGCAGCCAAAAAATGGCCCCCACTCTGGAAAGACAGGGCGTGCTCATCTCGGTCAAGTTGCCAGGCCAGCACTGGGTCCTGGCCCGTCTTCAAAAGCAGCCTAACAACCTGCATCCAGTTTCCTTTCCTTGGTTGCATCATCCTCTGCTATTTTCTGCACTGTTCGGTTCATCATACTGTTCCCGGTGATGAAATAAAACTAAACTCAGTAGAAAGTTTCAACTATGATGACAGTTTTGCTTTGGGCTGTTTCACTTTAAAGAGCCAGAAACTGCTTTCTGAGGCAGGAAGCTCATACAGAAAATAAGCAATAAGAATACATGCATGATAGGATAGAGAATGGGGTTAATTCCTGTTAAGCTACTTTTATTCAGGGTACTTCAGAGAGATAGAATCAACTAGATAGATAGATAGATAGATAGATAGATAGATAGATAGATAGATAGATAGATAGATAGACAGACAAAGAGGGGATTTATTAAAGGAATTGGCTCACATGATCGTGGTGGCTAAGAAATCACAGGACGGGCTATCTGCAACTGGAGACCCTGGGATGTCAGTAGCTTGACTCCACCCAATTCTGGCAGCCTCAGAACCAGGACAGCTGATGAGGTAATTTTGTTTGAGGCCAAAAGCCTGAGAATCCAGGGAGGCTGCTGGTGTGAATATTGGAGTCTATAGAGCCAGGGAGAATGGAGTTCTGATGTCCAAAGGCAGAAGACCAGTGTGCTAGTTCTATGAGAGAGAGAGAGAGAGAGAGAGAGAGAGAGATGAAATTTCTTTTTCTTTGCCTTCTGTTCTGTTTGGGCCTCCAGTTGTTTAGGTGGCATCTGACAACATTGATCTTCCCACTCAGTTCACTGATTCATGGGCCTATTTCCTCTAGTCACATCTTCACAGATAGATGCATAAATAATACTTTAACCAGTTGTCTAAGTATTACTTCCTCCAGTCAAGGTGGCAGCTAAATTTAACCATCACAGCCCCTAAGAGGGATTATGAGAATTAAATATGGCACAGAGAACTGCCTGGAATCTCAAAGGAAAAGTAAATTCAAGCTCAGGGCAAACAACATTTGTATCTGAGTGGGCTCTTCAGGAGTTTCTAGAAGCAGAGCCCTGAAGGCACGTGTTGGAGTTGCTAGGTGGGCAGCCCTTGTCTGCCCCAGGGCCATTGACCATGGTGGGAAACTTCCAATGTGGCAGGGGGTGCAGACTGGAGGGCCTTCTGGTAACTTTGTATACAGAAAGGGGGAAAAAAAAAGTCTTTTCCTCAGCAGTTGTGAGGTTCAAGGCAAACATCCCTGTAATAAGACAGATCAACAAGAGAAAAGCCAGACAAATTTATTTAGCTAAAGTTTACAAGACATGGGAGGCTTCAGAAATGAAGATGAGAAGACTCAGGTAAACTGGCTTTCATGCTTAGGAAAGGTGAAGAGAGCACAGCCCTGAGGCAGGACGATTGCCCAAAAGGGAACCTGACCTAATGATAACAAAGGGGGGGGGGCCTCCATAAGGCCTATTTGCTCAAATTCTTCTGGGAGTCTCTGGGTTTCACTCCTGTTCTGTAGACATAGGGCAGGATCCCCACTGCATGTCTTATGACCCACTTTTAAGGAAGGAATTTCAGAGAATATTTTTATGGCCAGAGAGCACGCGCGCATACACACACACACACACACACACACACACACACACACACACGAGAATGACTTTCTTATTTCTGTGGTTTTCTCAATTTCCAAGGGGGTAGCATATTCTGAACCCTGGTAATGCCTAGAGTTGGGCATAGCCCCCAGCACAGCGGCCTATTAACATCTGGATCTTGTGGTGAGTAGGACTGAAACTGAAGGACCAGTCTGGCTAAAGGCCTGTGACAAGACATACAGGATGTGGGAAAGGACAAAGGAACAGAAAGTGTCTGAACCCAGTGGCACACAGATCTAGGCTGCGTACTCCCCCTTCTCACACAGCTCAGATGGAGAATTCTCTCCCTCACCAGCTGCTGCTGGGGTTACAGAGAACCCACAGCCTGAGCAGGAGCAGCTTGGGCATTGGGTGAGGTGAATGAGGCAGCAGGTGGAAGACAGGATGACAGGGTCTCTCCCTTTCCCTGTACGTAAGCTTTTCACTGTGGTTCCCAAGTTTCACAGAAACTCTATAGCTGAGCAAGATTCTCCAGTGAGATGAAGAGTTTTGGTGAGATTCTCATTCCTTGTGTTCATGTGGAGGATGTGATCTTCCAACCAGGCTCTTCCTACACTTTAGTATCCTCCTTACCTCCTATCCAACTGTTTTCATAGACTGGGCTCTAAGTGGAATTTGGAGCTGCCCCATGGTCACTACTGTAAAGCCACAAGGAAGCTTTATGACCACAAGGAAGCGAATTAAAACTGCTGGACAAGGCTTTATTGGAAATACATGCTCTCTCGGGCTGAATGCTCCCATCCATCAGAGTGTGTCTAGGAGAGTGGCGCAAGTGTTCCTCAGTAAAGAAAATTTAAAGGACCCGGTCAGGAAGGGGAGGGCTTAAGGCAGAAATGAAGGGGCTATGAGATAGGAAGAGGAGGTATCTAGAGTCCTGCATCCCCTGGGATTGGTCAGGGGATCCTGCTATGGTCAGAGTCCTTCCGGGACGAGTCAGGAAACGTCCACTGATTGGTAGGAGGTGCCATCGCTGCTTACATATCAGTGTCTGGTAGGCTGTTCCTTTGCGCATGCGGGCTGCTTGATGCTTCATTCCCCGCAGCTGCTCCATTCCAGACGCCCTACGCAGCTGCACGGAATCCACCACACTGCTTGTCCTGCCTCTGCTGCTGCCACATGGAATTCGCCATGTTGTACGCTCTGCGTCCGCCTCGTGCGAGATCTCCAGCCGACCTAACAACTACTTCTGGTCAGAAAAATGCCACATTTGTCTTTCTTCAATTTGAATAGAGATTAATATAAATATTAATTAATATAAAGATTAATATAAAATAAAAATAGATTAATATTATAAGCTATAATACTCATCTCCAATTAACCATGCAAATAGGCACTTGTAAATATTATCAACATGAGCCCTTCTCAAATGCTTTGGTTTCAGGATCCACTGATGCATCTTGAAAATAACGAAGACCCCAGAGAGATTGTGCTTCTCTGTTTCTATGTATTGGCATTTGCAATATGAGAATTTAAAAATTAGGAAGGTTTAAATATTTGTTCTTTAAAAACAATGCATATCTATATACATGAAATGAAGTTATTCCCATTCAAAATTAGAAAACATAATAAAAATAATAATATTCATAATTACAACAATAATGTATAAAATACATTGAAATAAAATACATTGGAATAAACCTCAAAAAGGGTGCACAAGATGTATAATTAAGGTAACACTGAAAGTTGATTGAAGATATTTTTAGAGCAGCACAATAAAATTGCAAGATACACCATTTATTTTTCATTAGGAAGTAGAACCAAAGTTACTGTTCATCTTCATGTATAAATATTCAATAAGTAAAAATATTTGATAAGTAAAAATATTTTATAGAGTACTTAATAATATTCACTCATATGTTAATAAAGAGTAGGTATTTATTTAATATATGAATTGTGTTTCTCCAGTGGAAGAAACCAGAGCCTTGCCCTGCCTTGCAGCCAGCTCTGCAGAGTCTGATTTCTCTCCTTAATGAGGCTTTCCACCCACCATATGTTAGAATGTCCATCACTCACTTAAGAAAATAACATGTAGACCCATGTGCATGAACTTGCTTAAGCCTCATTGGTGAATAAGATGAAAAAATCAATTTCAATTTAAGGAGAAATGCTACATACATGTTTTATATTACATAAATACTTTGTATTGGTGTTTGAAAATTCACTTAAGCCTCTGCATGTAAGGAGCTTGGCAGTGTCTACCCTGTCTGGACAACCAGTAAAATGCTGAACAGAGTATAAGATAAGCATTTTTTTTGAGGTGTGAGTAGTGAGGACATAGGGCTAACTGCCGCCCCCAAGATTGAAGAGAGAGGAATACAGGAAATCCAGCTTGCTGGAGCAGGGATTCACTTGGAGAAATCACAGCAGGAGCTGGTGCTCAAGTAGGAAAATGAGACCAGTAATGGACACATCGCTGATGACTTAGGGTGGACAGTAAGGAATAAAAACTTCAGATGACCCAGTCTTAGGAGGGCCCCCACATTGCTTGAGGTTTACTTGCTTCTCATAGTAAATGTCACAAAAAAGTCCCCTGGGGCTTCTAGCTGGAGATGGAGGGAAATAAACCACTTGGTCCTACTTCATTCCTCTGAACAGATCTGCCCTCTGGAGAAACTAGTGGGCCAGAGTCCAACCTGCTGGATTTCTTTTAAAGCCTACTGAGAGGTGGAAGAGAAATACTCAACTTGAGCCATTTTCAGCCTTCCATATGGAAAAAGAGAAACACCAACTCCAGCCCATTTGGGTTTTCCATCTGGGAGAAAAAAAAAAATACTCATCTCCAGTCCACTCTAACACTCTTGCCCCACCTAACAGGGGCAAAAGGACATGTACTGATTTAAAAAAAAAAAAAAAAGCTTATGAAGCTCACAGTCCTGAGCATGGGCACAGTAAAAACTGAGACCTAATCATAGGACTATAGGACACCTCCCCTCCCTCCCCTAATACCTTACCAATTCATTTTAAAGGCCTAAATGTAGTAGTAAATTACAAGTCACACCAAAAGCCAAAAAAAAAAATTACACCTTGAAAAAACATCAGATACGGCAGACATGTTGGCATTATCAGACCAGGAATTTTAAACAGTGATTAATATGCTAAGAGCTTTAAATGAAAAAGTAAACCGTCTGAAAGAATAGGTGGGCAATACACCTGAGAGATGGAAAAGGTAAGGAACCAAAAAGAAATGATAGAGATCAAAAACAATGTAAGGAAAATGAAGAATGCCTTTCATGAGCTTATTAGTAGAGTGGACAGAGCTGAGGAAAAACTCTCTGAGCTTGTCAATAGAAATTTCTAAAGCCGAAAAGCAAAAAGAACAAAGACTGGGTGTTATGGCTTGGGTCTGAGTGTCTCCCAAAACTCCTGTGTTACTGCAGGAATATTCAGAAGTAAAGTGATTGGATTATAAAAATTGTGGCCTGATTGGTCCATTCTAGTTTGAATGGACTAACTGGGTAGTAACGGCAGGTGGGGACGTGACTGGAGGAGATGGGTCCACGTTGGTGTTTCATCTTCTCTGAACCTCCTTTTCCTTCTTTTCTGCTTCCCTGCCACCCTGTCCTGAGAGGCTTCCTTCCACCAGGCCCTTCCACCATGATATTCTCCCTCACCTCCATTGGCCCACCTTGGACTAAGTCTCTGAGACAATAAGCAAAAATACACTTGTTTTTCACTTAGTTGTTCTTGTTGAGTATTTTGTCAGTCATAAAAGCTGACCAACACATTGCAGGGGACAGGATATCCAAGGACGGAGGGACAACTACAAAAGGTACAACATGTACTGAGAATTCCAGGAGAAAAAAAAAGAAAAATGAAAAATAATTAAAATAATAATGACAGATAATTTCCTCAAATTAATGTCAGACATCTAATCACAGATGTAGGATGAGAGAATAGTAAGCAGGATTAAAGCCAGAAAAATCTATATCTCACCGTTTCATTTTTAAATGGCAGAAAATCAAAGATGAAAGAAAAATTCTAAAAGAAACCAGAGGAAAATCAACATCTTACCTATGGATGAACAAAGATAAGTACATCCAACTGTCTTCTCCCCAGAAGCTGTGCAAGCAAGAACAGAGTGGAGTGAAAGGTCAAGCACTGGGAGAAAATTTCACCAACTTAGAATTTTGTGCCCTGTGACATCATCCTTCAAAATCAAAGGGAAAATAGTGACTTTCTCAGAAAAACATTGAAAGAATGTGATACCAGTAGGCCTGCTTTGCAAAAAAAAAGTTTAACATTCTTTAAAGAGCAGGGCACAGTGGCACATGCCTATAATCCCAGCAGCTCGGGAGGCTGAGGCAGGAGGATCACTAGTTCAAAGCCAGCCTAACGGTGAGGTGCTAAGCAACTCAGTGAGACCCTGTGTCTCAATAAAATACAAAAAAGGACTGGGGATGTGGCTCAGTGGCCAGATGCCCCCGAGTTCAATCCCTGGTACCAAAAAAATATATATATATATTTGTTTATCCTTGCATGCCTTGGATGAATTCCACTTGATCATGGTATATGATCCCTTTAATACACTGTTGCATTTGGCTTGCTAGTATTTTATTGAGGATTTTGCATCTAGTTTCATCAGAGATATTGGCCAGTAATTTTCTATGTTATACTATCTTGTACAGACAGAATCAGGGTAATTCTGGCTTCATAAAGTGTATTTTGAAGTGTTCCCTCCTCTTCACTCTTTTGCAACATTTGACAAGAGTTTGCATTCATTCTTTAAATGTTTGGTAGAATTTTCCAGTGAAACCCTCAAGTCCTGAACTTTTTGTTGTCTGTGATTTTTGATTGTTGATTGGAATCCCCTTTGTCATTATTTATCTATTCAAATTTTCTGTTTTTTGTGATTCTCTCATCATGGTTTATGTGTTAATTGATACCTAGCCATCTCCTTTTGGCATCCAATTTATTGTACTATTGTTCATAGTAGTCTCTTACGATCCTTTGCATTTCTGTGGTATCAGTTGTCATGTATTCTCTTTCATTTCCATTTCTATTTGAGTCTTCTCTTTTTTCTTACTCTAGCCAAAGGTTTGTCCATCTTGTTTATCTTTTCTAAAGTGGCGGACCCTTGGTTGTGTTGATCTTTTCTCTTATTTTTGTAGTTTCTATTTCACTTATTTCTGCTCTGATCTTCGTTGTTTCTGTCCCTCTACCAACTCTGGGGTCTTAGTTTGCCCTTCTGTCATTAGTTCCTTGAGGTTAAAAGGTAGTTGGATCATTTGAAATCTCTTCTTCCTTATTCATGCATTTATTCCAATAAACATTCCTCTTAGAACTGGTTTTGCTACATTTTATGTTTTGTTATGTTCCATTTCCATTTCTGTTTGTTTCCACGTGTTTTTTAGTTTCTCTTTTGATTTCTTTTTTGACTTACTAGTTGTTCAGGAGGGTGTTATTTAATTTCCACATGTTTGTAAATTTTCCAGTTTTCTCTTTGTTATTGATTACTAGTTTTATACCATTGTTAGAAATGATACTTGATATGATTTTAATGTTCTTAAATTTGTTAAGGCTTGGTTTGTGGCCTAACATCTCTATTCTAGAGGATGTTCTTTGTTCACTTGAGGAGAATGTGTATTCTGCTCATTTCCAGCTGCACTGTGATTAAACCAAAAAAGCCACCCAATCTTGAACTCTGAATCTTCAGAACCATCAACTAAATAAATTTCTTCTCTTTAAAAATTATCCTGCCTCAGTGATTTTATTTACAGTAACAAGAAATGGACTACTACACCACCTCAAATGTTTATTATGAAGATTATTCAAAGAACAGCACACAGTAACTACTCAGAAAGTGGTAACTAATACTACTGCTACTATTGCTACTTCTGTGGATTTTATCTTTTTAGATTAGGGAACTCTGATAGTCATTTCAGCGTAGAGGATAAGAGGCCACTGGATGTGGCATGAGGAGGAGGCCCACTGTTGCACCAGGAGAGGTCAACTCTACATGAGTTCACAAGTCCTCCTGAAGGGACAGTCCCTAATGACTAGACTCCTTGGACTGTTCCTCCTCTGAGTAGAAAGGATTGACTTCTGAAATACCTTGCATTGGTCTTTGTGTTGTAAGCCATGAAAGATTCCGGGCTAATCCACAGATGCTTTTCAAAAAGATGAAACCTCAAGGAATTACTCAATCACTGACATAACCGGACATTCACAGATGCAAGATGATTTTGCTATTTTTTTAAACCATTGTTTTAGAAATTATTTTTTCCTAAAAGTCATGAAATAGCTGAGATTCTGCCAAGAACTGACATACAAAGGCCAAAATGTGAGAATGAAACCCACCGAAGAGGCAGAATATCCTGGAAACCTGAGGCTTGATTGTCCTCTTTAGTCTAGGTTAGTCTATTAAAAAAGAATAGTGTTGGGCGGTGAAAAATCGGAAAACCACACAAAGAAAAAAGGGAAAAATCACCCTTCAGTTTCACAAATTAACCAAATGACTCTTAAAATGTCGGTATACTTCTTTTTATTAATTTTCTCTCTGTAAATTTTTATATAGATGTTTTATGTACCATTTTATGTCCTTTTCAATATAACTAGATGTTTGGTTTTTTTATTGATGTATGATAATTGTATATGTTTATGTTGCTCAGTGTAATAATCATTATATGTTTATAATGTGTAAAGATTTAAACAGGGTAATTAGCATTTTCATTTGTATTAGTCAGTTTTTATTACCGTAACAAATACCTGAGATAATTAACTTACAAAGAGAAAAGTACTTTGGCTCACAGTTTTGGTGATTCCAGTTCATGATTAATTGGCCTTGTTGCTATTGGGCTTTTGGTAAGGCCAGCACATCTTGGTAGGAAATTATGGTGGAAGTTCAGGGAGCAAAAGGGAGTGAGAAGGTGGCCAGGGTCCCAAAATGCCCTTCAAGGACACTCCCAGTGACCTAAAAATCTCCCATTAGACACATCTCCTAAAAGTTCCATCATCTCCCATTAGTATCTCCCTAGGGATCAAGCTTGCAACATATGGCCTTTAGGGGACCTTTAACATTTCAGTTAGCACCATTTTCTTAAACATTATCACTTCTTTGTGTTCAGAACCTTCAAACTCTTCTCTCTTGATTCTTTATAAAATATATAATAAGTTATTGTGAACTAGAGTCACCCTACTGTGCTGTAGACACTAAAACTTACTCCTCTTATATAATTGTATTTTCTTTTTTTAAAAAATATTTTTTTTAGCTGTAGATGGACATAATGTCTTTATTTTATTGCTTTGTATGTGGTGTTGAGGATCGAACCCAGGGCCTCACGCATGCGAGGCAAGTGCTCTACCGCTGAGCCACAATCCCAGCCCCATAATTGTATTTTCTAATGATACCAATAATGTGTGTTCATTACAGAAAAATTTAAATGTGAACAAAACAAAAAATATTAAATTTAGTAACTCATTAACTTCTCTTACAAATAAAGCGCACTGAATTATAAAGATGCATAATGGCCCTATGTTCTTCTTATCACAGGGAACATCTCATATATGATTGGCATCGGAGGAGGCAGAAGGGAAAGGAGAGGGAAGGTGCTGGGGAATGAAACTGATCAAATTATTTTGCATGCATATATGAATATGGCATAATAAATCCCACTATTATGCACAATTATAATACATCAATAAAAATTGGACATTAAAAAGCATATACAAGTAGTTCTAAAGGTACAAAGTGAAAAAAGAAAGATTTTTCTTTCATTATGCATTTTCACCCCTGTCAACATCGTTCCTTAAAGTAACTACTATTAATATGTGAGTGAATTTACCCAGAGAAAAAGACCACGTTTATGTATAAGCATATGTATTTATTTTATAAATTTATTGAAAGGAATATATGTGTATATACATGGATATATATATCATGTATATGTCATGATATATATATCACACACACACACACACACACACACACATTTGGCAGGGACAACCATAGATAAATTCCATACTATTACAAGTTAAAGGGATTCCATTACTTAAATTTTTAAATAATATTGCCAATTTCCACATGGTTTCTCCTGTGAGCCAGTTGGACTTCCTTATAGTACAGTAGCCTCAGGGCAATCAGACCACTTATATGAAGGCTAACCATTGCAAGAACAAGGTTTCAAATCAACAGAATAGAAGTTACACCATCATTTCAGACCCAGCCTCAACAATCATGAAAGTTTTCACAAAAATCTGCTCAGATTTAAGAGAGACATAACTCCTTCCTCTCAATGGATAGTTAGAACCACACTGTAGAGTGTCATGCAGAATGAAGACACTGTCCTAGGATTTTTGTTTTTGTTTTTTAATGTAGAGACAGGGTCTCACTGAGTTGCTTAGCGCCTCGCCATTGCTGAGGCTGGCTTTGAACTCGCAATTCTCCTGTCTCAGCCTCCTAAAGTGCCGAGATTACAGGCTTGTGCCACTGTGCCCAGCTAGCCATAGCTATTTTTGAAAAACCAATCATTCCCACTCGCTTTAATTGAGAGGATAATAGAATATCCATTTACCTATGTCCTTTGCAAATCTGATTAATGACAGTTACTTCTTTACTAGTTTGACTTACATTTCTTAATCTGTAACATTGAATATATTTTCATATCTTTATTATTCTTTTAGATCTCTTTTCCTGGAATCTGTCCATTTGTAAACTTTTCTACAGGATTGTTACTAATTTTAAGAGGTTTTGGGAAGTAAAGTAATGCTTTCATTGTGCATTATAAATATGTTTTTGATATTAATCTTCCTCTTTGACTTTATTGGCTTTTTTGACATACTGAAATTTATAATTTCTATATACTCACATTCATCAATATTTTCTATTGTAATTTCTGAGTTCTGCTCTTTTTGAGAAAGGTTACTCTTCCTTCAATATTACTTTCAATATTTCCTAATTTATTTCTAGATTTTGGATATATGGCTTTATAACCTGCTCTATATAATGTTATATGGATCTTATAATATTGAACAATCCTTATTTCCTGAAAATATCCCCTTTGTCAGTATGTATTTAATAATTTTTATATTGTATGATTCCATCTGCTAGTATATTTTTTCCACATTGACTTTTTCTCCAGTGTCAGATTTCCCGCCATGTTCTCATCTCTTGTGACTGTTTTCCAATTGGGCAAAACTTAGTTTTTTAATTTTATGTCTGATTATTTCCTACAGATATTACTTTATCTCTGAGATTTTTCTCATTCTGGCTTTTGTTGTTTTGTATCATCTCTTAGTAGCTTTAAACTGTGGTGACACTGCTGCAATTGTAATTTGTGTTGTATGCATGTATTCCTGGGATAGTCTCGTTAGTTGGAGAGGTATTATTCTTCTCATTCTCTTTTTTCTAGCAATAATAATAATAGTAGATGTCATCTCAGTACTTTTCTGTTGTTCGATTTTATAGGAACTTATTTTTCCTGAACATTTAGAAGTGGTCAGGGTGGTTTTTCCAACTTCACAGAGCTCCCTCTTCTGTTACTTTTATGAAATGTTCATAATCAAGGCAGCTTGCTTTCCAAGTTCTCCACCCCACAATGGTCTGACCTTCTCCTTCCTTGCCTTTATTGTTTCTATTCATTTAAATTTGATTCCACCTACAGCTGTTTTTCCTCAGTATAGGGCCCTATCACAAAAGGGAGCTGTGGCTGGTTAATTTCAAACTTTCTCTTACATGCATTATTCCAAGCCCTCTCAGAACTCACCTAGGCCCTCTCACAGGAACTTACTATTGCAATGGGTGAAACCCCAATCCGGCTACTGTTCTGTGATTGGCTTTTCAGCTCATGCCTCTTGGCTGTTTGGGGCTTCTTTGGTTCTCAGATCCTTTGCTTTCTTCTGTTTCCTCTCAAGTCCCTTTCTCCTCCTTTGCTTTAGAAATTATTAAAACTTTATAAAACATTAGAAGTTCTCAAAGTTTATATATCTTTTCCCCTAATATACATTATATAAATTAATCAAGAGTTTAAATAAAAAGAGTTTGAGAATCTGTTTTTAAAATGTAATAAGAAAAAAATGACATAGGAAAACTGAAAGGGAGAACTGAAAGTGGGAAATTCCTCTGAAGCAGAGAGGACCATCCCATATAAATAGCCCATACCCATGGAGCAAGGACATTCACTCTGCAGACCTTTGGAGCTTTTGCTTCCTTGCACAGGTAGTAGGCAACACTCTTCTGATTTTCATCATGAACAAGAAGCGCATCCTCCAAATCGCTCTCCTGTTGTGCTTCTCCACCACAACTCTTTCCACAAGTTACAGCGTTCTTCGACTGCAACAGAGCAGCAGCACTGTGGAGTGTCAGAAGCTCCTGGAGAAGTTGAATGGAAGGCCTGAAGACTGCCTCAGTGACAGGATGGACTTCAAGATCCCTAAGGAGATCAAACATCCACAGCAATTCCAGAAGGAGCACGCTGCCTTTGTCACCTATGAGATGCTCCAGAACATCTTTGTTATTTTCACAAGAAACGTCTCTAACACGGGTTGGAATGAGACCATTGTCAAGGATCTCCTTGTTGAACTCTATCAGCAGATGGACCTCCTGGAAACAATCCTGGAAAAGAAACTGGGAGAGAAAAACATAAGCTGGGGAAACTCCAGGACCATCCTGCGCCTGAAGAGCTACTATAGGAGAATTCTGAGGTACCTGAAGGCCAAGGAGTATAGCAGCTGTGCCTGGACAGTAGTCCAAAAAGAACTCTTCTGGAACTTCTCCTTCATTAACAGACTTACAGATCTCTTTCAAAACTGAAGATCTCGTGGATTGTGCTTCTGAACTGGACAATGATTTCAGGTATGCTTCAACCAGCAGAAGCTCATTAAGTGACTGACAGAAAATGCAGTGCATTTGAAAAGACCATACAAGACTTTTAAATTTTTTATTAATTTATAAATTAAGTTATTTTATTCTTTATTTAAATTTTTACCTTGCAAAATAAATTATTTATGATGCAAAAATTCATATGGCTTTTTCAATCTCAACTTGATTTATACAACCCCCATGGTTAACAATTTCAGAACACCTCTTACATGCTCTTCATAAAATGTGCCTGCAAAGTAGTATAGTTTCTGGCCCCTGCCTTTGAGGTATTTAAAATCCAAGGAAGCCACACGTAATACACAGTAAGAGGTAATAGGGGATCTGAACTTTCTAGGGAAATAAATGTGGGGTGAATGCTGTGGGATTGGAGGGGAATGGGTGAGCAAGTGACTTGGGACTAGAACCTGGGGTGCCCACTACTTCAGCTCTGTGCTCCAGGCTCTCTGGTTGTGAAGTTAGAATTTAGCTCTTAGGTGAACCAAAGGAATATGCTAGCTCTTCTACTCACCCTAAGCCCTTCTCCTCTGAGGGATGTTCTGCCCCTGACAGGAGTTTATAATATCTGTGTGCCCCAAAGATTGAGGGTGAGACATCCCAGGGACTTCCCTGATACTTATTAAGTATCTTTATTTTGCTCTTCATAGTACAGCCAAGATTTATGGATATCTGGGAGTCTCTGTCATTTTCCAGGGAAAAGGAACAGAGGGAGGAAGACCTTCTCTATACTCTAATCATCTGGCTAGTTTTATTTCCATGTTTTTCAAAATCCAAGTCTACTTCTGGCCTCCCAGCTTGGTGATATGGAATTCTGGAAATATCCTATCTGAATTTCCTGGTGCTCTGCATCTCTAAAACCACACTCCCCAAAGCAAAAATCCAAGACAGGTGCAAAAGATTAAATCCAATTTTTAAGCCAGGCTAAAAGCCAGGAAACATGGGTGAAAGGAAATTCAGGTAGGATAGAGGACACCAATTTTCCCAGTGCTTGCATTGAGATAATCAAACTTTCTAGGCAGCTCCTGGGTACCTGGCCAGCATATGCCAACTGGCTAGGTTTTGGTCTTTGTACTGACCGCTTGGGAACCTGAGCTATTTTGGCTAGTACTGTCATTTGCAGCTGCCATTTACTGAGAAACAGGCACTGTGCTGAGCACCTATGTACATATTTTGATTTGATCCTCTTTCCATGCACCCTTATGGAAGCAGTATGGCTACATAGTAGATATCTATTCTACATTTTTCCATTTAACAGGGCAGGAAACTAAGTCTCAAAGAGGTTTCACATGGCTAGTGAGTGAAGGTTTATAAAAGTAGTACAAAGGGAAGAATCTTAAAAGGTTTTATTTGAAGCTATGCATTTTCTCAAAAAGCAGCATGGAAATCTGAGTTCCTTTAAAGGAGTAGGTCTTCAGGAGATGACATTTGTCATCACTATTGTGCTGGTCCTGAATCCAGGGTTCCTCCTTCCTACTCAAGGCAGTAACACATGGGCTGTACAACCAAGAAGTGCCAACCTGGTGGGCCTGCAGCCATCGACCCAGATTAGTCAGGTTCCCTGTAAAAAGTCAGCATTCCCCATTCTTTCAATTCCCCACCTCTACTCTTCTGAGAGTTCTTCTGCAGCAGTGTTCTCTTCTGCCTTGGTTAAAATACTAGAGCAGCATGCAGAAATACAGATCCTCTGCTGTGTCTAGAGCAGCCAAGAGGAAACTGAGGGAGTCTCAGCAGTGGACCTTGAGAGCCCACTGCCTCCTGTGGCCATGCAGGAGGCCTTGACCCCAGAAACTGGCCAGTTTCTGAAAGGCCTACTCTTTCTGTGTGCAGTGACCAAAAGCACCAGAGAGGCTTCTGCAGAATTTAAATACTGTGTCACAGTTGAGCATCCAGATCACTCACCTAAATAACCAAAAGTATGTCTGTCACTAGTAAAGAATAAACAACACGTAAAATTAATTCTAATAAGAATGAGGGAGCCTAGCCCAAAGGTGCCATTTGCATATGCTAAACATATGGATGAGGGTTAAAGTAAAATAATAAGATTGCTTTTAATCACCAGAATATCTCACAAGACGAACACTTTGTTAAGAAAAACATCTTACGAGAGTCTTGAGATTGAAGGTGAGATGTCAAGATTGTGAGGATGTCGGCACAAAAGAGCACAACATCTAGAGCCTGTGAGGGGTTGAACGCATGCTTCAAAGCTCACGTGTTAGCCAGGCACGGTGGTGCAAGCCTGTAATCCCAGCACTTAGGGAGGCTGAGACAGGAGAATCACGAGTTCAAAGCCAGCCTCAGCAACGGCGAGGCACTAAACAACTCAGTGAGACCCTATCTCTACATAAAACACAAAATAGGGCTGGGGATGCGGCTCAGTGGTCAAGTGCCTCTGAGTTCAATCCTCAGTACCAAAAACAAAAGTCAAAAAACAAAAAAACCAAAACAACAAAACTCATGTGTTGGAAACTTAAGCCCTCCCCGCAGCAGTGTTGGGAGGAGGGGCCTATGGGAGGTGTTTGGGTCATGGCCACAGATTTCTCCTGAATAGATCCATGCCTTCCTTGAAGAAATGAGTTAACTATCATGAAAGCGCAGCCCCATTTTTTCGGTTTACAAGTTTTCTCTTCACTTCTGATTTCCTCCATAAGTTAAAGTACCATCACGCCATCACCAGAAGCAGAGAAGATCTGGCTTCCTGATCTGTGACTTCCCAGCCTCCAGAACTATAGGCCAACATAAACCTCTTTTCTGTATTAATTGTTGTATTTTGTTATAGTACCAGAAAATAGATTGAGAGAGCATAATTTTTTGTGTTGGCTGGTTCTGAGAAGGAGACAGAGAGAAATTCCTTGGATGGTCCGGAGCTCTGATACTCCTAGATAACTACCTGATGGGGATGAACAAGGACTTTTCAGAACAGGTTTGAAATTGTGTACACTGATGTGATGAAACTCTCTCTTCCATTTTCTTCAAACCTTCAGTAAAGATGGCTGTCCATATAAAGTCCTTATGTGTGCAGAATTTCTACACATGGATCACAGAAAGTATCCAGGGACATGTTTCAAAGAGTATGTGGAAACAGGCACAGGGTGGACAGACCTTTATGGTGAGCCAAATTTGCAGGGACAGAGGCAGGACATTGACAACACAGCCACCTTCCCCCTTCACATCTCAGGACTCTAAGGAAATCCTGTAGAGGACGCTATGCTTCTGAGGAGGTAGAGCCACCTTATCTAGCTCTTAGGTGATAAAAAGACCCTGGAAAACAAATGGATTACATACAAATATATAAATGTTGCCTAAATATATGGAGATGCAGATGTAGGACGATATTAGCTCAGATGCATATTGTTTTTTGTTTTTTGGGGGGTTTTTTGCAGTTAACAAAGCTGATATGGAGGCACTTTAGGGTACATTAGGCACTTTCAGGCACTCATATTATACCTGATCAGGGACTTGTTCATAAAATACTCTTAAGAAAATGAACAGTACGCCACAGACTAGGAGAAAACATTTGCAAATCACACATCTGATAAAGTATTTGTATCCCTTAGGTATATATTTTTTAAATGCTCTGAAAACACAATTTAAAAAAAAACAAAACAAGGAAAATAGCTAACATATTTGGGTGGACATGTCATCAAACAGAAACATGACTAAAAAGTAAGTATGTGAAGCTGGTAGATCCTTCCTCAGGAATCCATGGTAGTTCAGGCCAGATAATGAATGTGAAATGGCTTTTGATTACAGAGGAGCCCATTCCAGTGTGAGGACCTTCTGTATCCACCACCCTTTCTGAGAAAAGCCCACCAGGATGGTGGCTGAGTCTATGATGAGGCATGAGAGTTTGCCCAGCAGAGATGACAGGGTCCTCATTCATATAGATTTCTGTCTTGACTGCTCTGGTTGTGAGACATGCAGAGAGGACAAGTAGTTGGTGATAAGTCAGAAGGTGTGTGGCATCCAGAACCCAGATCTCAATCACCACAGGCATTATCTCTAAATCTGTTATAATGTTTGTTGATCTTAAAATAAAGAATCATTTTGTGAATCATTTTGTTCTCAATATTAATTGTTGCTTTTTAAACATCAGTTTAATTGTCTCTAATCTCCTAATATAGTTTAAAACAAACTCCAACATTGGGCTAGAAGTGCCAGTATAATACTCTTTTAATTTAGTAGGATCAAGTTAATTACATAATTCATTCATTGATTTGATGGAGAGTACTCCAGAAACTTGGACACATCAAACATTTATCATCAAATCAGCAAACTCTGTTTCAAGTGACATTCCATCTGAAATTCCTGTTTAGCTTTATAATTCCCTGTGTAGAGGACTCTTAGAAAATCAAAAAAAGCCATCATTTAATTATATCCCCTAACAATTAGCTTAGAAAGTTCTTAAAAATGAAGCCCACATCAAAAGACCCTCTTAACAAAATGAAAAGACATGTAACACACTGAGAGAATATATTGATAAATCACATATCGGACAGAGGACTTACATCAATTTTAAAAAATGAACTCTCAAAACTCAATGATGAGAAAGCAAATTACCTGCTAAAAGATTAACAAAATATTCAAACAAATATTTCACCAAAAGAGAGACAAAGATGGCAAGAAGGACCGGAAAAGATGATCATCATTGGGCATTAGGGCAATGCAAATTAAATCACAATGAGACAAAACTACTTATTAGAATGGCTAAAGATGAAAGGCCTCATCACCGAGCATTGGCAAATACATGGAGCAACTGGAACTCTCATGCCCTGCTGCGGAAATTAAAAAGTGATACAACTAGGGCTGAGGTGTGGCTCAGTGGCAGAGCACTTGCCTCGCATGTGTGAAACACTGGGTTCGATCCTCAGCACCACATAAAAATAAGTAAAACAAAAATAAAAACACTGTGTCCATGTGCAACTAAAAACTATTTTTTAAAAATGATACAACTGCTTTGGAAAACCATTTCTCAAAATGGAAAACAATTTCTCAAAAAGGTAAAACATATACCTTCCATAGGAGTCAACAAGTCATTCCAGGAGAAAAGAAAGCACATGTCTATATGCAGATTTGTGCATGAACATCCTAGGAGCTTTATTTGTAATAGTCTGAAACTGGAAAGAATTCAATATCCATCATGAGTGAATGACTAAAAAAATCATAGCATATCCACACAATGGAATACTAGTCAGTGATAGAAGGGGATGAATCATGATACACAACCATAGGGATAAATCTCCAAATAATTATTCTGTGGATAAGAAGACAGAACAAAAAGGAGTGAATTCTGTAATATCCCATTTATACAAAATCTAGAAAGGAAAACTAATCTATAGTGACAGAAAACATTAATATTTACCAGAGGATGGAGACAGTGGTATTTAGAAATGAGATAGTGAGAGATTACTGGGGACACAACATGAGTTTTCAGGAGACATGAACATATTCACCAACTTGATTGTGGTGATAGTTTTATGCATATGTACTTATATCAAAATTGTTAGTGGTCTCTCTGAATGTTGCAGTTTATTATATCAATTATACTATTTTTTTTAAAAAAATATTTTAGTTGTTCATGGATCTTTATTTTATTTATTTATTATTTATATGTGGTGCTAAGGATCAAACCCAGTGCTCCTCATGCATGCTAGGCACACACTCTGCCACTGAGCTACAGCCCCAGCCACTATCCTAAGTGCTCTTAATAAGGCTTCAAGATAAGATTAGATCAACAGGTGCCTAGAAAGAAAAACACCACCATACAGTGTAAATTCATCAATGCCGGTCATAGGCTAGCTTGTTGGAAGTTTTTATTTATGGCACATTCACAAGCATCCTTCATATTTGAAAATGTTACCCAAGAAGTTGATTAATATTCCCACACACTAAAACTGTGGAAAAGCCCAGGGCATTTTATGGATTGCAAACCTGTACCAAGTGCATTTCAAGTTGCAGGTTACAAAGTCCAGTGCTTAAGGAAAGTAAATTTTCCTTTATTTTTAAGTTGTGATAAAATATTTAAAACATAAAATATATCATTTTAATCATTTTTAACTGTTCAGTTTATGGCATTAACTATATTCATATTATTGTATAGCCATCACTACTATCCATAGCCAAAACTTTTTCATCTTCCTTAACTAAAACTCTATACCCATTAAACATGAAGTCCTCATTACCCTTCTCCCTGTCCCCTGGCAACTACCATTTACTTTCTGTCTCTATGAATCTGACTATTCCAGGTACCTCACATAAGTATTATGCAATCATATAATTTTTGTTCCTTTGTGACTACCTGGTCTTACCTAATACAATGTCTTCAAATTTTATCCATAGTATAGCATGTGTCTTGATTTTTTTCCTTTTTAAAGCCAAATAACTTTCCATTGTGTGTATGTACGTGTGTGTGTATATATATATGTATATATAAACACAGATATAAATATGTATGTGTACACACACATTTTTGTTTATCCGTTCATCTGTCAATGGACACTTAGGTTGCTTCTATCTTTTGGTTACTGTGAATAATGCTCCTATGAACATGGGTGTACACATATCTATTTGGGTCTCAGCTTTTACTTCTTTGGGACATGTACACAGAAGTGAAATTGCTAGATTGCACAGTTCTTCATAATGCAAATATTTGTAACAATAGCACAAGGCAAACAAAACAGCTATATTTCTTAAGGACTTATTTTCTTCAAGGGATTCTGCTGAAGGATAGGTAGATAATAGATGGATAAAGACGATAGATAGATAGATAGATAGATAGATAGATAGATAGATAGATAGACAGACCAACTGATTATCTAATTTAATTCTCCACAGAATTTTTTGAGGAAAGTATTGTTACCTCCTTACACATAAGAAAACCTGAAATTCAATAAGGACAAGTAACTTGCCTAAATTGCCAGGTGGTGAAAAACAGGGACATATTAGAACCAGAGATCAAACTCTACTATCATCTACTACCAACCCAAATGCCATTTTCATCCAACATGTAGCAATGATATTGTCAAAAAGAGACAGGAGGGGAAGGTCTATCTCTCCTGCTGCAGCACTACAGCTCTGGCTTTGCTCCAGGTGCTGCAATAACAGGGGACTGACTGTAGGGACTTTCTGCAAAAGGAATTGGGTTCCCGCTCCCATTCAGAAGATCTCTCTCTCTCTCTCTCTCTTTCTCTGTGTGTGTGTGTGTGTGTGTGTGTGTGTGTGTGTGTGTGTGTGTGTCCCTTTCTCTAGATAGAATAGCAGGAAATTCCCATTCGCTCCCTTGCCAGACTCTACAGAGAACATTTTCTCTAAAGCTCTTGAAGGCAATTGTCTGGATCATGAGTCATCATTTTCCTTGGCAGGGCTGCATTTCCTTCTCTCAACCGCTACAGTTTTATCCTGGGCTAGCAAGAAGGCCTTGCGTGCGGTTTCCCTTTCAAGTCTGACACACATTGCTTTCGTTATCTCATGGGAATGCTTAAGAATGAAAATGGGCTATGTCTTCTAATGGAAATTCACAGAAATTTCTCTTTCCCTCCACTTTTAATATATTGGCTCACTTTCTCTTTTATGAAACCCAAAGGGATGACAATTTTCATCAGAAAATAACCTACTAATCCTGGAAAACTGAATTTAAAAGTCCAACTACTAAAAAAAGAAGTTGGTTATACTCCAGTGGTAAAAGCACAGGGTATGGAATAACACAAACCTGAGAGCCAATGGGGGTTCTGCCACTTTCTAACTGTATGATCTTGGGCAAATTACATAATCATACCTTAAACTCCAGGTTTGCTGAGAGAAATAAAGGCACTAGCAAGATGTGCAATGTGATCAATTCAGCACAGAATGTTGCCTATATAAGTGCCTGATATTTAACTTAATTGAAAATAAATAAAAGTTATAGAAATTTCTTAACACAAAATGAGATGGGCTTCAGGAACACCTTTCCCAAAGTCCCATGCAACTAGAGAATTGAGAACAGCAATATTCACATAATGGGATTTAAATAAATAACATATTTGCTAGTGTCATATTTATAGATATTGGGAAAGACATATTCAGCATCTATGATTACAAATATAAATAAGCCATTTCCAAAATTCCAATTTCTGTAAGTGGCTCCTCGAAGGTTATTTAAAAAGCAAGAGCAATATTTTCACAAGTCTTTGAAATGTCAAGAGAAAAAATGGGCTCAGGGTGTGGGGAAGCATGATCAAGAAGAATCAATCTTTCCTGATTTCTATGCCTGAACTGTGTTCAGTTCCTTTCATATTACACTGGACATCTGTTGTTTGTTGCCTGGTATCAGGGCCAATGCTCAGCTGTGGGAGTCAGACAATGCTCAATATTGAGAATAGGCATCAGATCCAGGCTGGTCCCCTGAGGACTCTAGCATCTCATGGCCACAGTGACTAGTCAGAAGAAAACATGTGTCCCCAGAAGAGATCACAGACTGACAGGGAGAACTCTTACTGGAATGCTGAAGGAAGGGGCAGCAGCAGGTATGTGTCTGCTGTAAGCCTAGAGCCAGGACTATCACATCCATCCAGCCTGCAGCCTGTACTCAGCAGAACTCTGGGTGCTGCCCATGAATAGTGAGCTTGGTGTGTTCCACACTGAAAGAAATGCTTAAAGAATAAAGCCAACTCAAAGGACAGCAGAAGAGAAAGACAAAGACACATTGTTGAAAATATTGTTTTAACCATATCTAAAGCCTAGTGAACCTCTAACACGCTTAAGTTATCTGAGTCTAGCAATAAAGTTAAAGGGAGTATAAAATATGCTAGAAACCTACTCATTTACTCATGACCTCTCTTGTCTGTTGGCATAACCCCTCTGTATGTTCTTTTATCCTAAATTTTGTACAGGGTGCTCCAGGTAGGCCTGCTCTTGAAAGTGCAGAGAGGAAGTCTAAGCCCACACCTGACCAGCCCCATCCTTGCCTTCTCAGTATGAGCTCAAGCTGTGCTCAAGGTTGGCAGTTTACAAAGCTGACTTCTACTACACACTGAATGCTTTAACTTGGGGCTTAGTTGAACCTCTCAAGGAAGATGGCTAGGGCTTCAGGGCTAAACTGCCTTCTCATTTCTATTCAGAAGATATGTCTTAGAAGCACATAGATTTGTCCTTCAGTGCAATTCAACAATCATTTTCTATGTGCACACTGAATCCTGGGCACTGAGCTAAGCCCTGGGCTCACATACACAAACAAGAGATGGACATTCTTCCAGGAGCTCATTTTCAGGGGAAGGAAACATAAGCATATGACTGAAAACGATAGCATGATGATAAATATCATTGTAACACAATGAACAATTTCCTGTAGAAGCCCAGATGAGATTGGGATTTGGTCTACCTGATAGAGTAGCCTTCACAGAGGTAATACTTGAACTTAGACTTGAAGAGAGAGTCACATTTTATTTATTTTTTAATTTGTTCCTATTAGTTATTCATGACTTTAGAATGTATTCTGACATATTATACATATAAGGAGTATAACTTTCCATTCTTCTGGTTGCACATAATGCAGAATTACATTGGTCGTGTATTCATATATGCACATAGGAAAATAATGTCCAATTAATTCGACTATCTTTCGTATTCCCATCCCCCTCCCTTCCTTTCATTCCCCTTTGTCTAATCCAAAGTATTTCTAATCTTCCCTACCCCACCCCCCTCATTGTGAGTTAGCATCTGCATATCAGAGAAAACATTCAGACTTTGGTTCATTGGAATTAGCTTATCTCACTTAGCATGATAGTCTCCACTTCCATCCATTTACCAGCAAATGCCTTAATTTCATTTCTCTTTATGGCTGAATAGTATTCCATTGGGTAAATGAGATTCCATCTCACTCCAGTCAGAATGGCAATTATCAAGAATACAAGTAACGATAAATTTTGTCAAGCATGTGGGGAAAAAAGGACACTCATACATTACCAGTGGGACCACACATTGATGCAACCACTCTGGAAAACAGTATAGAGATTACTCAGAAAACTTGAAATGGAACCACCATCTGACCCCATTATCCCACTCCTTGGTTTATACCCAAAGGACTTAAAATCAGCATACTACAGTGACACAGCCACATCAATGTTTATAGCAGCTCAATTCACAATAGCTGAACTATGGAAGCAGCCAAGGTGCTTTACAACAGATGAGTGGATAAAGAGATAGTCATTTTAAAATGAAAGGGGAAGAGGACATTTCAAAAAGGAGGTAAATTTGAACAGTCATGAAAACACATAGCCTGGTTGAGAAATATCACAAAATATGGTGCAACTAGACAGCAGGCACTGGGTCAAAGTGGGGAGGAGTGAGGCTGAAGTCGAGGTTAAGGTAGATGCTGAGGACCTAGCACACTGGACGTGGATGCCGAGGAGTAGCTTGGTAGTATTCCTGTTTTAGACAGAGCCTCTGGCCACACCTGGAGGAACAGACTGGAGCATGGTGAGACTGGAAGGGTAAAGATTGGTGAGGGGCTGAGCACAGGGGATGGTGGTCTGAACTAGGACTGAGGAGGGTCAGTTCACAGACGCTTAGAATAGGAATCAGTTCTTTATAAATCTGAACCTTCATATGACCTTTTCTCCTCATCGTCCCCAGTGTCACTCCAATGTTGCCATGGCCACGTGATGATTTTTGAAAGGACAGAAATTAGAATTCTCTATCTGGCTGAGGAAAAAAACATCACTGGTGTTGCTAACGAACCACTCTCTTAGCCCCAGAACTCTTGGCAGCTCAGAGTAAGGACACTTGGGTGTCTCTAAAGTAGGGGCCATCCAAAACTGGCTGCGTACACAAGTCATGTGAAGAGAGAAACATCCTCCACATCAGTGGGAGGTGCAAATCCACTTCTGGGCCATACATTGTTCCTTCCTAGTGGCACTACAGCTCTTTTTCCTGGGAGCACTTAGAAGGATTTTCCATTCTGTAGTGGGTATTGCTAAGCTTTTGACTGACTGAGTGGGACATGTGAGCTGCTCTGTAGCTATGTCCAGCAAGGCTATGACAGTTCTACCTAATGTCCCCTCTCTCACCTGCACGTGAGGAATTTTTTTTTTTTTTTTTGGGTGCCGGGAATTGAACTCAGGGGCACTCAATCACTGAGCCACATCCCCAGCCCTATTCTGTGTTTTTCATTTAGAGACAGGGTCTCACTGAGTTGCTTAGCACCTCACAATTGCTGAGGCTGGCTTTGATCTCACGATTCTCCTGTCTCAGCCTCCCAAAGTGCTGGGATTACAGGTGTGCACCACAGCAACTGGCTAGGAATTCTTAATCCTGGTGAAACTCAGGCTCTGGTGACAGGACATATTCATTTCCTAGGGAACCTGTAACAAAGTGCTACAGATGGAGTGACCTAGAACTGCAGAGATTGATTGTCTCACAGTCCTAGAAGCTCAAAGGCCAAGATCAAGGTACACACAGGGTTGATTCCCTCTGAGAACTGAGGGGGAGGATCTGCTCCAGGTCTCTTTCCCAGCTCTTGGGGGTTTGCTGACAGACCTTGGCTTCTGCTGCTCCATTCCGTTCTCCTCCTTCCTCTTCCAGAGTTTCCCTCTGTGCACCTCTGTGTCCAAATTCCCCCTCCTTGTTACAATGACACCGGTCATATTGGATTAAGAGCCCACTCTACTTCAGCATGATGCATCCCAATTAATTATACCTGCAACAACCCTATTTCCAAAGACGGTTTGTGCCACGGTATTAGGGATTAGGGCTTCACCATGTGGGTGGGGTGGGAGACACAAATCACCTTCAACACAGGGAAGATGAAATCCCCTTCTTCTCCTCCCCTAGGTATTTGTGTGCTGAGGGCAACTCTTCTGTCAAACTTTGTCCTGAAAGAGAGTCCCTTCTCTTCACTTCAGTTTCCTCCATCTGCAGCAGCAGGAAGCTGCAGCCCGGCTTCAACTTTCCTTTAAATGCTGCTGTGAAAACCAACCAACTAACATGCCAAAGAAATCTTCGAAGATTGTTAAAATTGTCCCTTCCATAATATTTGCCATAAAGTTTATAAATAGTTTAAAGCACAAGAATATAATTGTTGAGTTATATTTTGGCTTTAAACCAACTGGCCTCTGTTGGGCACTTGTGAATTTTGGCATCTATTGAGAAAGGATAGGCCACACATAGGGAGTGGACAACATTCAGTACTAGCTTCTTCCCTTCCAGGATGCAACTTGATCTCTGCTAAACTCAAGCATAACATTGAGTCCCAAGGATTAATTTTATACTATTAACCATAACCCTAAAATAATAAATGTGGTGTGCGTGATTCATTTTTTTCTGTTTACTAAATTGATTTTATTACTTACCACTTAATTGGATTTACTAAGGCACAAGTACTTAAACTCTCTGGGCCATAGTAGAGTACTTTCTGTGATTGACAAAGAAGGGTTGGTTCTCAAATTGCTTCATCCTAAACCCTTGATTTCACCCCAGGTTCCTGTTGGCTTGGGAAATACATATGAAGAAGTGGGTGGTAAACTTTGGACATCTACTACTTGTGTAGGACTTTTCTAGCACAAAGTCTGGCACATAGTAAGTGCTCAATAAATGGTAGATATTTATCCTCTTTGCAGGCATTTTAAAACTCTTATTTATATTTATGCTAAAATATAGAGGCTTCTATTGTAAAACATTCCCAACACTATGTCAAAGTAGAATTTCACAAAATTTTGGATAGCTCAGAAAATTATACTCTTCTATTTAAGTAAAACAACAATGTGGTCACATGGTTGTCTGGTCAACAAGATAGAATGTCCTTGAGTATCTACAATATAGAATGAGAAAGTGGCCTACATACTTGTCTTTGGACTCCAGGTCCCATGAACTTTCTGTCACTTTGTTGCCTGAACTCAGCCCAGCACTGAAGATTCCATTAGGTTTTATGCTCCACACCAAACTTCTAGGCTGACTTCATTCCCTATCTCCTGGTAACCCAGCCATATAAACACCAAAATAAGAATGATAACAGGGATGGTATTCCATCTGTAGATGTCTTATCACAGGGAGCTCTTGCCAGCCCCGAATGAGCCCTCGTCTTTTCTGTTTTATTTCCCTATCCAATCACTATTTGGAAATGGAAAAACAGGCAACCCATAGGCTGAGTAATTAGAGACACCCAGACAGAGCCCAAGGCCTTCTAAAGACTGAGCAGGGATGGTGGACTATCACACTGCCATGACTTCTAAGGACATCACCTCACTTATTAGTGACATTTTTTTTTTCACCAAAACGTCTAAAACCTCTCCTGAGATTCTTTTCTTTCTCTCTCTCTTTATCATTTTTTCTTTGCTAGAAGTGATAAGTGGTTTAATAAGTCAGAGAGAAAATAATAGTAGAAGGAAGCAAGGGGAGAACAATTAACAATTTGATTTGTTGACCTTAACGAACAGCTGTCATTAGAGGAGGCTGCCCCTGTGCCATCTACTGCCCAACTGCATGCCACTGTGATTGCAAATGGTTACCTACCTGGCTATATGTGAAATATATTTTCCCTTCGTTAGTGAATGGCCCATCTCACCCAGCAACAAATAAACCAAAATAGAAAGAAATGCATCTTCGTAAGCTTTTTTCCAGGTCTGATGACATAGTAATAGGTTTGCAAGTGCCTCAAAACAATAACCATCGACCAGTTGCAATGTTTCCCTCCTGGCCAAATGGCTAACCCAGAGTGAGTCGCTGAGTCACATCGCCCTCTATATGGACCACGTCTTTCTCCATATGACATTTGAATTTCAAATTACAGACTCATCAAAGGTCAGATAAGATACTGAGCACTAAACATTTAAGTAATTTGCTTTAAGTGAAGTGGTGAGTGAAGACCAGAACATTCAAGATTATGCAAAAATTTAATTGGCTCGGACTTCCGGCAAGATGGCGGCTTAGAGGGACGCAGCTACCAGTCTCCCCAAACAAAAGACCAGAAACTGCGGTACAACCTTCTCCCACCCGGCTTTTGGACAGCACAGAAGGAAATTTCACTCGCACGGGTAAGCAGAGCCAGCAGCCGTAGATACAGCGCGACTCCAGCGGCTGTGGCCGAAAGCGGCCCGAGGCAGTGTGGCTGCAGGAGGCGGTCCCAGCAGCTCGGCCGGGAGCCATAACTCAGAACGCCACTCCAACAACTGAGGCCCAAAGCGGCCCCGGGAGCGTCTGCGGGAGGCAGTCCCAGCGGCTCCTCCACTCCAGCAGCTGAGACCCAAGGCGACCCGGGCGCGTCTGTGGGAGGCAGTCCCAGTGGCTCCTCCACTCCTGAGCTGAGGCCCAAAGCGGCCCCAGGCGCGTCTGCGGGAGGCAGTCCCAGCGGCTCCTCCACTCCAGCAACTGAGACCCAAAGCGACCCGGGCGCGTCTGCAGGAGGTAG
>CM053399.1:140044436-140068747 GCA_028644305.1 Xerus rutilus | reverse complement strand
AAAAAAAAAAAAAGAAAGAAAATGAAGAAATATTTCTAAAATGTTGTACTTACTTATTTTTGTCTTATTAAGTTTTAGTCCCATGTGCTTTCTTTAGCATTTGAACCTAGTCATTGATGCTCAAATGTTGAACAATTTCCCCACGTATTGCTCCTCTTTACTCAAGAGCAGCTCTATCTAGCAGCATTTTCTGCAGCAATTGGAATGTTTGCTTTGCTGTTCAATATAGTTATACAGTAGCCACATGGCTAGTGAACACTTGAAATTTGCCTGGTACGAATGAGAAATTTATTTTTAAATTTTATTTCATTTTAAGTAATTTAAATCTCAATAGCACATGGAGCTGTGACTATCACATTAGACAGCTCGATTCTACATTCCCCGTGTTTTTTGGGTAAGAGAGGACATGGGGAAATGTAACTTCCTTAGTCATATTGGTCTATTCTTCATGCAGAACAAAATGTCCTTAAAACAGTGTTTATCAATTTCTTAGCCTAGAGAGAACCTTTCAGTCAGGCATTTCCTGATAACCCCATATTGCTGCAGTCCTTCATACCCAACACTATCCTGCTTCTGTATTTATTACCATCTGACAGATGATAAATTTTTACTATTTGTGTAGCATCTGTCTTCCCTCAACAGAACATAAGCTCCAGGAAGACAGGCGTTTTTATGTACTTTGTTCAGTTATGTATATGTACATGCATATACATACATCTGTCTACACACACAAATGAATGGCGATGCACAGTAAGTGTAGCCCACATCCCTGTTGTGTGACAGGTACCTGGACAATTATTGACCTGGCTGACTCTGTTAAGAATAGTTATGCCCACAGTAAACTGTGACCAGATAGATTGTTCAGTGACTCTACCATGTTTTGAGGACCTCTCAAGCCCAGGAAAGGATTCTTTAATTTGGAATACAAGTTTGAAAATAATTTATTGAAAAGAACAGAAAATACACTACAGTTGCATTCTTAGGTTTATTTAACGGCTACTGTAGAAATATTACATAGACCCTTATAAGCTACTATAGAGCAAGCTATTCTGCACCAAATGGATATGGCTTATATTTCATCATAAATTCTTTCTCCTTAAGGCAAAGTGGTCCAACTATGGCTGTGCATTAGAATCCACTCTAGAACTTCTTAAAAATATGTATTTCAGCTCCCCATCTCTGATCCCCATGATTCCTAGAGGTAAGAAACAAGAAATGAAAACCACTGCCCTAAATAGAAAAACTCATCTTTTCCAATGACAAGTTTGAGCATCAGGTTAGTCTCCCTTTTGGCATTCATTAATTCTTTCCCCCTCCCTCAAGATACTCTGGCTTTTGTTGCCTCTTGCCCAAATACAAGAGCACAAGTTTTCTGAGCTTGAACACTGGCATCTCACCAACTCTATGACAGACTGGCCTGTCCTCACACTTCCTTCTTCTATTTCTCTTTGCCAGCTGCTGTCAATGATAGTTTTGAATTCCCTCCTTTGAGTTAGCGGTTCCCAAATTTTAAGTGAGTAAGAACCACCTGTGTAGTTTGTTAAGCCAGTTTCTTGGGTTCCACTCCCAGAGGTTCAGGGTGAGGAGATTGAATGGAACCAATAACTGAAGTTCCAAGAAGCTCACAGGGGAAGCCAACGCTGCTGGCTCATGAGTGAGTGGTGATGCATGCCTGTAATCCCAGCAATTCAAGAGGCTGAGGCAGGAAGATTGCAAGTTCGAGGCCAGCCTCAGCAACTTAGTGAGGGCCTAAGCAACTTAGTGAGACCCTGTCTCAAAATTTTAAAAATAAATAAATAAAGACAAAAAGGGCTGGAGATGTTGCTCAGTGGTTAAGTGCCCCTGGGTTAAATCCTCAGCATGAAAAACAAAAACAAAAGACAAACAAACAAAAACACTCTTCTCACTTTGATGTTCAGGAAACCACCTGAGGGAATTCCTTTTAACACAGGATGCTGACTCAGTACATTTGGAGTGGGGCCTAAAATCCTACATGTTCAATTAGGGTTCCAGTAATGTCTGCTGTTGCTGGTCTTTGAATACCCAGGATTTCAGGGCTTCCTTCTGGAAGAAATGAACCCGTGGAGAAAGGGGGCCAGTGGAGACTGAGACCCGACTTCTGCTTACAGCCAGGAGTAGATATAGGGGCATGAAGTGGGGGAGTTGTGGTTAGGCTGTTGCTAGGGAGTTGTCAGGGAAGGATCCTTTTGGTCACTGTTCTATGTCAAATGAGAAGTCCCAGATAACAATTTCCTTTCTTAGTATGATGGAATCTTGTCTGGGGTTTAAGGTCAGGCTGAGTCAGAGTGACTGTGAGGTGACTATTCTAAGATGGAAATGTGTTTCGAAATGGTCTTGCTTGTGTCAAGTTCTGACTAGCACTCTCATGATCACCTAGTAGCACGGTGAATGAAACTGGCTACATCTTTTTTCTATCAATATTGTGGGTTGCATTATGCCCCCCCCCCCAAAATAGGTGAAGTCCTAACCCTCGGAACCTGTGCATGAAGTTATTTGGAAATAGACTCTTTGCATAAATAATCAAGTTAAACGGAGGTCATACTGGATTAGGGTGGACCCTAAGCCAATAACACAGATTCTTATAAGACAAGGAAAATTGGACACAGGTACACAGAAAACTCTATGTGAAGACAGATAGAGAGATTAATGTATCTACCAATCAAGATATGCCAAGGATTGCCAGCAGCCACCAGAAGCTAGAAAGAGTCAAGGAAGATTCATCCTGTAGAGTCTTCAGAGAGAATATGGCCCAGCCAACATCTTGCATTTGGACTTGAGGCCCCCAGAGCTGGAAGAAATGAAATTCTGTCATTTTAAGCCACCCAGTTCCATGATACTTTGTTATAGCAGCCCTAGGAAGCTAACACAATGTCACTTGGTTCACATGGCTGAGTGACCACATACTGACCAGAGCCACCTTGAGCATGACATTCTCCCACAGTCCCCTAGTTTCCCATATTCCTGCAGTTTTCCATTTGCAGATCTCTCTTACCACACTAAAAAAGAAGACATCTTCCTGATTTTTTTTTTTTTTTGGCCTGGAGAGAAAAATAGTTTCTGAGAAAAGCCCACTGCTCGGAAATAGTACACCTGGGAGTAATCAATTGTTTTTGTGATCACTAAGTTCTTCCACCTTTCAAATGCTTTCTTTGCTAAATCAAGAGTTAAAGCCTCTCCTGGCACACATCAAAGGCTGTGTGTAGCTTCAGCAATATCTCACAGACGTTTCAAAATCTCTGAAAACTTTTGTTTATTTGTCAGTGAGTTTAATAGAGAACATATGCCACATGTGGTTTATACAATTTAAGAATTAACATATAATAAAAGACAGTAGTGAAATTAAAGTAACAACAATTTGGTCTTTTGAACATCATTATTTGGAAAGCTATTTCGAATCCTACCTATAGTGACTCAGGATATATATCTTGACTGATTTCCACTGAACTAGAAATGCTTCTTTAGCAACAGTCAGAAATCCACCCTTGGATATTAGAGAACAAAGAACGAACAGTATTTAAGAACTTTTGTTTCCTAACTTTGAGAGCTAATTAAAATCTGTGGGCATATACCTAAATATACTCAGGTTTCTAAGTTTTTGAACCTAGACACCGATGACAACATGTAGAGGCGGAGAGAGAAGGAATGAGTATATGATGAGTCAGAAAGTCTGGCTCGCAATGTATACCAGGTCTGGACATCTAGTCCCTCTGAGGCTTCGTTTCCTTAAGTCTAAAGCTAGGTCAATAATAGCTACTCTCCTCATTAGGAAGATCAAATAAGATACAGTATGTGAAAAGACTTAAAAAAATATTAAACACAATGTGATGCTTAAGTCTCCTACCAAAAATACATTTAAAGGCAATTCAAGAAACTATTATTGTAAGTTTTTGACACTTATATTTCTTAAACCATAGAAAAACCTAGTTGATCGCAACATACTTATTTAATAAAAATGTTAACAGTTTATTTTAAGAAGAACAATCTTCATTTCACCTGAACTATTCAGGGTGAGGTGATACCTATCACATGAGGAAACATTTAACATGTCTGTCTCTAGTGTTTAGCAGCAAAATTATTTTAGCACCAAAATGAGCCTGCCATGCTTATTGTTATGATTTAGATGTGGTATTCCCCAAAAGCTCACCTATGAGACAATAATTCAAGGATGTTTGGAGGAGAAATTATTGGGTTATAGCCTTATTAATCAGTGAATTAATCCCTGATGAGATTAACTGAAGTGGTAGGGTGTGGTTGGGGGAGATGGGAATTGGGGTGTGGCTATGGGGTATATATTCGTATCTGCAGAGTGGAGTCTCTTTCTCTGCTTTCTGATCTCATATGTGCTGCTTCCCTCTGCCACACACTCCGCCATAATGTTCAGCCTTCCCAAAAGTCCCAAGGAATGGAGCTGGCCTTCTATGGACTAAAACCTCTGAAATCATGAGCCTTGAAATAAATTCTTTATTGATAATTGTGCTGGTCGGGTCATTTAGTCACAGCAGCAAAAAAGCTGACTAGAACGCTTATAATTTACATACTTTATTGAATTTCATCGATAATAGGGTGTCAGTACTGTGTGTATCTGTATACACACACACACACAAAGCTGGCAAAGCATTATTTATTCTCAATGATTGCATGAATCATCCTCAGTGCTTCAGTAAGCATGGAATCCACCTCTTCTGCTGAAAAAAATCCAGGTGATCTGGCATGGGCTAAAATAATTGATCTGCCCCAGGTGTATCTGTGAAAGCGTTCCTAGAGAAGATTGGCACATGGGTTGATGCCATCCAATCAGCTGGGCATTCAAATGGAACAAAAGGGCAGAGGAAGGGCAAATAACTGCTCCTTTTCCCAGATCCAGGATGTCTTTCATGTCTTTCTTCTGCTAACCTTAGATATTGGAACTCCAGCTTCTCTGGTCTTCAGATATCAGGACTCCCACAGTCCTTCCTCCACAACTGACCCCATAGGTTCTTGGGTTTTTTGATCTCAGACTGTGGCTCCCTATAAGTTTTTTGGTTCTAAGGTTGTGGTTGTGAACTGAACACACTACTGAATTTTTTGTTTCTCAAGTTTGCAGATAACCTATCATGGGATTTCTTAGCCTCCATAATCAGGTAAGCCAATTCCCCTTACTACATCCCTCCATATCTATAGTCATGCGCCGCTTAACAATAAGATAGTCTGAAAAATGCATCCTTAGGCGGATTCCTTTCTTTCTTTTTTTTTTCTTTTCTTTTTTTTTTTTGCAAACAACACAGTGCACTTAAAATGACTGCAGTGTCATTAGGTCATCTTATAGGGACGTCATCTTATGTGTGGTCTAACACTGACTAAAACATTACTATGTGGCTCTTGACTTATATCCTATCTGTTTATTTCTCTGGAATCCCTCACTAGGACACACCAAACAATGTAACTTACTTCCCTTCTGAAGCACTAGAGAAGGATTATGACAATTTCTTTAAAGGTAAGGAAAAGAGATTTTAAAGGGCAGAGTACCTTACTCAAGGTCTCTTAGGCACTATCTCCAACTTGACCATTGTATTCATGTTATTTTTTTAAAAGATAGCTAACATTTTTGACAATGCACTATTATGGCTTTGTTACCATTTTAAAGACTTTTCTCTCATTTCATCACCATCTGTGTTACCTTGATTCAAACATACTCTGATCTTGTGGGGATTGCATCCTCATGACCATCTGTGACACCCTAACACCTATATTGTGTATATTTTCCTCATACACACATAGGGCAGGTGCATCCACACTGCCGAGCTCCCTTAGAGGCCAGCACACCTCTAGCACCTGAGCCCGCAGCCAGGCTGCAGCAACCAGGTGTGTGTTCAGTGTGAAACCCCACACCTTAAAGATGCCTCTCAAATCATCAAAGCCAAATAGATTCAATGCCTAATCATCAAAATCTTCAACACAATATGTTTCAGGGAGTGCTAACAATTTTCCTATCAGAACGTTTCCACATTAGAGAAAATGTTGAACATTTTGTTTTCAGAAAGGAAGAAATTTAGCTGAGGAAGAGCAGAACTGAGAAGGCGAGGACACATCCCTTACTGTGCATTCCCTAGCATCCTTCCCACGATCCCGTTTAAGACAGTATCCTGTGTCCATTTCTTAGATAACTTTAATCACTCATCCTCCACAGCATTCTTCCCCTGGGTCTTCAAACATGCACAGTCTCGCCAGGCACGGTGGTGCACACCTATAGCCCCAGCACTTTGGGAGGCTGAGACAGGAGAATCACTTTGAGACAGTTCAAAGCCAGCCTCAGCAAAAGCAAGGCACTAAGCAACTCAATGAGACCCTGTCTTGAAATAAAACATAAAACAGGGCTGGGGATGTGGCTCAGTGGCCGAGTGCCCCTGAGTTCAATCCCTGGTACCAAAAAAACAAAACAAATAACAAAACGTGTGCAGTCTCCCAAGTGTGGAGGAAAACCTGAAGTTTTAAATGATATCCACCATTTTCCTGGAATAAGATTCTTCGCCATCTCCAAGGAGTCATTATGGGATTACCTGCCGGCATGCTCAATGGTAGCTGTTTCAAATAACATTAAACATGCTGGGTGGGGATGCAAAGATTCCTGTATTCAGAAAACGAAGTGTGATGAAAAGGCGGGTATGCAAACAATCGTGGCATAAACTATGGTAAATATAAAACCTAAAATGAGAATGAGCATCCAAGGAGAGAGGGCAGAGAACAGCAGAGGGACACAGAGGGGTTTAAAGAATCAGGAAATGGTTAACAGCTAGCAGAGAAGTCAGGAAGATGAGGTCTGAAAAGCTTGCCAAGCTAGACTGTGAACGGAAGGAAAGAAATGATGCAACAGCAGTAGCAAAGGCACAGTGGAGGGAGAGAGCCTGCTAGTTGCATCTTGATGTGCCTTGAGGGCGGTAGACTCAATTGCTTTAATATGAAGATTTTCTCCTCAGGCTGACAGCTGCCCTGGAAAATGTAATGGTGATGGATGGCTATCTGAACAGCTTCAGATGTAATTAAATTAAGATGGAGGGGAAAACACATCCTTTGGAACCGTAGTTTGGAATTTTAGATTAGTATGAAGACTAGCCAAAATTCTGTTTAGTAAATACCACATTCTAGAGTTCTGAAGAAATTCAGCATTTGAAAAAGAATTAGTTTGTGACGGCACTGTTCAATCATTCAAGTAGACTTGAGTTCAGAGCCTAGCTTTACAGCTTACTAGCCATGCTAACTCTGGAGAGCATACTTAAATTATCTGTAGTCATTTATTCATCTGCAAAATGGAGATGAGAGTAAAGAGTATTCCCATCACAGCTGTGGTAGACGAGCAAATGGGTTAATTCACCTAAGGTATTTGGAATAGCGACAAGCAACAGTCAACCCTCATGTATTTAGCTATCATTGGTATTGTTGTAATTAAATGTATTTGATCTTGATCAGTTCTCATAAACATGACAATTAATTTACCTCATTTTTACAGATGAGGCGAATCGGCTACACATGAGTGAATGATTTGTTGTGAGTCCTGTACCAAGTCAAGATCAACAAAACCCCCTAGCCTTTACTTGTATACTATAGCTAATCTCTCAAAAGATATGAATACATTTTTACACCAAGGGCACTGCAATTACAAAGCAAGGTGGAATTATTTTTACACAAAAATTGAAAAAAATAATTAAAAATTTTTAGGCTGGTGCATGTATGAAGACACAAATGGTGTGACTCTATCTGGTTTGCAACTAGAGAAATGGAAAAATTGAGCGCTATATATGTACCATGACTTGAAATGCATTTAAATAAATTAATTTTAAAAAATAAGATAAATTAAAAAAAAATTTTAGGCTGGCTTTTTTACTAACCTGTATTGGGTCACATGGTTTTCAAAACTTAAAGTAAATCTAATTGTATTGAAGCAAAAAATAACAGTGAAAGGAAGAAATGTTGATATGTAATGAAATACCCAAATTTATATCATTCATAAGCATTCTAAGAGGCCTTGAGAGAGCTATAAGCTGAGTATAAACAGAGCAGCACACTAATTCTGAGGTTTTGTGTAAAAACCACCAAGGACAGAATTTTCATGATTCCATTTTGAAGTCACAACACTCCTATCCACCCCTAAATGCATACGCTGGCTTGTTGAATGCACAGGAAAAGTCAGTTACAAATTTAAATTCCCCTTTCAAAATTGACAGTAGTATAACACCCATTATAACACAAAAATTGAAATGAAAACAGATTTATAATCTGTAACAATAGAGGAGATGAAGAGAAAAAATCCGTTAAGCATTGTAATATACCAAATATTTGCAATTTGGAGTAGATTCATTTCTCTTTCTGTGCACAAACTAAAGACAGGAATAATTAAATATTCCAAAGATCAAATGGAAAATATTGGGAGGGAGAATAAAGAGGAACTGTGAACAACACAACACTTGCCTGGAGGGAGGTCCTAAGCAAAATATAGTAATAATGTATTCATACATATTAAGGTCTCGTTTCAAGAATTCTTTATTTTAAAATTTTTGTTGAGACATTTGCATACCATATGGCAATGCGACACATGTATACAATGTGTAGTAATCAAATCATAGTTATAAGCCTTTCCATCTTTTGAAATTACTTCTGTTGGAATTCCATACTCTTCTAGTCATTTTGAAACTTATAGATTGTTTTAATCAATTGTTACCTATTGTTATAGAAAAACCAGAACTGGTTCTTCCTCTCAGTATATTGGTGCTCCTTATGGCTTTTCTCTTCCACCCCCACAATGCCCTTCGCAGTCTCTAGTGACCACTATTCCATTCCATTCCTCTGAGATTGACTTCTTAGTTTCCACAAATGAGTGACAATATGTAGCATTTGTCTTTCTGTGTCTGGCTTATTTCATTCACCATAATGACCTCTATTTCCACCCATGTTGTTGCAGATGAGGGGATTTCATTATTTTGTATGGCTGAATATTCCATTGTATATAGATACATTTCCTCCATCCACTGGTGGGCATCTAGGTTGATTCTGTATTTTAGCTTTTGTGAATAGTGCTGCAATAAAAATGGGAGTGTGTCCTTTTGGTGTAATGATATCATATCCTTTACATATATACCTAAGAGTAGAATTGCTGGTTCATATGGTCATTCTATTTTTAGGTTTCTGTGGTTGGGGGGGGTGGATTTTGAGGAATTTCCATGCTGTTTTCCATAATGGATGTACTAGTTTACAATCCCACCAACAGTGAGTAAGAGTTCTGCTTTCTCTGCATCTTCACCAACACTGGTTACTTTTTATCTTTCTAGCCAACTAGGGTGAGATATCATCTTATCCCGGTTGTGATTGGCATTTCCCTAATAATTAGTGATATTGAGCATTTTCTCATATTGTCATTTTTATGTCATCTTTTGAGAAATGTCTGTTTAGTTCTTCAGCCCATTGGTTGTATCAGTTGGCTTCCTTTTTTGACGTTCAGATTTTTGAGATTCCTATGTATTCTAGATATTATTCCCATGCCTTAGGTTGTCTCCTAATTCTGTTGACTAGTTCCTCAGCTGTGCAAAAGCTGCTTCATCTGATATAATACCACTTGTCTATTTTTACTATTTTCATTTCTGTCGCCTGTATCTACATAAAAAGTCATTGCCTAAACCAATGTCTTGAAGTATATCCCCCATGTTTACTCACAGTATTTGTTGCATGGTTTCAAGTTTCCCATTTAGAACTTCGACCCATTTTGAGTTAGTTTTTGTGTATGGTGAGACAAAGGGATCTAGTTTAATTCTTCTGCATATGTGTATCCAATTTAGCTTGCACCCTTTATTGAAGAGACTCTCTTTTCTCCAAGGTGTCTTGGCACCTTTGTCAAAATTGATTTGCTGTATGAAGATGGACTAATTTCTGAGTTCTCTATTCTACTGGTCTGTGTGTCTGTTTTTATGGCAGTGCCATGCTGTTTTGGTTATTATAGTTTTGCACTATGTTTTGAGGTCAAGTATTGTGATGCCCCCAGATTTGTAGTTTTTGTTATTGTTCTGGGTATCCTGAGTCTTTTGTGGTTCTACAAGAATTTTAGGATTTTTTTCTATTTATATGAGAAAAGCTGTTAGCATTTTTATAAGAATGGCATTGACTCTGTAAATCTATTCAGATAGTATGGTTATTTTAACAATATTCTTCTGAACCATGAATAGGGAATATCCTTCCTTTTGTGTCTTCTACAATTTCTTTCATCAATGTTTTATGATTTTTATTGTTGATCTTTCACAACAATAAAAATTGATCTTGGTTAGATTTATTCCTAAGTATTTTATTTTTGTAGTTGTTGTGAATGAGATTGCTTTCTTAATTTTTTCAGCAAGTTCATTATTGATATGTAAAAATGCTTCTCTTTATTTGCACGCTATCTTGTGTCCTGCAACTTTACTGAATTCATTTAAAAGTTCTAACAGTTTTTATGGTGTATTTAAGTTTTTCTATGTAGAGAATTATCTACAAACAAAATAATTTTAACTTTTGTTCATTTGGATGCTCTTTATTTCTTGTCTAATTGCACATGCTAAGATTTCCAGTACCATATTAAATAAGAGTATCAAAAGTGGACATCTTGTCTTTTTCCCAATATTATAGGAAATGCTTTCAGCTTTTCCCCATTCAGTATGATATTGGCTATGAATTTTTCATATATATCCTTTATTATTTTAGATATATTCCTCTGTACCTAATTTGTTGAGTTTTTATCATGAATGGATATTGAATTTTTTGAATGCTTTTTTCTTTACATATATTGAAATAATCATATGTTTTTTGTCCTTCATTCTGTTGGTGTATTGTATGTTATTATTAACTTCTATATGTTGACTCATCCTTGCTCCCTGGGATGGATCCCTGGGATATACTGTTGAATTTGATTTGCTAGTGTTTTGTTGGAAAATAACATATGACCTTTTTGATATACTGTTGAATTTGGTTTGCTAGTGTTTTGTTGGAAATTTTTACATATATATTCATCAGGGACAGGGGTCTATAGTTTTCTTTTTTCATTGTTGTATCTTGGTCTGGTTTGCTGGTCATGGTAATGCTGACCTCGTAAAGGTAGTTTGCAGAGTTGCTTCCATTTAATTTTTTTGAAATAGTTTAAGAAGAGTTGGAGTTAGCTTTTCTTTAGATGTTTTGTAAAATTCAACAGTAAAGTCTTCAGATCCTAGATCTTTTTTGTTTTTTAATGGCATGTTTTTGTCAGCTCTTTCACTACTGTGACTAAAGCACCCAACCAGAACAATTGTAAAGGAAGAAAGGTTTATTTATGGGCTCACAGTTTCAGAGGTCTTAGTCCATAGAAGGCGAGCTCCATTCCTCAGGGTTCAGGGTGAGGTAGGACAGCATGGTGGAAGGGTGTGGCAAAGGGAAGCAGCTCACATGGTGATGGAAAGCAGAGAGAGGTCTCTACTTTCTAGATACAAATACATACCTCAAAGCCACGCCCCCAATTCACATCTCCTCCAGACACTCTAGCACTTCAGTTACCACTCAGTTAATCGCTATCAGTGGATTAATTCACTGATTGGATTAGACTCTCACAACCCAATCCTTTCTTCTCTGAACCTTCTTGCATTTTCTCACATGTGAGCTTTTGGGGGACACCTCACATCCAAACCATAACATGGCATGTTTTAAAAAACAACTTCAATCTGCTGACTCATTATTGGTCTCTTTAGTTTTTCTGTTTTTCTTGATTTAGTTTTGGTAACTTTTATGTATTCAGGAATTTATCCATTTCTTCTAGGTTTTCCAATTCATTATCATATAATTGTTCATAATAGTTTCTTATGATCCTGTTTATTTCTGTAATATCAATTATAATGACTCCTTTTCCATCTCTGATTTTATTTATTTGGGTCTTCTTTTTCTCAGTTAACTTAGCTAATGTTCTGTCAATTTTGTTTATCCTTTCAAAACTATTTCATCTTTTTTTTTAGTTTTACATATTTGTCTTTAAACTTAATTATTCTAATTTGAGTTTGGCTTTTTATTTTCTAAATCCTAAAGGTGCATTGTTATGTTGTTTATTTGAGAACTTTTGTTTAATGTATGCATTTATTGCTACAAACTTCCCTCTCAGTATTGCTTTTGCCATATCCTACAGATTTTGGTATGTTGTATTGTCATTTCATTAATTTCTAGAAATTTCTTATTCCCTTTTAACTTCCTCCATTACCCATTTGTAATTTAGAAGCATGTGTTTGTATACTATCCATTCTTCCCATTGATTTGTAGTTTAAATTCATTGTAGTTTGAGAAGGCACATGATATGATTTCACCTTTTGAAAATGTATTGAAACTTGGTTTGTAACCTAACGTGTAATCTCTTCTGGAAAATGTTCCATGTGCTGATGAGAAAAATGTGTTTTTTGCTTCAGTTGGATGAAATGTTCTATGAATGTCTGTTAGGTCCATTTCCTCTATAATATACTTCTGCTTGGATGATCTGTCCTTTAAAGAAAGTAGATTGTTGATAACCTCAACAGTTATTGTATTAAAGTCTGTCTCTCCCTTTAGATCTAATAGTATTTTCTTTATAGATTTGAGTGGTCCCATGTTGGGTACGTATATACATACAATTGCTATATCTTTTTACTGAATTGGTTCTTTTATCAATGATAATGACCTTCTTTGTCCCTTTTTATAGTTTATTAATTTAAAGTCTGCTTCATCTGATATAAGTGTAGCTATTCCATCCCACTTTTGGTTTCCATTTACATGACATATATTTTTCAAATCCTTTACTTCTCGTCTGTGTATCTTTACCAGTGAAATGAGTTTCTTTTAGGAATCACAGAAACAGTCTGGGTTTGTTTTTAATTCAGCCAGTCTATGTCTCTTGATTAGTGAATTTTATCCATTTACATTCAAGGTTATTACTGATTGTTATAACTTTCTTCTATGATTTTGTTAAATTTTATTCTGCTTGATTTGTACTTTTTGTTATTTTTCACCTCTCATTATTTTTGTGATTTAGTAGTTTTCTGTCTTTCCAGGTTTTGATTTTCTATTTTTTTATTCTTCTGTTCTTTTAGTGAGTTTCAAGTTCATAGAGAATTCATTCATAAAAGCAGAATGAAAAGAATTAATATAGAGAGCCTATGATAATTGACCATGATTTTTTACAAATCTACTTTAGTGATAAACTCTAGTATTACAGTTTACATGCTAGTCTTAGGTATGCCTCTGCAGTTAGAGGGCAAAAACAGCAGTGGTAGGTTATTATGTGCAAAAAAAAAAAAAAAAAAAAAGCATTATCCCTAACCAAAAAGAATCTCACTAAGTAATAAATTTAGCTTTTAAAAAAGTATTTGAGTTTTTATGATAGTCATTATCACCCTGTTAGTGTAGGATTCCCTCAACTATTTCTTGTAGGGTTGGTCCCTCAATTTCTGCTTATCTAAAAAAGGCTTTATTCATTTTTGAAGAAGAATTTTGCTGATTATAGTATTCTTGGTTGGCAGGGTATTTTCTTTCAGCATTTTGAATATATCATACTATTCTTTATAGGTTTCTTCTGAGAAATCTAGTATAAGTCTGATGGGCATTCCTTTGTATGTCACTTGATGCTTTTCTCTTGCATCTCTCATTTGTAAGATTATCTCTTTGACTTGTGTTTTTTATTTTAATATGCTTTGATGAAGGTCTATTTTGGTTCAATCCAATTGAGGTCCTTTGAGCTTCTTGTATTTAAATGTCCATATCTCTTTGAACATTTGGGAAGTTTTCAGCTGTTTCATGAAGTAGGTTTTCACTGCCTTTCCCCTTTTCTTAACCTTCTGGAATTCCCATGATTTAAATATTTGCTCCTTACTGGTGTGTCATAAGTTTCATGGGCTTTCTTCATTGTTTTTAATATCCCTCTCCCTGTTAATTCAAATGACCTATCCTCAGGTTCAGAAATTCTTTCTTCTGCATGTTTCTGTCTGTTGTGGAAGCTCTCCATTGTGTTCTTCACTGATTGAAGATATTGATTTCAACATTTGTTATTGTTTCTTTTTTATAATTTCTATCTCTGGAGAATTCCTCATTTATATCTTGAATTGTTTTTCTCATTTATTATTTATATGCATTCTCTTATACCTCACTGAGTTTCTTTTGAATCATTATTTTTAATTCCTTTTAGGGCATTTCATAGATTTCCTTCAAATTTTTTTATTTTTTGAAAAATTATTGTTCTCTTTTGGAGGTATCTTGTTACTTTTATCCCTACATTGATGTCTATTTATCTGGTGCAACATCCACCTCCTCAAATTTTATGAAGTAGTTTTCATAGGAAAAGGGTTTTGTTTTGTTTTGTTTTTCATTTAGATAAGATATAGGATGTCAGGTGCTTTGGATTTTGTGAGCTCAAAATTGTAGTCTCTATGTGATGCTTCATCTTTGATTTGTGTCAGCAGCATAAGTGCCTCAATAGTCTAGACCACAGCAGTTAATGAAGTTAGTTTTATGATTTCACACTACTGTGAAGGTTTCTAGAGGTACAAGTTCTCAAGCTCCACTGACACTGGAGTTTATGGTAGCATCTGTGGGATGTAGAGAGGATTGATAACAGGTTCCTTAGGGAAAGAAGAAGTGATACCAAGGATTGTTGTATCAGAAACCATGGTCCCCAAGCCTTCTCCTGGACTCTTAGGATGAAGGAAGTTGCCTGAGCCTGTGGTATCAGCAGCCACAGTTTTGGAGCCACAGAATGGGATGGGACCCTCTCTGGATCCTAAAGGATGAGCACAGGTGATGCTAGGGTCTGTGGCACTGGGAACCATGGATTTAAGGTTGTGTAACCAAAAGGAACTTTTCCTAAATTCTCAGGGACAATTGTGGTGGGTGCTAGGACTTCTAGGACTCTTGGCTGCTTTCATGGAGTTGTGGGACCCAATGATAACTTCTCAATAGCACAGGTGGTATTGGGACTTTGGCAGCAACAACTATTATCAAAAGACTGTGGGCTATGGAGGAGACCTTCCCTATGTCCTTCAGGACATGTGTAGGTAATGTTTGAGCTTATAGCACATTTATCCACCTTTTGGAGGTTCAGACATGGAGTTAACTGTCCCAGGTCCCATGAGTTGAACAGAGGTGCGGCTAGGGCTTGTAGTTTTAGTACATTCCTGGACCTGCAGGATATTGATGGAAATATTACTAGGTCACACAGGTATGTATGATGAGATCCTTGGGGAAGGAGCCTTTTGACATTGGTAGACACAGTTCTGGAGCTGCAGCATATGGAAGGACTAAGGACCTTCCTCTAGTCCCCAGAGATGAGCTTGGTGAAGACAGGGCTTTTTGCATCAGCAGTTGTAATCAGAAGGCCATAGTCTAGAAAAAAGATCATCCTTAGTTCCCACCAGGTGAGCACAGGTGGTGGCAGGGATTAATGATACTGGTAGCCACATCCGCTGAGCTGTGGACATAACTGGGACCTTTCCTGTCTCCTGATGGACAGGTGCAAGTGAAACTGTAACTTTGTATGGATAGCTATAGTCTCAAGACCATGGGCTGGGAGGAGATATTCCTTAGTTCCTGTAAAGCAACTGCCGGTGGAACTCCTGCTTATTGCTTCTGTAGCTGCTAACCCTGAAACTACAAGATGCCGAGGTTGGCTATCTTCTGCCCACCGAAACACAACCAGTCCGAGGCTTCTAGAGGCATCACAAAGCCAGCTGTCAGCCTCTAAGCCAAGATGGTGTCAAGGAGTGACTGCTATTACTGCTTGTGTTCTGGGGGTTGGGAGAAGCCCAAAGCGATCTCCTTCTTGGAGCAGAGCAGTCACTGTTAGGCCAGCCAGCTCCCCAAATTGGATTTAAAGCCCATCAGGGCTGTGGAATTCTCTTGTGGTTAGGACTGTGGGCTGCTGTTATTATTGGTATTGTTGACACTTTCCTGCTTAACCTTATCTGGCCGGGTAATATTTCCCCCCCATCAGGCAGTGGTAGGGTTGAATTTGTAATTTACTTTGTTCACTAGGTTGCTTTGTAGTTGTCATAATGTTTAGGGTTCCCATTACTTCCTTGCTAATTTCCAGAGTTCTCGCTCAATCACTCTCCTTGAAATAGTTTTTCCTTTGTTAACTGGGTTCTTCTCTATGGCAGAATTGTGCACAGGGGCAACTCTGTTCAGCCTTCTCAGTTCACCTCCTTTTAAGAACTCTAAACAGCTTTGGAGTAGGTAAAATAATACAACAAATTTTATTTTATTTATAATTGTAACTAAATTATTTTTTTTTAGTTGCAGATGGACACCATATTTTATTTGTTCATTTTTATGTGGTGCTGAGAATCAAACCCAGTGCCTTGCACATGCTAGGTAAGCGCTCTACCACTAAGCCACAATCTCAGACCTGTAACTAAGTTCTTGATAAAAAATTAAACTGTATTTTGTACTTAGTTTTAAAGGTCAAGAAAACAGATACTGTGTTTTATAATAATTCCCACTCAAATCTTTTCCTAGAATCATATTTCTATGATTGAAGTTTAAATTATTACATAGAAAACTCACTTGTGTAATTCTGATTCTGGATATAATGGAATAATTGGTATCCTATAAACAATTATAAAACTTGACAAAATATATAAATCAATCTTTTTCCAGAACTGGACAAGAGATAGCATATGGCCACAATCCATTAGAGAAGGATAATATATAATATGAGAGACACATTTACACTAGCTTTCTTCTTAGGGGATTTTTCCAGATTGTGGCACAAGGAAGTCAATCCCAGGCAAAGAACAGCAGTCTTCCTGGGTGGATGCAAGAGAGATCAGAGTTCAAGTCTGCTGAAATGGATGGAATTGTGCTACAAGAAACTGGAGGGAGAAAACCATTCAGGGATGGATCTTAGGACATCCACATAGGTGTCTTCTCGTGTCTTTTTTGCCAAATACTACCTGTAACAATCCCAGGGGCCAGGTTTTGCAGTGCCTCTGATGATGGTTACCAGAGCTTAGAGCCATATAGGGATTCCAAAGGCTTTTCAACAGAGAAAGGTGTTGGGGTTCCAACCAACTAGAACAGACTGATTTCACTAAAGGTCCTGCTTAGTTCACACCCATGGAAGGTAAAGCCTCTGGAAGTGGTACTCTTCCTCCAATAGTTACTCTAGATCCACCCTGAACAAAACAACAACAAAAATGCTTAGATAGCATTGAGCTATATGCCGGTAAATTAGCTGCCTGCCAGTAGAAAACTCAATACTTTTAAAAGGACAATAAGATCCAGAATCTCAACAACTAATATCAATAATGTCTAACAATAAAAAATGATGAGGCATGTGGAAACAGGAATATAATGCATAAACAGGAAGTGAAACAGTCAATAGAAGTAGACTACAGAGATGTTGCAGATCTCAGAATTATCAAGACTTGAAAATAGCTATTATAAATATTTTCAAAAGTGTGAAGAAAAAATATGAACCAGAGAAATAGAAACTACTATTTGAAAAGAAAGAAATGGAGGTAGGTGCAGTGGCACATGCCTGTAATCTCAGATCACAAGTTTGAGGCCAGCCTTTGCAACTTAGACCCTGACTCAAAGTTTATAAATGAAAAAAGGACTGGGGATGTAGTTCAGTGATAAAACACCCCTAGGTTCAATCCCCAGTACCAAAACAACAAAAAGAAATGGAAACATTAGACTGAAAAATACAATATCCAAAATGAATAATTAATTAGATGGTCTTAATAAAAGAGTAGACGCTGCAAAAGAAAACATCAGTGACCTTGAAGGTAGACCAATAGAAACTGCAAACCACAGCACTAAAAGTAAAACACAAAAATAGAGCTTCATTGACTTGTAGAAGAAGTTATTAGAATCTTAACAGAAAGAAGAAAGATTAAGGAAGGAAAAAATGCTTGAAAACATGTGAGACTATTTTCCAAGTTTAATGAAAATATTATATCAGCATCTAAGAATCTCAACAAACCCTAAGCAGATAAACATGAAAAAATGACACCTAGACAAATGATAGTCAAACTGCTTAAAATTAGTCTTAACAGGGATTATAGAAAAGAGATGCATTACACACAGGGACTGATGCTAAGAATTGCTGTCGATATCCTCATCAAAAATGCTGTCAGCCAGAATACTACGGAAGAATATAAAGTGCCAAAAGAAAAAAATGCATCCTATCAATCTAGAATTCTGTGTATAGTGAAAGTATCTTTCAGCAATGAGATAAAAGCACAGAATTCATCACCAGTCCTCCTGTATTAGAAGAAAAAATATGAAAGTAAATTTTTAAGAATAAGAAGTAATTATATCAGATTAAATTAAATCTATATGAAGGAATGAAGAATTGCAGAAATGATAAATATCAAGATCTTCCCCCTTGTTTAAAAATTTATTAAAATTTCTCAATGTAGAGGTCTGCTAGAATATAAAAATAGCAGAAATAATGGAAGCATACAAATGGAAGAAACCTAAATGTCTTAGAATATATGTGATGTGCAATTTAAAGTCAGTGTAGATTATATGTTAAGGAGGCATCTGATAACTCCTAGAGCAACCACTGAAAATATCAACAAAACTATAGCCAGAAATACAATATAGGAAATAAAATGAAATTCTTAAAAGTACTTGGTAATTCTAAAAACTTTAGGTAAGGAGGGAAAAAAATATCAAACAGGGAGGATATAAAATGAATAGCAAGGGCTGGGGTTGTAGCTCAGTAGTAGAGTACTTGCCTCACATATTTGAGGTACTGGGTTTAATCCTCAGCACCACATAAAGATATTGTGTCCATTTACAGCTAAAATAAATTTTTAAAAATGAATAGCAAGATGGTAGACATTAATCCAACCATGACAATAATGATCTAACTGAAACTAAATTAGAAGGCAGAGATTGTCAGACCAGATTAAAAAAAATTAAAACCCTGCGTCTGGCGGTATAACTCAGTGGTAAAGCATGTGCTTAACATGTGTGAAGCCCTGAGTTCAATCCCCAAAATGTAAAACCCAGCTACTGTATGTGCTATTTACAAGAGACATGCTTTAAATATATTTGAAAAAAGGCTAAAAGTAAAACAATGGAAAAAGATATACCAGGCAGTCACTTGAAATAAGTAAAGGTACAGCAAATGTATTAATGTCAAAGTAGACATCAAGCTTAACAAAATATTAGCAAACAAATCCATCAAAATAAGGATGCTACATCATGACAATGTAAGGTTCATCCCAGTGATGCAAGGTGGGTTTATTACATCAACAAATGTAATCCCAATAGATGCAGAAAAGTCTTTTGACAAAATTTCATATCCATGATAAAAAAAAAACAAACCTCTCAGCAAACTAATAATAGGAGAAAATCTCCTGAATCTGACCAACTGTCTACAAAATACCTACTGCTAACCTCATACTTGGGGAGAAAAAAATTTAGACAGGGATGTCTACTCTTTTTTTTTTTAATTTTTTTTTTAGTTGTAGATGGACACAATATCTTTATTTTATTGCTTTGTATGTGGTGCTGAGGATCGAACCCAGGGCCTCACGCATGCGAGACAAGCGCTTTACCGCTGAGCTACAATCCCAGCCCCAGGGATGTCTACTCTTACCATTTCTATTAAACACACTATCCTGGTCCTAGCCAGGATGATAAGGCATGTAAAACAAGTCATAAAGATCTGAAAGAAAACTAATTATGATCACAGATAGAATAAATTCATTCTAAGGAATTTACCAAAACCAAATATAACTAGTGAATTTAGCAGAGCCACAGAATACAAAGTTCATATGAAGATAGTTGTCTTCTAAAAAGACATGAAAATATTTTTGCAATCTTAGGGGAGACAATGATGTCTTAGAAATGAAAAATGCTTATTGTAAAGAATAATCATAAACTGGACTTTGTCAAAATTAAAACATCTGATCATCAAAAATACCTTTAATAAAATGAATAATCACAGATTAGAAGAAAATATTCACAATATACATGTCTGGGAAAGACCTTGTATCCATAATACACAAATTCCTGTAATTCAATAATATAAGACAATCCTATAATAAATGGAGAAAATGCTTAAACAGACACTTTATAAGGGAAGATATGGAAATGTTTAATAAGCACATGAAACAGTGCTTCACCTCCTTAGTCAGGGAAATGCAAACTAAAACCCCAATGATATACATTATGCAACCCTGGAATGGCTAAAATTAAAACACTGTGCTAAGTATGAAGTATGTAAAAGCATTCCTTACTGGTAGATACATAAAATGATACAATTGCTTGGGAAAAATGACAACTTCTTTTAAAGTAAATACATATTTATCATGAGCTAATTTTACTTTTAAGTTTTTACCTAAATTGAAAACAATTATCTAGTTTGCTACTATCTGTTGGGGATTTTTGAATCAATGTTGATCAAGGACTTTGACATATAATGCTTTCTGGTTTTGTAATCAGAGTGATAATGTCCTTGTAGAATGAATTTAGGTAATTTTCCTCCTTTTTGATTTTTTGGAATAACCTAACAAAAACTAGAATTAGTTCTTTGAATATTTTGTGGCATTTGGCAGTAAATCTATCAGGTCCTGGACATTTTTAGATGGGAAATTTTTAATTACTGCTTCAATCTCATTTCTTATTCATTTATTCAAATGTTCAATTCCTTTGAGTTTCAATCTTTGTAAGGTGTGTATGTCTGGGAATTTTTCCATTTCTTCTAATTTATCAAATTTAGTATGGAGTTCATAATAATCTCTAATGAGTACTTCTTGGTACCACTTACTGCTTTGGTATATCTTGTAGGTTTTGATGTGCTGTGCTTTCATTCAGTTTGTTTTGAGAAATGTTTTAGTTTCCTTAATTTCTTCTTTGATCCATTGTTTGTTCATGAGTAAGTGGTTTAATTTTACATATTTTATTTCTAAAGTTTTCCTTGTTATTAATTTCTAGTTCTATAGCACTGTGGTCATAAAAGATGCTTGATATGGGTTTTTTTTTTTTTTTTTTTTTTTTTGCAGAGTATTGTTTTATGGCCTACTATATGGTCTATCCTGGAGAATGTCTCATGTGCCATTAGGAAGAATAGATAGTCTTCAGCTGTTGGAGGGTGTGTTCTGTAGATGACTGTTAGGCCCATTTGGCCTAGGGCACAATTAACTCTACTTTTTGCTGACTTTGGACATCTGTCCATTGCTGAAAATGGTATGTTTAAGTCTCCTACTCTTATTGTATTGGAATTTCTTTCTCCCTTTAGTACTATTAATATTTGCTTAATATTCTCAGATATTAGATATTTAATATTGGGTGACAATTATATTTAGAATTGTTATTTCCTCTTGCTAAAATGATCCCTTTATCTTCTTTTTACTACTCTTGATTTAAGGTCCACTTTGTCTTCTGTAAGTATGGCTACTCCTGCTTTCCTTTGCATTCCATTTGTATGGAATATCTTATTCAGGCCTTCAATCTATGCATGTTCTTAGAAGTGAAGTGAGTTTCTTATAAGCAACATGTAATTGAGTCCTTTTATTAACCAGTCATTCTGTCTTTTAAGTGTAGAATTGAATATATTTACATTTAAGGTAATTATTGATATGTAATGTCTTACTATAGCATTTTATAATTTGCTTTCTATTATTTCACTTATTTCTTCCTCTTACAATGTTTATTTGTGGTTAAGTGATTTACTGTACTAGTATGTTTTGATTCCTTATTTTTGGTTTGTTTATTAGGGATTTTCTTTCATGGTTATCATAAAGTTTGTAAACACATCTTTGGGGTTTTGTTTTTTTTTTTTGGTACTGGGGATTGAACTCAGGGGCCTCGATCCTGAGCCACATCCCCAGCCCTATTTTGTGTTTTATTTAGAGACAGAGTCTCACTGAGTTGCTTAGCACCTCGCCATTGCTGAGGCTGGCTTTGAACTCGTGATTCTCTTGTCTCAGCCTCCCAAAGTGCTGGGATTACAGGCATGCACCACCACATCCAGCTATAAAATCTGTTTTGAAGTGATAACAACTTAACATTTATGATAGAAAAAGATGCCCAAAAAGATAAAATATAAAAAACTGAACATTCATGCTCCATTTCTCCCCATGCTCCTTTCTTCTCTAAATTTTGAATTTTTCATGTTCCATTTTGCTATTTTATATAATGCCTTTTAATGTATTTATGTAGTTATTAATTTTAATTCTTTCTAGTTTTAATGCTAAAGATATGAATAGTTTATATACCATGTTTCCAATATTAGAAAATTCTGAATTTGTATAGTTATCCTTACCAGTGAGTTTTATACTTTCCCATGTTTTCTTCTTCTCATTAATGTCTTTCAGGTTTATGAAATCTCATTAACATGTCTTTTAGGATATTCTTAGTTATTATTTGATGGTAATACCTTTATTTTGCTTTCAATTTCTAAAGGATAACTATTCTGGAGACAGTATTTTAGAGTGGCAGTTCTTTTTCTTTAGTACTGTTAAAATCTCATTCCACTCCCTCCTGGCTTATAAGGTTTCCTTTGAGAAGTCTGCTGTCAGGCAAATTGGGATACTCTCATGTGTTTTTTCTCTTGCTGATTTGAGAATCCTCTTTATCTTTAACTCTTGAGAGTTTATTATAATATATCTTGGGGGAGACTGAGTTTAATCTAACTGGTCATCTTTGACCATTCTATTGCTGAATATCTGTATCCATCTCTAGGTTTAGGAATTTTTCTATTTTCTCTTTGAATAAGCCATCTATCTATCTCTTTGACATTCTCATGTCTTTTTTGAACCCCAGTGGCCTAGATATTGCTCTTTTTTTTTTTTTTTTTTGGTAGCAGGAATTAAACTCGGGCAACTCAGCCACTGAGCCACATCCCCTGCACTATTTTGTGTTTTATTTAGAGACAGGATCTCACTGAGTTGTTTAGCACCTCACCATTGCTGTGGCTGGCTTTGAACTCGTGGTTCTCCTGTCTTGGCCTCCCAAAGTGCTGGGATTACAGGTGTGAGCCACCACCCCAGCTGATATTTCTCTCTTAATGCTGTTTCAAAGTTCCTTTAAGCTTTCTTCATTTCTCTTTATCATTTTTTCTCTTCCAACTATGCGTTTTCTGGTAGCCTGTCTTAAAGCTCATTATTTCTTTCTTCTGTTCAGTCTGTTCCACTATTGATGCCTTTCATCACATTTTTTATTTCACTTAGCATACCTTTCAGCTCAAAGATTTCTGTTCAATTTCTTTTAATTACATCAATCTCTCTATTAGATTTCTCTGATAGAATACCAAATCATTTCTCTGTTTTCTTGACGTTCACTGGATTTCCATAAAATAGCTATTTTGAATTCTTCTTTCAAGTGTTCTTACATATTGGCTGTCATATGATCAGTTCCTGGCACCTTATTTTGTCTGTTGGACAATATCATAATTCCTGAACATTCTTTTTTTTTTGTCAATTTTGTTTAATTTTTCAAAGAACCAGCTTTTGTTTTGTCAATTTTTTGAATTGTTTCTTTTGTTTCAATTTCATTGATTTCAGCCCTGATTTTGATTATTTCCTGTCTTCCACTTCTTTGGGTGTTTCTTCTTCCTTTTCTAAGGCTTTGAGACGAAGAGTTAATTCATTTATTTGTTGACTTTTACTTCTTCTAATGAATGAGTTTAGTGCTATGAACTTTCCTCTTAGCACTGCCTTCATGGCATCCCAGAGATTTTGATATGTTGTATCAGAGTTTTCATTTGCCTCTATGAATTTTTTTATCTTTTCCTTGATTTCTTCTGTTATCCATGCATTGTTCAATAGCATATTATTTAGTTTCCAAGTGATGGAGTAGTTTCTGTTTTTTAATCTGTCATTGATTTGTAATTTTATTCCATTGTGATCAGATAGGATGCAGGGTAGAATCTCTATTTTTTTGTATTTGCTGAGACTGGCTTTGTGACATAACATATGATCTATTTTGGAAAAGGATCCATGTGCAGCTGAGAAAAAAGTGTATTCACTCATTGATGGATGGAACACTCTATATATGTCTATATATATGTCTGTTAAGTCTAAATTATTGATAGTTTCATTGAGATCTGTGGTTTCTTTATTAAGTTTTTGTTTGGAAGATCTATCCCATGGTGAGAGACCTGTGTTAAAGTCTCCAAGTATTATTGTGTTGTGGTCTATTTGATTCTTATATTTGAGAAGGATTTGTTTGATATCTGTAGAAGCCCCATTATTTGAGGCATAGATATTTATGATTGTTATGTCTTGTTGATGTATGATTCCCTTAAGAAGTATGAAATGGAGGCTGGGATTGTAGCTCAGTGGTAGAGCGCTTGCCTC
>CM053399.1:140031216-140043936 GCA_028644305.1 Xerus rutilus | reverse complement strand
TGTACGTTTGGTGTCCTGTAAGCCTCTTGTGTTTGATTTTCCACTTCATTTTTCATATTTGGGAAATTTTCTGATATTATTTCATTGAAGAGATTATACATTTCTTTGGTTTGAAATTCTGTGCCTTCTTCTATCCCAATAAATCTTATATTTGGTCTTTTGATGCTGTCTCATATTTCTTGTATGTTCTGTTCATGATTTTTTACCATCTTCACTGTATGGCCAAGTTTATTTTCAAGATTGTATATCTTGTCTTCATTATCCAAGGTTCTGTCTTCCAGGTGATCTAGTCTGCTGGTAATGCTTTCTATTGAGTTTTTTATTTGGTTTATTATTTCCTTCATTTCAAGAATTTCTGATTGGTTTTTTTTCACAATCTCTAGCTCTTTCTTGAGGTAATCTTTTGCTACTTGTAATTGCTCTCTTATCCTTTGTTAGAATGATCAATGGTCGCCTTTATTTGCTCTCCTATTTCTTTGTTGGATCGATCAATTTTTGCCTGTAATTGCTCACTTATGTCATTCTTTAATTCGCTGATCATTTTAATTATGTACATTCTGAATTCTTTCTCTGACATTTCATCAACTGTGCTGTCAATGGATTCTGTTACAGTGGTATCTAGGTTTATTTGGGGCACTTTCTTCCCTTGTTTTTCATGTTGATTGTGTATCTTCCTTTCTTGAAATACTGATCTGAGGTATTGCAGCTTCTATCCTATAATCTTTTATTGACACTCCAGATTACCTGTGTCTGACCTTGGAGCTACTTCTGTTCCCCCAGTGTCCCCAGATGGGCACTATTGCCGCTAAAGTTGATGGCGAAGGTAGTGGATGTACCTCTAGAGGGCAGTGGGAGTGGCCTTCTCTGTGCTCCTGAGGCGGCCCCTGAGGGCTGTTTTGCCCCTCTCTTGCACTCCTACTGGTGAACAGGAACTCTGGAGGGGAACTGGAGGCGGGCCCACGTCTCACTTAGGCAGGGTCACAAGCAGGAGAGTCTGTGTGTGAACCTTAGAGTGAGTGTGAGCTCCCCTGGGGCTGGAGGCTAGCAGGTTCTGGTCTTCCTTCAGCTGGGCACCCCTGGCATTCCCTAAGGGTGGTTTTGGGCTTTCTGTCTCACCTGACCACAGGAACTCTGGAGCGGAACTGAGGCTGGCCCAGAGCGCACTTGTGTGCGGCTTCTTCACGCTGGGATCTCTGCAGGCCACTCTTACCCTGGGTGTGCCTTCGTCTGTGGCTGGTAACTATCAGTCTCTGGTCAACCCTTGGTTGGACACCCGTGGAGTTTCCTGAGGGTGGATTTGGGCCCTCTGTGGCTCCTGCTGGTCTGCAGGAACTCTGGAGCAGAACTGGGGTGGACCCAGGCCACAGTTCATAATTCCTGAACATTCTTACTGCTTGTTGGCACATGACACCATGTGCATATTGAAGAATTTTATATTTATTCCAGTCTTTGTAATATGATGTTATTTGTGCCTGTCCTTTCAGAATAAGGCTACTTATTGCCTCTATGCCTAATAGTATTGCTGCTATTTCATTCCTGATTCTAGGTTTGCCATGAGTCCTCTATTAGCATCATTAACCTGCTTCAGCACTAGAAGGTTTGCCATGCCCAAGTTTATTCTAAATACACAGTTGATGTGTTTAGAATGAATTGGGGGAGTGCCTAAAAAAATTTCATCCCCACAAAGGTGTTGCCTGTCCATCATCCTTGTCCTAGGGTCAGGCATCATAGAATTTTTTCTAACTCTGAGCCTTACCATGGAAGAACCAGTTCCAGGCTCATATGTGATAATTTGGCTCCTATTTCCCTTTTCTTTCCCCGAACAGACAATTATTCTCCCTCTGTTGTGCTGCCTGGGGCTGGAGGAAGGATAGATTGGCTACCAATACTGTTGTTCTGGATCACACCCAGAGTCCACAGCCTGCACAGCACAGGTCCAGTGCCACACTGCTATGGACTGCCTGCTGCTGAGGTAGACTTGTGGCCCAAGGCAACTAGCCATAGGTGATGCTGAGTGGAATAAATGTCTGATCAACAGGGGTTTCAGTTGACACATGGCATTGGAGTAGTTCCAGAGGCTCTATCCACAGGCACTGACTGGAAGACAGGGATCATTAGGAGTTCCCAGTGTTAGGTTTCACCAACATGACAATGAGTTCCGAGGCAAATTCTATGCTCACTTTCCTCTCTTACTCCTCAACAGGTGGAGTTTTTTCCTAGATGTGCTGAGTTTGGGTGTGGTGTAATGGAGACTGTCCCTTGGATCTCTGGCTAACCTAGTTACAGAGGTTCAGTCTGTGGATTCTAGCCTTCGGGCAGGGATCATGGGATGCAGCCCAGCTTTGGGTTTTACCATGGCAGGCCTAGTACCAAGTTTCAAGTCTAATGCTTGAATATATCTCCCTTTCCTAAGTGAGAAGCATCTCTCTTCCTGCCATGTTGCTTAAATTTGGAGGAAGTTTCTCATGGCCAGCTCTTTTCTTCCTGCCTTTTTCAATGAATCTTTTCTTATACTAAAACCAGGCACTATGGTCTTTCTCCTGGTTTACTTAGATCTTGTGAAGGTGTTTAGTACATGAATAGTTGTGCAAATTGTTATCTCAATGGGGAGATGATTTCTGGAGGGTTTTACTAAGCTACCCTCTTATTTTGTTCTCCAAACTTCTATAATTCTACTTTGGTTGAACAGATCTTCCTAACACCTAGGTTGTCTAAATTGTCTAAATTTTCTAAGTTGTTTTTTTCTTTAAACTTAATTCTTTAATCCACTTGGAATTTGCTTTTATGTGGCTGTGTGATAGGGTTCCAACTTCCTTTTCCTCCAGATGGACTAACCAAGTGTACCAACCATTTCTTAAATTGGTGATCTTTTTCTTGTTGAATTGAAATTTCACCTTTATCAGACATTATATACTAAAATCCATTACTGGGATCTTGATTGTTTTCTATTGTTCAATTTTTTCCCCTATTTTGATGCCATGAGGTTATAATACATTGTCTTACATTCAAAATATTTTTTCTTATGATACCTAAGTATCTTTATTTTGTACCTTTTTTTGAAGTACCTTTATTTTGTACTTCAAATCATGTTTATTTTCCTCTTTTGATTCTTATCTTAGCTATTCTTAGAAATTCTTAGAAATGTTTTTCTCAGTATGAAGTTTAAGGTTATTCAAGTTTTATAGTATCTGATTCTAATTGGAATTACCTTCCATGTATATAGATCAATTAGGGAAAATTTAAATTTGGGGATATTATGGATCCATCAAAGAGCATAATGTATTTTCTATTTGTTTCATTTTTTCATATTCTACAATAAAATTTTTTAACTCCTTTATTAACCTGTATCTTTCTTGTTTATTTCTAGGACTCTTATAGCCTTGTTACTACTATGAATGGAATTTGTAATTCTATTTTCTTTTTAATTGGTTGTGGCTTTTATAAAGAAAGAATTTACAAAATTTTTTTCTTAAAATTAAGGCCATACTTTAAGACTTTTGGAAATGCCCTTGCCTTCCCTATAAAGGCAAGTCTGAGTCAACTAATTTTCAGTTAAGATAAATCAGGACTGGTCCTATTTTTTTTTTCTTCTAAATCATCTCCCATTGGCTCACTCAACTGACTATTCTGATTTGTGCACCCATTTTACAGTTCTTTCTTGACTGATTTCTGTCTGTCTTCTACTTGGTGCCACCTCTGTCCCTCAGACTAATCCGAGGGTGTCTGCTGCTTCTCAGCACTGGGCCAGCACACCTCTGGATCTGAGTACTCTCTCAGACAGTACTGAAGCAATTTCCAGCCACGTGGGATAAATTTTTTTTTTTTTTTGGTACCAGGGATTGAACTCAGGGGTACTCAACCACTGAGCCACATCCCCAGCCCTGTTTTATGTTTTATGTAGAGACAGGGTCTCACAGAGTTTCTTAGTGCCTCGCCGTTGCTGAGGCTGGCTTTGAACTTGAGATTCTCCTGTCTCAGCCTCCCTAAATGCTGGGATTACAGGCGTGAGCCACCGCGCCTGGCTAAAATTTTTATAACAGCAATATAAAACAACTAATCATCTCCAGAATGATCTCTAAAGTTATATATGCAGTAAAGATTATCCTAATAAGCAGATAAGAAACCATTAAGCACTTGAAGAATAGATATTTAGGTGTGGTCATATTAGACTAATAAGTCTCGATAATCAAGAGTAACTTAATTTAAGTAATCTACTTATAGAAAGTAGTTTTCTTCCTCTCACCTTGCTTATGGTATCTAATGTGTAAAGATTTAACTTTTAACGTTTAACAATTTAACTTTCTTGTCATACCCTCTGCTATACCCACAGAAATACAATCTCCCCATACCCTCAGCCAGAGACAGGGAAATCTTTTTTTTTTTTCTTTTTAAATCTGCACAATAGACAAAGACAAGCACACCTTGCCTATGATATCATTCTGCTCCCTACTTTTGTTTAGCCAATCCTTTTCTTAAAAGCCAATCTAGATGTTCATATCTGGGTTTAGCTTTGGCTTTTAATCTGTTACAAAATTCTCCACCTCTGAATCTACCTCTGCTTCTCCTGCATTGTCCTATCCTCAATCTGTTCATTACCTGCTCTTCTATGACCTTTCCCCAACTCACTGGCGATTAAACACAGTGCCTGTGCATGCTACGTCAGCAGTCTACCACTGAACTACACTCCCGCTCCCATCCCTATAACTCTTTCTTAATACAGAAAATGCATTGGGTATTTTTCTGACTAAGTTTAAGCTCTTGGATTTCTTTTAGGTTGATAATTCCTTTGCCTACCATTGCTTAACACTTTTCCAATCCCATCACACCAACCCTCAGTTCTGTCTCCCATAGGCTTCCATGGAAATTGACAGGCAGCATTCTGGGCTCCACCTTTAAACTGCAGGAACAAGTTGGCTTCTGAGCTTATCAGGTCCTTGCCCTCTTTATCACTTGAACTCTGACCGTTATTTCAATTGACCCTCACATGGGAGGCTGAATAGGATCTGTAATAGAATTACTTTCACCTTAAAAGTACCAGAGCTGGGCTAGGGATGTAGCTTAGTGGTAAAACATTTGCCTTACCCTGTTTGAGGCCCTCAGTCGGACCCCCAGCACCATATAAATAAATTGGTAGATAAGGCCAGTCCCTGTAGCACATGCATGTAATCACAGCAGCTCAGGAGGTTGAGGCAGGAGGATCATGAGTTCAAAGCTAGCCTGGGGATATGGCTCAGTGGTTGAGTGCCCTTGAGTGCATTCCTTGCTACCCAAAGTAAATAAATAAATAAATAGGTAGATTTTTTTAAAAAGGTAGATAAATAAGCGAGCAAGTTGACAGACTTTAATACTTGTCGAGCACCCTGTAGAAGTGAAACCTAGACTTGAACCCAACACTTTTGGCTGAAAATTCTTTGCCTTCAGTAACTACTTCTGTTTCTGGGAACAAAGAAATGAAAATGTCTGACCTTTTATGAAATTATAGACTCCTAGAGAATGGAGACCATGTCTTTGTCTTTAAATTCATTCTGTCCCAAAAACCCAGTAAGGGACCACCTGGAACAGAGTTTTGCATATCATGTTTTATAAAGAGTAATTCCAGGGGCTGGGATTGTAGCTCAGCGGTAGAGCGCTTGCCTCGCATGCGTGAGGCCCTGGGTTCGATCCTCAGCACCACATATAAAGCAATAAAATAAAAACATTGTGTCCATCTACAACTAAAAAAAAAATTTAAAAAAAAAAAGAGTAATTCCACTGGAAGTATACACAAGCAGCAGGGTGAAAATATAAAACCAAAGCATGAATGAAGAAGTGTAAACATTAATAGCAGTTACAGATGATGGCTTTCTAGAGCAGCTTTTATAAAAGTGTATATTTAAGATATGGAATGAATTATAGTGTTATAGAATATTAGAGCTAGATCATGAAAATCTTTATGATCCTCTTATCTAATCCTCCTCAACTGAGAGAACAATCAACATTTAGAATGTGATATGACGTAAAGAAATCCGAGGAGTAGCCCTTTTTTCTCAAGCCCAGGAATTCATTATTCAAGGAAAAAAATATTTGTGGTCATATTTCTTTTGGGACCAGCATTCCCTAACATTTTTGAGCTTTCTAAATGTACAATATGAGCTGTGTTCATCTGTGTAAATATCCAATGTTGATGTGTAAATGCCTGAGATTTTTCTAAATTTGTTTAAAAAATTCTCCCTATTTTAAAACAGGATTACAAAAGATGCTGTAGTTTTGTTTCTTGACATCATGTCTATCTTAAAACACAAAGTATTACATTCTTACATACTGATTCATTTTTTAAAATGCCTTCCTTTAGAACACTAAAAAGCAACACTGTCTTAAAAGATCATCAGAATATAACACACAATTTTATACAGTGCAATCAGTATAAATGTTGTCTTCTTTTGAAACTATATCTGTGACCCAAACATTTCCAATACTAAAAAAGTAAGCTTTGCCTTTAAAAACTTACTATGTTAAGTTGGTTTTTGATAGGTGACTCCTCTAAGCAGTTTATAAAGTGAATGAATCTAAGAAAAGCTGTTTTTGGTAATCATAGACAATGACATGGAATAGGAATACATAGAAATGAAAACTGTACATGCATCCAAATAAAACCTTGGCTGCATTTATGAAACAGGGATAACAGTTTTGAAATATGTTAATGCAACTCTCTTTATATTTCTCTGTATATGACCTTCTTAGGCTGCCCCAACTTTTCTTTGAGTCTCAGGAGATATGAGCATATTGTAGTAAAAATGTAAAGGAACAGAATGAGTTCATGCTCAAATTTTATCTATCAAAGTAGGCCTTTCCGTTTGTAGTAAAGTGATGATTTTTGAGAGTCAAACTTTAGCAAGAGGAAAAGAAACTTCTAAGTTGTTCCAAAGATTCCTCTTATGATACCAAAACTTGGAAAGCTGTGGATTGTTTTAAAATAAAGCAGAGAAAGAAAACTGAGGATAGGACCAGAAGGAATACATACCTGCTAGGGAATTAGTGGAGAAATTTCTAGGATTAGAGGAAAGAGATTCTAAAAAAGCAACCATGAAACAATAGAGTGTAGAATGAGGGAAGCATACAGAATGGAAAAATTATAGTAAAACCCGTTTCCTCTCACCCAACTCCCAAACACAGGGATAAACTGAACCACCAACCAGGGCTTGGGCTTGGTGAGGACAGGAGATGCCTGGGTTGCAAAATTTAGGAGGTTCTCTCTCTCAGTACTGCAAGCCTGAAAAGAAGTGCTTTTGTGCTCCAGGTGCCTCACCAGCTTCACCTAGTTCCAGCTCTGTAACAAAGATGGCTGTGTGGCAGCAGAAATCTCCTGAGCAACAGGGAAGAATCACAGTCACTGGTTTATTGTCCTACTTTCTTAGGCAGACACAGGAAAGCCTGTGAGCTTTTAGAGCAGCACTACTTCCAATGTAGTATAAGAAAGACAAGTACCTGCATAGACAGTCTGAACAATGTGATCGACTCCCCAGAGATTCCTCCAGAAGTTCCCACCAAACCTTCCAGAGGACTGAGGCGATGCAGAGAGAATGGGAAGATCCACACTGGCCAAGGGCTGGAAAATAAGATACCCAGGTAAAGACTGAAGACAGGAAGCAGGTGGGATCATTTTAATTTCAACAGATTCAGGACACATCTACTACACAGGTAGCAGTGTGACAAAGCCCCTCAACCGAAGCATATCAAGAAACTTCCCATGAGTCTATGAATATCATGTCTGGAACCTGGTCTTCACTGACTGACTACAGGTTGTGTGAATGTTCCAAGACACCAAGTTACCTTGGGGAGAATGGTAGTAACTCAGACTAAACTGGGGAATATTAAGTTTCCTTTAATTGGCAAATTTTGTTTTATATTGTTTTGTTTTTCCATGATAATAAAAGGGATATGTTTTTATGAACAAGAACAAATCAGTTATTCAAAATGAATAACCAAAAATCTCATTTCTCTGTATAAAAAATTAGTATGGTAAATGTTGACAGCATAGCGTAATACAACACATAATAAACATAAATTTGGCAAGTTTTAAGACAAATAGATACCTGTAAAACCACCTCACAATCCAGAAAATAAAAATTTCTGTTTCTCGCTTTCCTTTGTGACCATCCCACGTCACTCCTTAACTCCATCTATTCTTAGGCAGCCAGTGATTGGCCTTCTAACACTGTAGTCTAGTTTCCATTTCCTAGAAGTTTAAATAAGTGAACTCATGTAGTATGTAATTAAAAAAAATGGCTTCAGGGGGCTGGGGTTGTGGCTCAGTGGCAGAGTGCTTGCTCTGCACGTGTGAGGTGCTGGGTTCGATCCTCAGCGCCACATAAAAATAAGTAAAACAAAATAAAGATGCTGCATCATGAATAACTAAAAAAGTATTTTTTTAAAAATGGCTTTAGTTTGTTTTTTTAACTCAGCATAATTGAATTTCATCTATATTACGTGTATGACTAATTTCCCTTTTATTGTAGAGTAATATTCCACACATGGTTATGGAACTTTTTGTTTATCCAGTCATCTATTGATAAAATGCTGGGTTGGACAGTTATAAAGTTGTATGTGAGAGTTCTAGGTTTAGCACATCTTCAACACTTGAGGCAGTGAGTCTTTTCAATTTTAGCTGTCCTCATCAGTATGTAGTGGTATCTCATTGTTTATTGTTTGCATTTCCTTTCTGAATAATGATTTTTGAGCAATTCTTGTTCTTTCCATGTATCTTTGGTGAAACTTGTGTTCAAATCTTTTGCCCATTTTTTTAAAAAATATTTTTTTAGTTGTAGATGGACACAATGTCTTTATTTTATTGCTTTGTTTGTGGTGCTGAGGATCGAACCCAGGGCCTCATGCATGTGAGGCAAGCACTCTACCGCTGAGCTACAATCCCAGCCCCTTGCCTAGTTTTTTTTAAAACTAGGTTGTCTTACTGACTTTTGAAAATGATATATTTGCATACAAGTCCTCTGTTTGTCATATGTCTTATAAATATTTTCTCCAAGTCAATTGCTTGTCCTTTTATATATTGAAAAGTGTCTTTTGAATATCATAAGTAGCTAAGAAATATCCAGTATGATATCTAAGAAATGTCTCTGAAAGATCTAAGAAAGCTCTGCCTTTTCTTTTGTGTTTTCTTCAGGAAGTTTTATAGTTTTAGGTTTTACATAGTGCTAAAATTTGACTATTATATGTAATATAAAGAAAGTACTTTCAAACAAATACTGAACAATCACATGAAACAAATTAATATAGCATAATGATTAAGAATTCAGTATCTAGAGACATATTAAGGTTCTAGCCTTGGTTCCAACATTTAATTAGCTGTGATCTTGGTTAAAATTATTTAACTGGTCTGACCTTGTTTCCTTATCTAAAAATTAGGGTAAGAACATGTGAAATTGAGTGATTAGATCACAGACTCTCTAAGGTCCCTGTAGTGATCTAGCAGCCTGTGAAATTTTTAATCTGTGCTGTAGGATTGGGACTGGGAGAGGGTAAACACTCAGAATTCCCAGTGATGTAAATGAACAACAAATCTGGAATTGACAATTATCAGCATATAATCATTTCCTTATAAAACAATTTCTGACAGACAAAAAAGAGGGTAATGTGTTCCTTATAATATAGTTCTTGTCTCTGCTCTCAGTGCAAATAACATGAAGCACTCATTCAAGAAATAAGATTGCCAAGAAAGTGAGATGGGAAAAATGAAAAAAAGATGTATAGAGGGAGGGAAGGAGGGATGGATAAGTGTCCAAAGTACAGATTTTTACCCATAGGATTTAATTTCTCTGAAGATCCTTGTGTAAATTATATGCTTTATTAATTCTTATGTTATTTAAAAAATTTTTTGAGCCAGGCTATTACCCCATGAAAAATGTTTTAAGACTTTAGCCATCTAGGGTTCTTATTGCTGTTTGTTTGTACTGGGGATTAAACTCAGAAGTACTCTACCACTGAGATACATCTCCAGCCCTTTCCTATTTTTTATTTTGAGACAGGATCTCCCTAAGGAGCTTAGAGCCTTGCAAAATTTGACGCTAGCTTTGAATTTGTGATCCTCCTGCCTTGGCCTCCTGGGATGCTGGCATTCAGGCGTGTTCCAGCATGCCTGGTCTAGTTGATCTTCTTTGGGATGAAAAAATTTAAACATTTGATGAAGGGGAAAAAAATTGAAATGTTCCTATAATTTAAGGAATTTCTTCCAAAGAATATATTAATTCAGTTATTTGAACTATTTTGGCCTACAACTTCTTCTATACAAGTGGATACTTGAAGTCCACATATTTTAACAATCACTGAATATTGTTTTATTTTGATTAAATTTTGGGGAGAAGAAGACTCATACCCATCCACTTAATGCTTTTAATAGACACCTACTATGTCAGGCACCGCACTAGGTGTGATTGTTCATTTTAATTTGCACACTTTCCCCAAACTGTACTTTTGGCAATAAAAACTGTCTTATAAAGTTGAAAGTTGTAAAAGTCTCACTGTTGGTTAGAAGTAGAGCACTCTTGAAATCTGTAATTCAGTTGAGTAGACAAGTACCTCTGTGATACTCCAAGTCCCATTGTAGATACACATTAACCCAGTGTGACTCCCAGTGGGAAGCTCTGGAGAAAGTCTGTAAAGAATAAATGGAATTTTGATGGGTAAATACTGAGTTGTGAGAAAGTGAAGAAGAGGAAGATAAATTCTAGGTAACATAAATGTTTCATAGAGGCCCATGGCCCAGAGAATGCCTGGTGACATCACAGAACAACAAGTTGCTCTAATTTTTGTAGGAAAATAGGGTGGTAGGAGAGGTCAGCATGTGACAGGCTTGGAAGCAAAGTGAGATATCTGTGGAAGGTAGCAGAGGGCCAGTAAATAATTTTGGCCAGGAGAAAAGGTTGGTCAGAACTGTTTTAATAAATCATGCAGTTCTTATCTAATCCATGATAGTCTAGAGGCACAAGGAATAGAAATTGGAGGCAGAAAAACTGGAAGAGACTGTTGAGAATGCTGGGAGAAGTTTAAGAGGATATACACTGATTCCCTGCCAGGAGAGAGGGAGAATTTCACTTCCCATCCTGACTGTTCTTTCAAAAGCTCTTTTTTGTACTTATTTGTTGGAAAGTAAAGTAGAAGTCCCTGTTTGATTTTAAAGGATTTTTTTGTTTATCGATTGGTTGGCTTGTTTTTTTTTATCTGGCAACTAAAAAGGAATTTTTTTTGTATGCAGCACCAAGATATAACCCAAGTGATGCTCCAGGAAAGTCAATGTAGTGATGAATTAGAGAATGGACTTGAGGAGGTTAGTTGCTCCTTGTCCAGGTACTGGAAAGTAAGGAATGAAAGTGGAACCCTAGTGATTGGTAGGAGATCTTGAAAGGGTGGAATCAATAGAATTTGATTGCACTGGGAGATGCAAAGTTGACTTCCAAATTTTAAACTCAAGTGGCTAGGAAAATTGTGGTCCCTCTGCGGGAAATAAGACAGTGGCGGGGGTGGGGGGGAGAGTTAAGCTTATTTTAAATAGGCTGTATTGGAAGTAATGGTAGGACTTTCATAAAGAAGCATCCAGAAGTTGTTCAAAGGCCAGAGCTGATGTTCATGAGAGAAGTAGGATGCCGATAACATAGTTAGTGGTCTGCAAGGTGATAAAACTATGTGTGATGGGTGTCTGTGCTGAAGGATAACATGGTGACAGACTAAAAAAAAATGACTCACCAAGGGTAGATCTCTGAGGAAACAGAGGAAAGGGACCCACCCACAGAGACAGAAAGGACAGGAGCACAGAGTAGAACTTTCAAAGTTGCCGAGGTAAAGGGAAGGGAGGAGAAGGAGGAAAAATGCAGACCTGTTGAGGAGGATGAGGATAAGGATGTGAATGCCAGGGGGGTTGCTTCTTTTTTCTTTTCCTTTTCTTTTCTTTTTTTTTTTTTTTTTTTTTGGTAGCAGGGATTGAACAGAGGGGTACTTGACCACTGAGCCACATCCCCAGCGCCATTTTTTGTGTTTTATTTACAGGCAGGATCTCACTGAGTTGATTAGCACCTCACCTTTGCTGAGGCTGGCTTTGAACTCATGATTCTCCTGCCTCAGACTTCCAAAGTGCTGGGATTACAGGCATGCGCCACCGCACCTGGCAAGCACCGCTTCTTCTAGGCAACTTACCTTCTTCCCTCCACACTCCAAGTCATCCGGGACTTACTTTCTCTTGTTGCTTGACCTGGGCACAAATGGCTTTGGTAATAGGTTATCCACCAGTGTTTGCTTGGGTATCTATTTGCTCTTTTGATCTAATGATCCCTAAAAGCAAGGACAGTGGGGTTATTTAGCAGAAGGAAACAGGACAGGGATTCGAGTGACCCTGAGAGCAGTTTCAGAAGAGAATTGGGAAGTCAAACTGTAAGCTGTTATGGAATAAGAAGATGGTACAGAATGAAAGGAGCACCTCATAGAGACAGCAGGCAGGGAGTTATGGGAAAGTTGCATTAAGAGAGAGGCAGAAGCCCGGCACGGTGGCTCAAGCCTGTAATCCCAGCACTTAGGGAGGCTGAGACAGGAGAATCGCGAGTTCAAAGCCAGCCTCAGCAATGGCGAGGCGCTAAGCAACTCAGTGAGACCCTGTCTCTACATAAAACACAAAATGGGACTGAGGATGTGGCTCAGTGGTTGAATGCCCCTGAGATCAATCCCCAGTACCAAAAAAAA
>CM053399.1:139839235-140031116 GCA_028644305.1 Xerus rutilus | reverse complement strand
AGAGGCAGAATAAATGTTTAATTCTAGGATAAGAGATTCCAATATGTTCCTAAACTGTGTTGAAAGCCAGTTGAAAGGGGAGAATGAAAAGGCAAGAAGGGGCGGGGGTAACAACTGGTAGTGTTTGAGAAGGGACTGGTAGATGTAGGGGACAGAGTGACCTCTGGCTGAAGGCAGGGACGGGGAGAAGGTGCAGAGAAATGCAGACAGGAGAGGTGACTGTAGTGACTGGACTATGAGGAAGGAAACTAGGGCCTAATGGTTAAAAAATAAAATAAACTGACCTTTTACTGACTAAAATACTGCCACTTATCAGTGATGGCAACATTTTCTTCAAGTCTCAACTTCCCTTCCCATAAAATGGGGGCACTACCTTCCACCTACAGTAACTGCATGTTATTGGCACTAACTTGTCTGTTTTTGTTGGTTCTGTTTTGGCCTGTTTCCCCGATGGGACAAAGTAGCTGTAAGATGGTTCTGATAAGATCTTATCAGCAAAGTATAAGGTGGGCCATCTGAATATGGAGATGATAATGCCACAATACCTAGAGCTCAGTAAAAGGTTTACAAGTACTGGGCATAGGAGAGGGATGTTAATATAACGTCAATAAAAACTTGTAAGTATTAGTGAGGACTCGGGATATTCACTCCAGGGTGAAAACGGATTCTTGGAGAAACTGAGCACCTTTTGGAAAAGATTTTGGGGACATGTGACTACAGTGTTCCTTTCTGGCCTGTGAGGGTTTTAAGTAAGGTGCTACCCAGGATGCACGCATCTTTGGAGGCTTTGGGTGGCCTTCAGCAAGTTTCAAAGCCCTAGAAGTCTCTCAGGTGTAAATCTCCACGGGGCTAGCAAATGGGTCTCAACCCAAAGATTGGGAGCCTGTAACCAGAGCTGGGAAGGCCGCTGGGAATGCAGATGTGTTTGATCCAGGCTGCTGCACAGCCTGGCTGGCACAGTCTCACACACTTCCCACGCCCTGGCCAGCCCTTCCAAGTGCTGTACTACAGGAACTTAGTTTTTATCTCCTGCCCATCTCAAGACCGCAGGCTTTTTCTCTTTGTAAATTGCCGAGTGTGGAAAGACACGCCCTTCCACGCCTGCAGCGGGGCCGCCTCTTGCGCCTCCCCGCCCAGGCTCTTTTCCGGACGGCGCTGGAAGTTCGGGTGGCTGAGGGAGGCCCATGGGGCCCGTGGCGCTGCCCGCCTGGCTGCAGCCCAGGTAGGGTGCTCCACAGAGGTGGGAGGGAACAGGAGGGGGCGGACGGGAGGATGGCCCGCCGGCAGAGGCCAAGGACCCAGCAGCGGGAGTCACCCACCAGCCCAGCTGCGACACCCAACCCTACCGGCCCCGCGCTCCCTGGAACTCCAGACAGATATTAGCTAAATTAATTCTCTTGACAACCCTAGGAAGAAGGCTCTCTTTTCCCCACTTTTGAGATGAGGAAATGGGAAGGACAGACTATGTGGCCACTCCTCCGTTTTGTGCGCTTTCTGCCAGTCCCTCTGCCTTTCCTCTTTACCCCCACCAAAAAGCCTTTCCCTTGACTTTGTTGGTCGCAGTGTTGCAGGGTGGGTTTTAATCTTACGGAAACACCTATCACACGTGTGATTCCAGGGAAACTGATTCGGTGGACTAGGAAAGGGGAGGGCCCGGGTATGTGTATTTTTAACCCACAAGTGATTCTGAAGCAAGTTGGAGGATTTCCTCTTTTTAACCCCTTTAGTTGTGTCATCTGTTGATCATCCAGCAATATGGCATGCTCCTGAGCTTATTTACCGTGTGTTTCTCAGAGGTGTCACATCTCCTACTTGGCAGGAGAAACTTTGTCTATACTGGCAGGGCCACTCCCACCATCCTTCTGAACCCCCAGGGAACACTTCAAACAAGGCTTTCTCTAACTCCCTCAAAGGGTGCATCTGTCTGTCTTCCCTTAGTCATCTCCCCAGCAACCCACAACACATTTTTAAACCCAGCTTGACTTCCCTTTTTTGGCATGAGCAACTTAAACGTCTATGTGTGTCTGATGACGGAAACTATCTGCCCTTGCAAAATAGGAGGCAGTGGCAGGATACCCCAATCACAGAATGCATTCAGAGGTCAGGTGTGTCCAATTACTGAATTATCCACCATTTGAGACTATGGCCATCACTACTCCCTGCTCACAACTGTAACCCAGTTAAGTTCTACACTTAGCAGACTGAGCTCCTGGAGCACATATTGACCATATCAATCCTTCTGCACTCATGTGTCTGTCCTCCCGCCCCCTGCCCAATATTCAAAGCTATCTATGCAGAGATTGCTTTTACCCCTGAGTTAACGTTAGGGTTAGAATTTTATCAAAGATGAAAGTCAAAAAAGATCTGTATTTGGTTTTAAGCAGACTCAGTATACTCACTTTAGTAGTGTGTGATATGGGTCCCTTCAAAATCTGATATGTTTTGTGGGGCAACTGATTAAAAGACTCTGATAACAGGTTTTTTGTTGTTTTTTTGCTTGTCAGGTTGACTAGTGTGTTAAAGGACATGTGTACAATGATGTAAAGGTTAATAAAACAAGTGTTTGATATTTTCCGGCATTTATAGGTATAGGAAGACTGCTTATCTTTTCATCTATTATTTAATCCAGTTCTGTGGCCACTCGTGGATATTTACAAATATGACAGTCAGATTCTTTTCATTTGGAAAAGGTAAAACTCATGTTTATTTTTAACTATTAACCCTTGGTTTTGCCTAGAGTTGCTTATGTTAATCTTCAAATTGCTTTGAAGCTCACCTAACATCCTCCACTTCTCTAAAATTTATATTTTTCAGAAATCATACATCCTGATTATTGCAAAATCAAAACCTTTTTGGAGAAGGGAAAAGATGGGATAAGGGAAAGGGATTTAGTTTGGATTAGGCAGTTTGCTCTGAAAACAGATACACCATTTCACTGTTTCTTTTGGTTCTGCACCAAACCCTCACAAATTCGGTGTGCTTTGAGGAAATCTGTAAATTCTAGGATTGCATTTTGTGCAGAGCAACCAGGAGTTAATCAAATTCTTCCACTGTTTTTTATTCCTTAGGTTTGACTGGAGACTTTGTTATTCACTCACTAACGAATACTCCCCAGGACTCTATTTGGTCCCCCTACTAAGTAATGTGTAAATGACATGCTTTGACTGACCACCTACCTGGGAGTTGGCAACAATGGCTTAAATCATAAGCTTCCTCCCTTTTCCTAAAAAGTAAAGATACTCTTTTAAAATGGCATTTCAATATATTTTTTTTAAAGAATGAATCATTAAATGACTGTCAATAACATTCTCTTCGTGTTCCATCCCCACATGAGTAAGTGTCATCACGGTTTACAACTGTTGAGTGACTTGACAGTTTGAGCAACTGCTGGTTTCAGCTAAAAAACAAACCTTCCATGCTGTGCTCATCAGTTCTGTATCATAAGGAAATTAATCTACTTCTGAGATACCATAAACCATTTTATGTTGCTTTTTCTTACAAAAATCTACAGATAAATTCTTGCCTTTGTGAATTAACGTCAAGGATACAACCTAAGGCTTGAATTTCAACTGAGCAGTGAGAATTTTCAAGCAGAGGAAAATGGAGGTGATGGGAAAACTCCTTTAAATATTTATAATAAAAAAGCCATCACACTAGGCCTTGGAGGTCAAGGCTATGCGAATATTATAGGTCTTTTACCACACACGTCCCCAGGAACTCTAGCGCTGTCTTACTTTTCCAGAGGGAAAGTTGCTGCAGTCAGCAGTGTTTATTCTTATTATCATGTCATCATAATTACAGTAGCTACTCATTGAAGAAACACAACTGATTTATATGAAAGGGAGACTGAGAACATCTGAGTGGGGGTTCAGTATAATTCCTGAATTAGTGTATGACTTAAATAGCTCAGCAGCAATCTGAAACCCTGAACTTGTGATTCCTGCTCCCCTCTTCCTTCACAGAACTGTGTCATTTGTATCTTAATCACAAGAGGTGCAGGAAATGCAAAAAAGGGTAGGTGGTCTGAATCGGGAATCATCTGAAATCAGGGTGATGGTAACGGTGTCCACCTCGTGCAGCAGCTGAGAGACCCTCAGCACTTGATCAGTTATCATTTGAATGAACACTAGGCACTAAAGTCAGCACAGTTACCTCTTGAAGATTCTAGAAGTGGCATGGATTTCATTTTAAAACTTAAAGCCAAATTTATCCTATTTAGAGGGACATTTATTACCCATCCATTTCCACTTCTTCTAAGGGCAATATCTCATTTTTTTTTAAGATGATTTTTTTTAGTTGTTGATCTTTATTTTATTCATTCATTATTTATATGTGGTGCTGAAGATCGAACCCAGTGCTTCACACACACTAGGCAAGCACTCTACCACTGAGCTACAGCCCCAGCCCGACAGTATCTCATTTGAGCCCTCTGAAGTGCAGACTCCAAAAGTCCTAATCAGAAGCCCAAGTTCAATGTTTAGCACAAATCCAGAAAACACAAGGCAAGTTCATATAGGAACCACACACTCGATAGACTTAGTATCTGATATCATAGCATCATTAAGGCCATTTCCATAAAGCTTCTCTGAAATACTTTTTCTCAGTCATTTTCTTGTCATTGGAAAAGCTGAGCACAACAGCTATTGGAACTTCACCTTCAACCTATTTTTGCTTCAGGTGGTTTAGATTCCAACTGATTACCTTTATGTGGGAATTCCTTTATAATCTCTTATATGGGGAATAAATAGTGCAGCCTTGGCTGTGAAGCCTGAAACTTTCACTTTCTTTTGGAAGGAGATCAAAGTATACTACAATATGAAGTGCTTTCTTGGCATTGCATTCTTAATTTAGTAGCCTATTTATAGAATTTTTACACGTACAATAAAAAAAGGTAAATAATCTCAACTTTATTTCAAACAGCTGCATGGATTTGCATTGTGAACTGGTTTTTACTTTATTTGTATTTTTAATTCTCTGAATAGATTCAGTGGTCGACACGTTTTATGCTATCGGACTTGTTATGCGACTTTGCCAATCCATTTCTCTCCTGGAGTTGCTGCACATATATGTTGGCATTGAATCAAACCATCTTTTCCCAAGGTTTTTGCAGGTAGGTTTCAATCACATTATTATAGAATCTTTAATTTTTAACTTTGTTCCATTTACAGCCTTCTCATTTTATGGCCAATCCTTTCCTTAAGTCCCTGATAAGGAGAATCCATTACATAGAAGGATTGTTTTATTCTAAAACTGCAGTTAGAATAGCTGATATGAAACATTCAAGGCAGTGGTGCTTGTTGATCTATGCATTGCCTTGATCCTATCCTAGTAGATTTCAGGGCCACTTCCCACCCTCAGTACGTCCCAGCCTGGGGTAGTATGAGAAAGCAGAAAGTGAGAGGATTGAAGCCGTTCACACGTAACTATGGTGCCCTGCTTTTCTACTGATAACTGTGGGATTATTCCACCCACAGCCATTGAGGTGTTGCTGGGAAAGGATATCATACAAATACCTAGCAAAGAGCAGATAATTAACAAATCTCCAAATTTCTTTTTCTTTTTTCCTTTTTTGGTACTGGAGATTGAACTCAGGGGCATTCAACCACTGAGCCACATCCCCAGCCCTATTTTGTGTTTTATGTAGAGACAGGGTCTCACAGAGTTGCTTAGTGCCTCGCCCTTGCTGAAGCTGGCTTTGAACTCGAGATTCTCCTGTCTCAGCCTCCCTAAGTGCTGGGATTACAGGTTTACGCCACCATGCCCCGCTCCCCAAATTTCTTTTCATCCCTATTTAGAGAACACTCCCAGCCATTTCTTGTTCATTCTACCACTTTTATTGAATTCAAATGGAAAAGGGAAATGATTCGTGTTTACCAAGTATAGGATCTAAGCATAGACTTGGGGTCACACTGACCTGGATTCAAATCCCAGTTTTACCTCTTTACTTGTTGCCTGAATTTACATAAGTTGTTCAATCATTCTGACCCTCCCTTTCTCATGATTTAAGAATAATATGGACTTAACAGAATAACTGAGAACATGGGTGGGGAAAGTTCCTGGTACTTAGTTAAAATAAATACTTGTTTGTCATTGCTATTATTTTAGCTATTATTTGTTCCCTCTACCATGCCTTTAACCCTAGATGACCATGTTCTTTCTAAAGGCAGGTGGAAAGAAGATTGGCAATTTACTGATAGACTCAATGGAAAATCTTGATTACTGCAAGAAAAACCACAAAGTGACATTTTCCTTAAAGTGGAAATAAGGATTAGGTGACTATATGAACATGTGTTCATAACCTCCAGGATTGGAAATAGGTATCTATGCTAATTGTAGGTATCCCCAAAGCAAATTTAAAAAGTGGATAACTATGCCAAACTTCCATTGTAAAAATTATTAAAATGTCAGTCATCTTGTATTGCCTAGCAAAGTGCTTAGAATATAAATATATACCTTAATTTTTTATTGAAGGAATAGGATAGATTTCTTGTACTAAAATTTGCTTTAAATACCATGAAAGTTTAAAAGATGGAAATGGCAGTATAATCCAAAGGAACCTAGTAAGAACTCAGTATTACAAGTTTATCGGATATTTTTTATTTTACTTATTAAAGAAGAGAGAAGTTGTATCCATTAGGATGAAGACATTTTAAATGTTCAAATGATTAAATGTAAAATAAAGTCAGGGGAATAATGTATAACAGATTAACATAATAGTTAACTAGCTAAGACCTAGATGGAATTTCCTTCAACATATTTCCTCACAAAATAAAAAGCTACAGATCTGACCCAGAAGCAACATGTAATTTAATAAGACTTATTTGTATTTATGAATTATTTAACAAGCATGCTATTCTTTGAAACGACTGAAGTAAGTAACACCATCCTGTAACATTAATCTTGGAGGACAGAATTAACAGGCCAGGTTAAATGAAAGTTGTATAAAAGTTCTGTTCTATCACATGGAATTATTTTGCTTGGAATATGATCAAATTCATCTAAAATCTTAAGTCATGTTTTCTTTTAGTGTTCTTTTAGAAACATTTTTAGGCTAAATTTGTTAATACTGATTTCATGCTAAAACAGCATTTTCAAAATTAAAATTTTCATTAGTTCAGTTAGTGCATCCAGTGAGAATGGGTAACTATAATAAAAAGAACTGAATGGGTACTTAGAATATGCCTAGAAAATATGCACATATTTTATGCTGTATAAAATTTTCTAGGTTTGCATAATAGAAATTATTTAACTTAGAAATCTGATTTTTTGGAGTTTTGGAAATGCCAGAATATTTAAATGTGATTTTAATCACCACTAATTAAAACTAATGGCTTATAGAACCATCACTAATGGTTCTAAAATTACAGTAGTCCTGATTGTAATTTTGAAATAATGATAAATAAACATTAACACTTTAGACTTAAAAGTGAGTTTGCAAAGTCTACTGTTAATGGAGCAAATGATTCTTAAGTCTTTGGTCCTTAGGGAGGGATAACAAGTCAGGGATTAACACATTAGGGAAGACAATTGCCATTCTTCTCCTGGACTGATTATTAGTATTTTTTGTGGTGGTTTTGCTTCCTTCTAAAATTTCTTCTGAGATATTATCTGCCCTCTATTTCTTTTATTCACTGGTTCTCAGAATGAAAATGGTGTTAACCGAGCTTCAAAACACATCATCTTGTCCAAAGTTTCATTTTCTGCCCCATTCCTTTATTCTGCAGACAAATAGAATTCTCTCTTTATGAGATGACTGAGGCCTCTGCTTTAAAATAATGAAACAAAACTCTCAGGTTGTGTAATCATTGTTGGTTTTCCTGTTTCCCCATTTTAAGTGAAGAAGCTGAAGTCAGGAGAGCAACTGAGTAATCACAGCTGACTATGTGCAGATCTTAAAAATACAGGGTGCCCAGATGCTTTCAAGGAGGCCATAAACTACGTTCACACAATTGTAATGTTATTTTGATATTACCTTCAAGAGACTGCTAAGCCACAACTGAATTCTTTTGGGGGACTGGTCTTGCAAAATATCCAGATAAATAATTCCAACTAGTAGTAGAGATGGATAAGCTTGCTGAATAGTTAGAATCCCTTAGCAAGTACTGGTGGTGTACAAATAGGGGTAGGTTTGTGTTCTGTGAGTACACTCACATCTTTATTTTGGCACTGCAGGAAGAGACATGGATTTTAAAAATCATGTAACTGCTAACACAGAATGAGGGGGGAAAACACTATTGATTTATAAGACAAGCATTTAACAGATACATATTTTATTTTTAATATGCTTTAGGAGGAAAGGGCAAAAACATAACATGAATAGCTACTTAAAACTTCCATTTTTGGAAATAGGTACATGCCAATTAAAACTATATAAAAATAGCTGTGGCAGCACATGCCTGTAATCCCAGTGGCTCTGGAAGCTGAGGCAGGAAGATTGCAGTTCAAGGCTAGTCTCAGCAACTTAGTGAGGCCCTGTCTCAAAATAAAAAAGGGCTGAGGATGTGGCTCAGGGACTGAGTGCCTATGGGTACAAAAAAAAACACAAAAAACAAAAAAATGCTACATGAAAATGATATTTTTAATTTAAGTGGAAAAGTCTAAAACATTTTAAAATACAAAAGAAAATAATTAAAAGGAAAGTAAACTTAGAGAATTAGAATATTACCAATTCTGACATATTTTAAAGGGCTTTGATCATACTCCATTTGTGCAGAAGCCTGAGAAAGCTTATTGATACAACATTAGGATGTTTCAACTCAAGAAGAGGCAAAAGTAGCCAAAAAATAACTTTAGTATGATAATGTTAGACTGATACACTTTGTATGAAATAAAAGTAAGATATAAGTAAGAATAATAGTTTACTCTGTTTTTTTGAGAAATGCTTGCAAAGACTTCATTTATAACTGAATTAAAATGGTTCAATTCCACATCCTTCATAAACACTGCTGCATATGTATTAATTTTACATTTTTATATAATCCTTTTAATCTGTTAACACTAGTGATTAATCAAAACACTAACAACTATAACCCTTAAATTATTGTGCCTACAAAAATTTCATTTGGGACCAAATAGTGTGAACACTTTCTGTATTTGCCCATATCAACTCCTGTTTGACAAGGACAAGCAGGGATCTGCTCTCTAAAAATCACTCCAAAGATGTTATAGTCACAGACGGTCCCCCTGTCTCTGTACTGGCAATTAAACCCAAGGGTGCTCAACCGCTGGGGTACATCTCCAGCCCTTTTCACTCTATTTTGAGACAGGGTCTCACTAAGTTTTTCAAGGCTGGCCTTCAATTTGAGATTCTCCTGCCTCAGCCTCCCAAGTTAAGAGAACAGATATGGAGGAATTCCCACAGAGAATGTCTTACTCCCTTTTAAGAAAACAACTTGGTAGGTTTCACTCTAATTTCTTTTAAGGTGTGAAGTGGGAGCTTATTTGCATTGTTAGACTAATCTTTCAAATTTTCATAAAATCACATAGATTTCTCTCAAGTTTGAGAATAAGCTTATATTGTTAGAAATGAAACTGCTTAAGATAGTGTTAAGCAGTAAGATTCCCCCAAATTTGAAACCTCCTGGAAATGAATTACACACACACTTCACTCTGTAGGTAAGATTTTAGATTTTTCCTGTTTTGTCCATTAGATCCATGGAGTTACTTAGTGTGATAAGTACAAAGCTATATTCCTAGTGTAATTTAACAAATGCTGAAATTGACTTTTTTAAAATTCATAGATTGGATTATCTATGTAGAAAATGTTTTCCTCTAAATGTACTAATCACTACATTAAATTATATTTAATAATAACTGACAGGTCTGTGTACCACTTTTCTAAGTTCTTTGTGTGCATTAACACTCTTCAGAACAATTTTTTCCTATTATAATTCCTATGTGATGGATACTAAGCATTATCTGTAATTACTTAACACAAAAGTCAATTACTGAAGATCACACAGGTTGTGTATCTTATAGTAAACACTTATTTAAGCTACATTTGTTTACTATCCATTTTACCAAGTAGAATGCAAATACTGTAAGGGCAGGGATTTGATCTTGTTTACAGAGATATCCTCTGGGACCCAGAGCTGTACTAGTACTCTCTATAATTATCTATTAGAGGGAGGATGAATAAACAAATATATAGTAGAATTATTTAAATGCTTTTGTCTTGCAGGGAACATAGTTGATGAATATATAATGATGTTTCTGAAGTTCTCAAAAAGTTCATAGAATAGAAAGTTTGGGTTATCATTTTAGTAAAAGTCAGAGACTAAAACTATAAGATTCCAGAAAATTTCCTTATGTTTGAAGTATTTTGCCTCTTCAGCACTTCAACTTATAAAGTGCTACCTGCAATTTATAAACTAAGAACTTAGCTTCATGTATTGTTCTAACCTGGAGTTTAAGATTCCAAAACAGAACATAAAAATGCAAAGTATTCTTATTTTCTAGTTAGTATACTTTTGAATAGACATTAAACAGGTTTAATGTGGCCTAAATTATAAGATTTCTACTACGCCTACTACTACTATACCTTTTATTCTACCTGTTTGAGTTACACTGAACGTTACAAGACCATTTCATTAGTAATAATCAGATTGTCATAGGATTTGTTAGAAATAGTGCTTGGTTTTCCCAATTGTAAAGCTCAAACAACTGATCAAATTATTTAGTCAGCAACTGATCCTACTAAAGAAAATAAGTTTAAAAAATATTTTCCTCAAAATTGATTTGGTATTAATTTAAGAAACTAAGGAGGCTATTGTTTTAAGGTATAATTTCAAAGTAAACTCTGTTTTAGAGACTAGATGGCTGTATGTGAGGTTCTGGAGTAGTCCACAGAGTAACAAAGGTGAGAAAGTCAAGTGTTTCACAACCGGGGATTAGAATTGTTTTGTCCAGATTTTGATGTCAGACCTGCAGGCAAGTCACTTTAACTTAGTAAAATGTGTACCTTTTATAAAAGGCAGATTAACAGTAATAGCACCTGCTTCTTATGGTCATTATGGAGATTGAGATGATGTTTGTTTGGAATCTGGGCCAAAGGTAACCCATAAATGTTTACTTTTATCAACTTAAGCACATCTCTGCCTAAATTCCTACATTGTATTGTCATTGAGTGGCCAATTAGGATCACAAGTTCAAAGCCAGCCTAAGCAACTTAGTGAGACGCCTGTCCCAAAATAAAATTTTGTTTTGTTTTTTTTTTAGCTGTGGAGGTGCTTATTTGCATTGCTTAAAGATGTGGTTTAGTGGTTAAGCATTCCAGAGTTCAATCCCCAGCACATACACACACACACACACACAAAGGTTGATACTGTATATACAGGGAGTCTTTTCTTTACATACTCACACATATGTATATGTGTTGTGGTTTGGTTTTGGGGGGCACATCAGTTGCTGATGCAATCTCGGATTCCATCATTAATATGCCACAGACCCTCAGTTGATGATTTTCAATAGAGTGAGTCTCATCACGCAGCTCCGGTCTCTTTTAGGAGATTTCCCGCTCTGTCCTCATCACCTAAAGGTCAGCCTGACATCATGGACAGTTTACAACTCTGGAGACTTAAGATATATGTTTCCTGACCTGGGTATGTCAAATTCTCTGGTTCCCAAATTCCTTATTTGTAAAAAGGTAGGGCTGGGTTAGTGTCAGAATATTTTAGCTGAAGGAGACTCTAGAGATCACCTAATTAAGAGGCATCTACATTTTTTCAGTAGTTGGCTATGTAATTAGAAATCTGTGTTGTGTGTGTGTGTTCGTGTCTCTCTCTCTCGAGATTTTTAGCAAAAAGCAAGGTTTCCTAATTACCAGGCATTGATGAAATGTAAGATTAGACAGTGCCTCAGTATCTACAGCTTGTATTCAAAGGTGTCATTACAACAAGGTTGGATCATACAATAATTACACTTGTAGTTCAGTAGAATTCATTATAAATAAAGAAACTGGGGCACTATATTATAAACACTGACCAAAGAAAAATAGCTATGTAGTATAGTATTCACATATTGACTCAAGTTTGAATCATGTCTTAATTCTCCTTAGCCAAGCAAAGGCCCTCTTGACTCACCTCTGTGGTCACGCACATGCTGAGATAGCTCAAACGTGTGGATTTCTGATCATGTGACACACTGTTGGCAAATCTTGGATTTTTCTGCACTAGATGGTTTTCCTGGACAAACAGCCAGATTGTCCCAGTATTTTCTCCTTAATCAGCTTTTAAAATAAAGACAGCTATTGAAAGATATAAAGCGATCCTTTTATGTTTTCCTTTCTTACAAGTATGTTCCTTCAATCTCAAATCTACTTTCTTTTGACCAGCGAGAGCAAAGTAACATGTCCTATTAAGCAACCAAAAATGTAGACTATACAGGATATGTTAATAAACATAAGAGAGCACTTAATATTTAGGTGGGGAAAGAGCTGTATTTTTTTGAGCCTAGTAGCTGGAGCTAAGCCAAAAATATGTGAATTCTCAATGATTTGGAAATGCTTACTGACTTGGAATATATGTATGTATTCCAAGAATGTGTTAAATTTTTTTCATTTTCCACTAGCTTATGAAAGTTTGGATTATATTACTCCCCTTCCCCCACAAAAACTACAATGGTTTCTCTATTGGGTGAAATTAAAATTTCTTGGCCTATCATTCAGAACCCTTCACAACCCAGCCCTAAACACATTTTCAGTTTATTCTTCCCTGTTCTTTCCTTCTCTGCACCCTCCACTCCAGCTTCTCAGTGGTTCTTACTCTTTCCAAAACACCCTGCATTTCTACACCTTTACTCAGACTGCTCCTTTTGCCTAGGATGCCCTTTCTCAAATCCAGTCTACTTGACACACTCATCCATTTTTAAAAATCCAGTTGAAAAGGTGCCTGTCTTCAAAGGTCTGTGTTCTTTTTCCAGGAAGCAAACATCTCCCTCACTTGTGCCACTCCACAGCACATACATTTCCATAATGCTCCACATTCTCCCTCCACCACTACCCTCTCTGGAGCAAAAACCATGTTTTCATTACAGCATTTAATATATAGTGAACACTCAATAAAAGATCGCCAAAGTGAATAGAAACATGTGCATGTGGCAAGAAAAAGAAATATCCTGATAAAATGTTATCTTTTCATTCACTATATATAATTTGGAAAGTAGGAGAAAAACAAACAGGAGGAAATGAAATTTACCCATAACACAACTCCCTAAGGAATAGTCATTGTTAACATTTTGGTATACATAGTTCCAGTTAAAGCATACTTAAAAAAAACTCTGGTTTTTAAAATTAGAAAATTACTTATATGGCCTAACAGATGATCCTAATTCTTGACTTTGCCGTTTCTTTGTTAGCTCACAGAGAGGATAATTATTCTTTTTGTGGTGATCACCAGTCAAGAGGAAGTCCAAGAGAAATATGTGGTGTGTGTTTTATTCATCTTTTGGAATCTGTTGGATATGGCTAGGTAAGAAGGCAAAATAATGTCTTAAAACAAGTCCAAATTGCTTTCTACAGTAAAGCCAGTAATAGCTGCTTATATTTGGTTACTCTGAATGAGACAGAAAAGCATAACCTCTTTTCAAATTATTTTATCTTGATATGGAAATGTATTTTTAGTGCTTTCTATAATGGGCATATCAAAGATAATGAAAACCTACCATGGTATTACAAGAGCAAATCAGTGCATTCAGGATTCTAGCACAAGGCTTGGCATAACACCAACTTGAAATAAACCTCACAGCTGTTTGCTAATGAAAGGCATTCCTTACAATTGCTCCGGCACATTACTTTAACAAGCAAAGCAGAACTTTTATTCTATCATTGTCAGAATTTACAAAGTTGGTTTCTGTGAACTTAATGATATTTTAAACTTAGGACCTCATCTTTCAGGGGGGGAAATGCACCTCCACATCAATTTTTCTATGTAATTTCAGTGGGTTCAAATGATTAGCAGATCCTTTCATGGAACCCCTGGGAATTCTTGTTCTAGTCTTCAGTTTCCTTCTAATTCTAAAACTTCACAATGAGATGTGCCCAGTCTTTTATCAATGAGCTCTCATACTCTCTTTCGGGAGGTGTTCTAACTGCTGCTTCAGCTTTCAAATGAATATTATCTCCCCGACTTAAAAGAACTGGATGTGAATGGGTCACAAAATAGCCTGAGACTTTTAGTGGAGGTTACATAAATTCTTAAATATAAAAATTTATTATATTGCCAATAACTTGGATTCAAATATATCTAAATACTGAGTTAAGTCCTAGAGAGAAGAATGAAATATTTTGAATTAAAATGACTAATTCTTTGTACATAGTAAGTTATTAATCATTTCACATTGATGGTGATAACAAATTATCATGGAAATTTTGGATATAGAAGTCAACAATTGCTGGATGAAACCCATAACCTACTACTTACTTGCTACATAGTCTTGGGACTATCACTTTTTTTAAAATCTAAAATTGGTGGGGTTTAGTATTATCAAAGAGATGTGCAACCATTACCACTATCTAATCTAAGAACATTCTCCCACATCCATTAACAGTCACTCCCCATTTCCTCCTTCCCCGTCTCTATGTATTTGCCTATTTTGGAAAGTTTATATAAATGGAACCATACGATAAGTGGTCTTTTGTGACTTATTTAACATAATGCTTTCAAGGTTTATTCAGTGTTGTGCATGTGTTAGTACTTTACTGCTTTTTGTGACTGAATAATTATATTGATAGACCACTTTGTTTATCCTTCCATCACCACCTGATGGATACTTGGGTTGTTTCTACTTTTAGGCAATAAGGAATATGAACATCCATGTACAAGCTTTTATGTACACATATTTTCATTTTCCTTACACTTAGGAATGAAATTCTTGTTTTTCATGCTGTACAATGGCAGAATAACTTCTCAATCTACCCTAGAATGATTAAAAACAATATAACCAGAGAACTTTTTCAACTTGTTAAAGGCATCTGTGAAAAATCTATAAACATGATGGTTAACGATGAGACTGATGCTTTCCTCCCAAGATCAGGAACAAGGATGCCCACTCTTGCCACTTCTATTCATCACTGTGCTGGAAATTCTAGAAATGGCAATTAAGAAAAGCAAATAAAAAGGCATCCAGATTGGGAATAAAGAAGTAAAACCACCTCTACTGGAAAATATGATCTTATATACATAAAATCATAAGAGATCCACAAATTTAGTAAGATAGCATAATATAAGATCAATTAAAAAAATCAATTGTATTTCTGCACATTTGCAATGAACTATCCTAAAATGAAACATAGAAAACTCAAACAATTTCAACAAGAATAGTACTTATGAATCAAAATCATAAAAGATATTAGGAACTCATACAATAAAAATTATAGAACTTTTTTAAAAAAATTAAAATGGAAAAACATACCACATTGAACATTTAATTTCATGGAGATGGAAATACTCCCAAATTGATGTGTAGGTTCAATGCAATCCACATGAGAAGCCAAGATAGCTTTTTTTTATATCATTTAAATCTTTTTTAATTTGTTCTTTTTAAATATACATGACAGTAGAGTGTATTTTGACATTATACATACATAGAGTATAACTTATTCAAATTGGGATCCCATTTTTGTGGTTGTACATGATGTGGAATTATACCGGTTGTGTATTCATATAGGAGCATAGGAAAGTTACGTCTGATTCATTCTTCTGTCTTTCCTATTTCCATCCGCCCTCCCTTCCCTTCATTCCTCTTTGTCTAATCCAATGAATTTCTATTCTTTCCCTCCTTGTTCACTCTTGTTAGCATCGACATATCAGAGAGAACATTCGGCCTTTAGTTTTTTGGAGGATTGGCTTATTTTGCTTAGCATGATAGTCTGGTTTTTTGGGGGATTGGCTTATTTTGCTTAGCATGATAGTCTCCAATTTCATCCATTTACCAGCAATGCTATAATTTCACTCTTCTTTATGGCTGAGTAATATTCCATTGTGTATATATACTACATTTTCTCTATCCATTCATCTGTTGAAAGGCACCTAGGTTGGTTCCATAGCTGGGCTATTGTGAATTGGGCTACTCTCAACATTGATTTGGCTGTGTCACTGTAGTATGCTGATTTTTAAGTCCAAGAAGTAAAATTAAGAATCAATAAATGGGATGGTATAAAACTATAAAGCTGCTTTTCAGCAAAGAGAAACAGTCAAGAACATGGACAGAGAGCCTACAGAATGGAGAACCTCAGAGCATTACTCTCCAGGATATACAAAGACCTCAAAAAATTTAACACCAAAAAAACAAATAACCCAATCAATAAATGGCCAGAGGAATTGAACAGGTACTTCACAGAAGGAATATGAATGTTAAAAAATATGAAAAAATTTTCAACATCTCTAGCAATTGGAGAAATGCAATTTAAAACTATACTGAGATTCCATTTCACTTTAGTCAGAATGGCAATTATAAAGAATACAAGTAACAATGTTGGTGAGAATGTGGGGGAAAAGGTTCACTCATACATTGCTGCTAGGACTGCAGACTGGTGCAACCACTATGGAAAGCAGTGTGGCAATTCTTTAGAAAACTTGGAATGGAACCACCATTTGAACCAGTTATCCTTCTCCTTGGTTTATACCCAAAGGACTTAAAAGCATGCTACAGTGACACAGCCGGATAGGATCAGCTTCTCATTTTCTGCAAAGAAGGTGAGACTTGCATGGACCCTCAAGGAACTCAGAATAGCCAAAACAATCTTGAAAAATAACAAGTGGCAGGGAGTGGTGGTGCACACCTGTAATCCGAGCAGCTTGGAAGGCTAAGGCAGGAGGATCATGAGTTCAAAGCCAGCCTCAGCAATAGTGAGGCACTAAGCAACTCAGTGAGACCCTGTCTCTAAATACAATACAAAATAGGGATGGGCATGTGGCTCAGTGGTTGAGTGCCCCCGAGTTCAATCTCCAGTACTCCCCTGCCCCCCCCAAAAAGAACAGTTGGAGGACTCACACTTCCCAATTTCAGATCTTACCAAAAAGCAATAATAATTATGAGAGTAGTACTGGCATATAGATCAATCATGGAATACAACTAATAGTCCAGAGGTAAGCTATCATATTTTTTGTCAATTTTTGACAAAGGTGCCAAAGCCATTCAATGGAGGAAAGAATAATTTTAACAAATGTACTAGGACAACAACTGATATCCACATGCAAAAGAATGAAGTTGGGGGCTTGGGTTGTGGTTCAGTGGTAGAGCACTTACTTGCCTAGCATGTGTGAGGCAATGGGTTCGATTCTCAGCACCACATATAAAAAAATAAAGGCCCATTGACAACTAAAATATATATGTACATATGTATGTATATATATATGTGTGTGTGTGTATATAGATATATATATATATACATATATAGCATTATCATTTTTAAAAAATGAAGTTGGAACCTTACTTCACAGATAAGAGCTAAAAATATAAAAGCCTTAGAAGAAAATGTAACTTTGGATTCAACAATGTATGCTTAGATATGACACCAAGCCTACAAACTCCAAAAGAGAAAATAAATTGAACTTCATCCAACATGACTTTTAAATGTATAAGATGTTTACCCCCTCTTCTCTAATAAGAATGGTGAAAAGGTCCAATTTTTCACTGAAATTTGTGAAGGTTAAAAACTTTGATAACATGCCACATTAGTGAGGGCTTGAGCCATTGGCATACATTATGTACACATAGCATATACAAAAACATTTTGGTATTGGTCATTGTCTCTGAGGAGTGGAATGAAAAATTTACTTTTCTCCATCCATATTTTCAAGCTTTGGGGGTTGTTTTGTCCTGTATTTTTATTGCTTCTTCAAGTAGTTCTCAAAGTGTGATCCCTGGACAGGTGGCATTAGTCTTACTTGGCTTGTTAGTAACACCAATTTCTTAGGCTCTACTTCAGACCCACTGAATCAGAAATCTGGGGGAAGGATCCAGCCATATGTGCTTTAACAAGCTATCTGAGTTGATTATCATCGTATGCTCAAGCCTAAGAACCACTGGCCTATTCAAGTAAATAAAAACATGTAGAAAACTTTGACTACTACTTCATGCTGGTAGGTTTAAAGCTACCTACTATAGCCCAAACCAGCTCCCAAGGCCAGTTCTTTTAATTAACTGATCACATAAGGTCCACAACTATAGATGCCAAGTAAGAATCTCCAAAGTCATTTTAAATTCATCTCACAAAGTTGTTTTTTTTTTTTTTTTTTTTTTAAACCTAGCTGCTTGCTGCATCAAATGGGCTTGACTGTTTAATGAAACTGAGGTCTCTAATCAAGGAGTTTGTAATAGTAATCTCTTGGAGAATAACATTCTTACTCTGTTCAATTATACAATTATCTACGATCTATCCCATGAGATAGGCCAGAGTGACACAGTCCCCACCTGCCCTGACCATTTTTTAAGTTATAGAAAATAGGTATGTAAGCCGGGCGCAGTGGCTCAAGCCTGTAATCCGAGCACTTAGGGAGGCTGAGACAGGAGAATCATGAGTTCAAAGCCAGCCTCAGCAACGGCGAGGTGCTAAGCAACTCAGTGAGACCCTGTCTCTACATAAAACACAAAATAGGGCTGGGGATGTGGCTCAGTGGTCAAGTGCCCCTGAGTTCAATCCCCAGTACCACAAAAGAAAATAGGTATGTAAGTTACATACTTCCAGTTTTATCCCTGTATTTAATTATGTGGTATTTTGTTTGCCAGACAGTAGCAGAAAAGATACTTATGAGCTCCTTGTCTCCTTGCAGGTACACTTACAGCATGCTATCAGTCATAGGAACATCCTACGCTGTCTTGACATGGCTCAGTCAAACACTGTGGATGCCAATCTATCCTCTGTGTGTTCTTGCTGAAGGTAAGAAAAGAGTGATGAGGTATCACGGACTGACAAAAACCATCTATTTATAATCGTTCACTAAAGTTTCTGATGATTAAATAAATGACTTTTGCTAGTGCTTACCTTACTCGATTGTATCTTTAATGGCTTCAAAGAAGTAAAGTTGAAGAGGGAAGCAGCTCTGGACAAGAAACAAGGACATCTGAGTCCAGGCCCTTAACTTCATTAACTCACTATGTGAATTTTGTGAAACTCATTTAACCTCTCAAAGAGGGGTTTAACACTTAAAGATTCAATGATCTATGGCTTTTGCTTTTCATTCAAAGGAATTCTGTTCACTCTAGGTAAACTCTTCTCACTTGCCATCCCTCATGCTTCTTCTACCTCTGCCCGCCAGTCACCTCTACCTTGAGATGAATAGTTGCTTTCTGAGAGAAGCCCTCCCTGACTTCTTAACTAAATAAGTTCCTCCTAGTATGGTATCATGAATTTCTTTTTTTATAGGGCATATCTCGGTTGTAATTAGACATTTGTATGATTCTTTGAATAATATCTGGTTCCCTAACTGGATTTTAAGCTCCATGAAGGCACGGCGTGTGTCTGTTTCTTTGCTCTTGCTCTTTCTCTTATGTGCTAGTACACATGCTCAATAAACAGAATGAATTGTTAGCTACAATATCAAGTAGGCTAATTACATAACTAAAATATAAACCTCAAACTTAATAAAAATCATCAGTTTGCAAAGAACTTTGGAGTATATATACTTCCTTCTGTAATGGATTTGGCAGACTGCTTGCGAGCTTTCTAAAAGACAGTTTTTGAAAACTGAAGGCATAAAATGAGAACGCATGTTGAGGTAACTAATAGCAATCATAAAGAAACAGATTCACCATAAAATAATGGTGATGTTGCCAATAATCATAAAGTACATAAAGACCAGTATATAAAATAAAGCCATATGTTTTCTATCTACTGTTGATCAGAGAAAGGGAGCTTAAGTTATAGTAAATCATATTAGATATAATTTTTAAATTTGCTTTGTTTTCAAAAAAAATTTATTAAATTTTGGAATAGACTATATCAAGAGAATCTAGAGAATAATCTTCATGAAAATCCATAAAAACTGCCCATTATTCAAGAATGAAATCCCTCAGACATTAAGTACATTTCTTTTTTATATCATAAAAACATGATAAAGGATATACAAGGAAATGGTGGGCTGAGTGTTGGTCAAAGTGTGCAAAGCTGAAATTAGGATGAATAAATTTTTGAGAGCTGTTTCATAGCAGGGTGGCTGTAGCTAGTAATAATGTATTTTAAAATAGTTGAAAGCAAATTTCAAATGTCTTGCCACCAAAAATACATGAGGTGATGGATATGTTAATTAGCTTTATTTCATCATTCCACATTTTATACATATATCAAGGCATATACCATGCCTCACAAACGTATGCAATTATGATTTTTTAATTAAAATACAAAATAAATTTGAAAAATAGGGAATAAAGAAGAAATATGATTAATCTCTCCTTAAATTGAGGTATGAATAAATATATAGGAAACCTTTCTATTCTTAATTCTAAGCTTTCTCTTTCTAGGAAAGACATGGCTGTCATACAACCCATATTCTTTTATTAAATTCATAAAGTGATTCTTACACAGTATACACAGAAAAAAATCTAGAAGCATTCATGACAAAATTAACAATTATGAATACTGGGTAGGGAATATGGGTGACTGATTTTATGTTTCTATGTATTTCAAATTATCTCGTAGTACAAAAATACATAGTTAAGAAAACTTTAACTTTTGATAACTTCTAATAAAGTTAATAACTCATTTAAATAACAGTTCTCACATCTGGTAAATATAAGGCAAAAACAGACTTCATATAAATAACCAGATCAACTGGTTCTTTGATAAAATGCTAGAGACCGAGGGGCAGCTCGTGTTAATCTTAGGTGGTATGTTTGGTGTTGATTACAGATCCACTTGACTTTATTTTGAAATAATGTTAGATTCACAAGAATTGTAGAACTAGTGCATAATTCCCATGTACCTTTCATCCTTTCCCTAGTTATAATGTCCCACATCACTGTAGTATATTATCATTTCATTCCATGAAAAAAATTATATATTAAAAATCTATGCATGGGATACAGTTTCATGAAGTCTCCATCTTTCTGACACCAACCTCCTCCCTCAAAATAATTTAGGCCAGCATTTTGTGTAGAGTTCCCCAGAATTTTTATTAAGTACTACTGGGGCTGTGTGAGAAAGGAGATAGTCTGAGAAAATGGGCGATAGTTTCTTTATTGCAAAAATTTTCAGGACCTTGGGCTGGGGTTGTGGCTCAGTGGCAGAGCACTTGCCTCACATGCGTGAGGCACTGGGTTCGATCCTCGGCACCACATAAGAATAAATAAAATAAAGACATTGTGTCCATCTACAGCTAAAAATAATATTTAAAAAAATTTTTTTCAGGATCTTTATTGTGCTGACTGTGTGTTGTACCACTCCAGGAGAAAAAAAACACGTAGCTTCTCCCAAATTCATTTGCTTATTACCCCTATTTGTGGTGAGGGGCACAAATGTATTTTGAATTACCTTTTTAAAAATCCCTATAATTCTTTTCCATGTAAGTATATATAAAGTATATCATGGACAAAAATTCAGCAAGTCACACTGATGTAACAGCTTTGCCCACTTGATCATTCAGCAGCTTTCTATACTGCACTACAGCTTTAGCTAAAGGACTCAGCAAACATCAGAAAACTGTCAGATTCAAAATATTGTTCAACTAGTGGGACATAAATATGCATCCCTGGAACAAGTTGAAGAGGAGAACCTTATGATGCCCCTTTTCTTTAAACAGCGTTTGCCGTCTATCAGTCGCTGCCTTATTTTGAATCATTTGGCACTTACTCCACTAAGCTGCCTTTTGACTTATCCATCTATTTCCCATATGTGCTAAGGCTATATCTCATGATGCTCTTTATAGGTAAGTGTTGTTTCATTTTGTTTTATGAATTATTCCTGTGTTTTTTGGTTTATGCTACCATCTACCTTAATAGTCAAGTTAGTAAACACAGAAGAGACCAAAGAAGCCCAACACAATGAACTAGATCATGTTATCAAAGCACTTGGAAATTATAATGCTTTCTGCAGGGCATCATGAGATTAAATATATCAATGTTTCACTGCATAATCTAGAATAACTTTATGGGGCTGGGGCTGTAGCTCAGTGGCAGAGCGCTTGCCTAGTATGTGGGAGGCACTGGGTTTAATACTTAGCACCACATAAAAATAAAGCATACTGTCCATCTACAACTACAAAAATTTTTTTAAAAAATAAAAAATAATTTTACTAGCAGAAAACATAACTGTTATGTATAAAATATGTAAGTTTTAACCACAGACACAAATATCTACAAATATCAAACTGAGCAAAACAGCCTCTTTCTGATTTTTCCACTTATATCTATCTTGTTTCCTGTTTGGCCTCACATGCTAGCAGGCAAATGGGAGTTGGTGCTAAAGACTTGAGAAAAATTTTGGAACAAATACAGCTGGGTGAGATTTCAAGATGGCTATTCCTCCACAAAGAAAAACCAAAGCAACAGGTGTATAGCTGCATGGAGGAGAGTGATCAAGGGAGCACACTGGAAGAGAGAATCTAGAACATGTAAGGTTCAGAGATACAACAAAGGCATAGTAAGAAACAAAATATCCAAGCACCTGGGCTCTTCAACCTGGAAATGGGGAGTTTTCCCTCTGCAGGGGTAAATGAGAAAGAGAGTCCTGGCTAACTATCAGTGCAGATGTTGGCAATCCTAGCTATTAGAGAGTTTCACAACCCTCACAGGCTTGTAGCCTAATCAGATAAGCAATCTGAAATCTGTACAGTAGCTTTGCTTTAGAAAAGGATTTCACATCTTCCCACTGAAACCTTAGGGTGCCATAGGAGAAAATCTTGAAAAGGGACCTATTATTCCCATCTCTGGGATGCCATAGACGTTCCACTGCCCTGGTTCAGTGGATACCTGAACCAAACTTGTCTTGTGAACTAAACTTGGCCTAGTAGAGTGGATCTGAATCAGACCGACTGGATGTCCTGAACAGTAAGGACCAGTATTATGAAAAGGAAGGGAATGCAGAGGAAACTAGCTTCAAGAAAGGGGAGAAAGGGAAGATTACAGAGCTTGCTCTCGGAGATCAGGGGTGTGACCAGTTGCATGCAAATCTGCACTGGTGCCAGGACTGCAGGCAGTCACTCATGGTTTCCCACCAACCCTCCCCTCCCCAAAGCTCTGTGTACATGTGCCTGCCAATAAGAAGGTGAGGAAAGAAGTCTGTGGTTCCACGGCTGCCATGCTCTCATAGGTGTGCTAGAGTGGCTTTAAGCAATGCCACTGCTTTGGCTGTTGCTTCACCCCTGTCCAGGAGGCACACATGACCAAAGGAGGCTCTGAGAGGAATTTTGACCAGTTCCAACCACATCTTGTTCCTTCCTAGAGGCCATTATGGCTAAAAGAATTAGGGGTAAAAAAAAAAGCCAGGGCCATTGTCCTATCTCTGGTTAGGGAGTGCCCATGGTCCCACTCCTTGGCCTGGCACTCCCACAGCAGTGGCAGAAAGGAACACCTGCTGCTATTACACAAATGAGATTCTCACCACTGGGCATCCTTGCACATTGTTTGACTGCATACTGCTGTCAGGTTGGGTATGAGTATCACAGGGACCCTGTGGTTCCTGCCACTGCCTCTCCCCATGAAGGTCCTGGGCCCAGTGGCTATAGGATAAATGCTTTAGGCCCCTCATCATTATGGGTACAGCCAGTGCCAAAGACTTTTACAAATAACAAAGTCATCAGTGCCTGAGGAAACTCTTATTACCTGATGGGGCTACCACTCCCATTGTAAGAGAAGCCACACAATGTGCTATCTGTGCGACACTTGCCTGAACTACTGTAAATAAATAAATAAATTCAACATTGCATAACAAGTTGACATCCCAAGATATCTTTAAGGGAAAGTTGCTTACTAAAGGCCATTCCATAAACGTGGTAGAGATTATCTGATCTACCAAATGTCCAAATCTCAATTTAGAAATATGAAAATCCAAGGTAATAATGATATTCCTAAAAGATCATAACTCCATTAACAGATTTCAAGAACTCATAATGGATGAAATGCTTGACAAAGAAATCAAGGGAATGATTTTTTAAAAATCTCTGAGATCTAAGACTATAAATAGTTAAATGAAATTAGGAAGATAATGCAGGATATGAATGAGAAACCCAGCAAAAACAGATTTTGAAAAAGAACCAAACAAATCTTGCAAATGAAAAACTCAATAAGACACATGAAAATTTCAAAGTCCTGAACAGACTATATCAAGTAGAAGAAAGAATCTGAGCTTAAGGACAGGTCTTTTGAAATATCCCATTCAAACAAGAAAAAAAAAATTAAGATGCATTCAGCTACTTTCGGATGCCATTAAATGAACATATATTCACTTTGGAATATCCAAAGGTGAGGAGCTAAAGGTTAAAGACACAGAAAATGTCCCTAATTTGGAGAAAGACATGGATATCCATATGCAGAACACATATAAAACTCAAAGTAGACATGACTAGGGAAGATCTTTATCATGACACATTATAATCAAATGGTCAACAGTCTCTAAGAGAAAAGCACCAACTAATATTTAAGGTCAACTCCATTAGATTAACAGAAGATTTCTCAAAAGAAACCCTACAGGCCAGGAAGAAATGTAATGACGTATTTCAAGTCCTGAAACAATAACTGCTATCAAAATTACTATTACCAGCAAGGCTATCTTTAAGAAATAAAGGCCTTTCAAGAATTCAGGAAAACTAGACGAGCCTCATAAAAGATGCTTAAGGGAGTCCTGCATCCAGAAGTGAAAGATAACTACCACCATAATTTCATGTTAAAGTTTAAGTCCCACTACAGCAGCAGATACACAAGAGAAATAGAAAAGACTCAAACATAATTATAATAACCATCAAACAACAAGATGAATAAGAGGAAGAACAAAGACTATTCAAAACAACTAGAAGAAAATCAACAACAACAGGCATAAGTATGTACCTTTGAATAATAAACTTTAAAAATGTAAATAGATTAAATTCTCCAGTTAAAAGATACAAACTGAAAGGAAATGGTGACACATGCCTATAATTTCAGCTAGTCAGGAGGCTGAAGCAGGAATATCCCAAGTTTGAGGCCAGCCTCAGCAACTTGGTAAGACTCTCTCAAAATTCAAAGTGCTGGTGATGTAGCTCAGTGATAAAGCACCCTAGGGTTCTATCTCTTGTACTGAAAAATTTTACCAGCAAAGGTACACAGAGACAAAGAAAAGGATGGAGAATATCCTGAAATGAAACCCTAAAGTAAGCAAGAATAGCTATACTTGCATTTGACAAAATGGACTTTGTCCAAAACTAAGAAATAACATCACTCTGTAATGATAAGGAGGTATCATTTCATTAAGGTGTTTGGAAATCTATCTTTACCTAATATTGGAGCACCCAATTTTATAAAACAAACACTATTAGTCCTAATGTGGGGGATAGGCTGCAGTGTGATAATAGGAGGGGAGTTCCATACCCTACTTTCTTCAGTGGACAGCTCATCTGATGAAAAAAAAATAACAATAAAACATCAAAGTTAAACTATACTAAAAATCAAATGGACTTAATAGACATTTATAAAATAGTCCATCTGACAGCTATAGAATTCATGTTTTTAAATCAGTGCATAAAACTCTCTAGACCATACATTAAGCCACAAGTCTTAATAGAATTTTTTTAAAAAATGGAATCATATCCTGTATCTTTTCTGATTAAAATGGAATGAAAACAAGAATACCTATAGAAATTCTAAAAATATGTGAAAACTGAACAACACACTTTAGAACAGTGAGTCACTGGAGTCAGAAAGGAAGTTTTAAAAAACATTTTTGACACAAAATATACCAAACCTTGTGAGATGCAGCAAAAGCAGTATTGAGGAAAATTTATAGCAATCTATTCTTATATTTAAAAAGAAAATATTTTAAATAACCTAATAATGATGTACCTGAAGGACTTAGAAAAGAATAATCCAAAGTCTAAATTAGAAGAAGGAAGAAATAATAAAGCTCAAAGCAGAAATGAAAGACTAAAAGACGACACAAGAAGTCAATGAAACAAAGAATCAGTTCTTTAAAAGCTAAACAACCTTTGTAGGCACTGACTTCCTTAAGACTCCTAAATCTCAAGAAAATAAAACTGAGAATCAATATGTGGAATGGCATCAAATTAAAATACTTCTGCACAGCAAAGAAAACAAGAGCATGAAGAAGAGCCTATAGAATGGGAAAAAATCTTTGCCAGCTACTGTTCCGTCAGGGGATTAATATCCATCATATATAAAGAACTCAAACCAAATCAATAAAAGGGCAAATGACATTTGTCAAAATAAATACAAATTCCAACAAATATATGAAATAGCAATTCAGGAAATGCAAATCAAAACTACACAGAGCAGGGTGTGGTGGTGCACACCTGTAATCTCAGTGGCTCTGGGGGCTGAGGCTGGAAGTGGCAAGTTCAAAGCCAGTATCATCAAAAGTGAGGTGCTAAGCAATGAGACCCTGTTATCTAAATAAAATTCAAAATAGGGCTGGGAATGTGGCTCAGTGGTCGAGTGCCCTTGAGTTCAATCCCTGGTACCAAAACACATACACACACACACACACACACACACACACACACACACACACACAGATTTTATCTCACCCCATTTAGAATGGCAATCATCAAGAATACAAACAAATGCTGGAGAGTATATGGAGTAAAAGGTACACTTGCACCTTGTTGGTGGAACTGCAAATTAGTACAAACACTTTAGAAAGCAATGTGAAGAGTCCTCAGAACACTAGAAGTGGACCCACCATGTGACACAGTTATCCCACTCCTTAGTATTTATTCACAAGAACTAAAAACAGCATATTATAGTGATATGTGCATACCAATGTTTATAGCAGAGCTAGTCACAATAGACTAGTTATAGAACCAGTCCAGGTTCCTATCAACAGATAAATGGATAAAGCAAATGTGGTGTATATATACACAATGGAGTTTCAATGAGCCATAAAGAATGAAATTATGGCATTTTATGGTAAATGGATGGAAAAGAAGAACAGTGAAATAAGCCATATTTCACATAAAAAAGTCAAGGGTCAAATGTTTTCTCTTAGGTGGAAGCTAGAAAGAGAAAAAGGAATAAAAATGGAAATCTCATGAGAATAAAAGACACCTATAGTCTAAAGAAAGGGGATCAAGAAGGAGGGGATGGCATGGGGAAATACTAGGGAAGGAAATCTACCAAATAATGCTATGTCCATATACTTTTATATCACGGTAAACCCCATTTATATATAATGATAATGCACTAATTAAAATAATAGAAGGGAGATCAGTACAGCAAGTAGATCAGGAAGGAAGGAGCAGAGTGAAAGAAGGTACTAGGGATTGAGCAAAGTATGTATATCATCATGCACACAAAAAAAGCTAAGCAAAAGGGACAGACTTTTAGCTGCACTTACAAGAAAAAGAGGATCCAAATAACCTTTGAGATGAAAAAAGGAGACATTACAACTGATACCACAGAATTACAACCAATCATTGGAAATTATTTTTGAAAAACTATATGCTAACAAATTGGAAAATCTGGAAGCAGTGGACAGATTTGGGTACACACATGACCTGCCAAAACTGAACCAAGAGAATATAAAAAACATGAATAGATAAATAAGTAATGAGATCTAATCAGTAATAAAAAGTCTCCCCCTAAGAAAAAGCCCAGGACCAGATGGCCTCACTGCTGAAATTTACCAAACTTTTAAAAGAAGAATTAATGCCAATTATTCTCAAACTATTCCATAGAATTGAAAGGGAGGAAACCTTTCCAAATTCACTTTATAAGGCTAGCATTACCCTATTACCAAAACCAGATAAACAATAACAACAAAACTATAGACCAACAACCCTGATGAACACAGATGCAAAAATAGGCAAAAAATACCAGCAACCAAATTCAGCACATCAAAAATATCATACATGATGATCAAGTTGTTTCATTCCAGGTATGCAAGTATGATTCAATATACACAAATCGATCAGCATAATATGTTACAAATAGAATGAAGGGTAAAATATCATCTCAATAGATATAGAAAAGGTATTTGATAAAATTCAACATCCCTTTGTGATCAATGCCCTGAAAAAATTAGGTATAGGAAGATCAGACCTCAACATAATGAAGACTATGTGTGACAAACCCGTAGCCAGCATCATACCAAATGGGGGAAAACCGAAAGCATCTTAGAGGACTAAGATCAGGAACAAGAAGAGGGTAGCAACTGTCACTGATTTTATTCAACATAATACAAGGAAGTTTAGCTAGAGGAATTAGGTAAGAGAAAGAAATAAGTCATACAAATAGGAAAGGAGGAAATCAAAATTTCCATCTGCAAGTGATGTGATTCTATACATAGAAAACCTAGACTCCACCAAAAGACCATTAGAACTGATCAATGAATTTTACTGGAGTAAGATAAAAATCTACAGCTTTTCTATACACCAATGAGTTTTCTGAGAAAAATCACTGAAGCATCCCATTTGCAATAGCTATAAAAAATACCTAGGAATAAACTTAACTAAGGAAGTAAAAGACCTCTACAATGAAAATCACAAAACACTGTTACAAGAAATTGAAGACACTAAGGTTGGCAAGACCTCCCATGTTCATGGATAAAAATTAATGTGAAAATGGTCATACTACCAAACCAGTCTACAGATTCAGTGCAATCCCCATCAAAATACCAATGACATTCTTCATAGAAAAAGATCCTAAAATTTATATGAAAATACAAGACACCTTGTAATACAGACATCACAATACCTGATTTCAAGATACACTGCTCAACCACAGTAATAAAAATGGCACGGTTTTGGCATAAAAACTGACATATACCAATGAAACAGAGAACCCAGAAATACACCCACACACTTACAGCCAGTGAAATCTCAACAAGGGTGCTAAAAACATACATTAGAGAAAGTACAATCTCTTCAACAAATGGTGCTGGAAAAACTGGATATACACATTCAGAAGATTGAACTTTGATCCCTAGCTCTCACTCTGTACAAAAATTGACTTGAAATGAATTAAAGGCCTTAGTGTAAGACCTGAAACTCTGAAACTTCCACTAAGAAAACGAGGGGAGACACTTAAAGCTATTGGTACAAGTACTGGTTTTCTGGATAAAACCTGAAAGAAAAGCAGATGTTGACACATGTGATTATATCAAAACCAAAAGCTGCTGCACAGCAACCAACAATGAAGATACAATGTACAGAATGGAAAAACACATTTGCCAGCTATTCATCTGACAGAGGTTTAATATCCAGAATGTATAAAGAACTCAGAGAACTTCACATAAAAAATAACTCAATTAGAAATGGCAAATGATCTGAACAGACACATCTCAAAGGAAGCAATATACAAAAAATCATGTTTGATATCACTATCCATCAGGGAAAATACTATAATACCATCTCACCCCAGTTAGAATAACTACTATAGAAAACCAAAACTAAAACCTGCTGGTGAGGAAGTGAAGGAAACAAAAACTCTTATATGCTGTTAGTAGGAATGTTAAGTTAGTATAACTTCTACAGAGAACAGTTATATTGAGAGGAAATGAAGTTAGCATACAAAAGAGATACGTGCATGCTCATGTTTGTTGTAGTGCTATTCATGATAGCTAAGACAGGAGATAAGCCCAGGTGTCCATTCACAGATGAGTGGATAAAAAATGTACACATACACACACAGGAATACTATTCAGCTAAGAAAAATAAAGTCCTGACAGTTGCAGAAAAATTGATGGAACTGAAGGACACGTTAAGCAAAATAAGCCACAGGCAGACAAGTATTTGTGTTTTTTCTCAAAAAAAATTTTTTTTAAAGCAAACAAAGTAGGATAATGATTATCAGTGACTGGGAAGGGTGATAGTGAGAGAAGAGAGTGTCATGGGTAGAAGTGTAACTGGATATGATTGGTGCAGACTGTATGCATGGTGGGGAAACATGACTGAACCCCATTAATATATAAAAGTAAAGATGTTTAAAAGAATAATACATTTGCAGGGAACTTGAAAGAGTAAAGCTATGCTATGTAAAATACACTGTGTGGATTAATAAAATTAGTTGAAATTTTTTTAATTAACTTGTTTTCCAGGAAACTAGGAAAAAGACTTCCATTATTAAATTTACATTTCCCCAGATCTAACCTTCACAAATTCTCAAAATAATGATCATCTCTGAAAGGCAACAGAAATCAGATATAAGAGAAAAGACAAAGATAAAACTTCAGAGTAAAGAGAGCTACCCCACAAAAAGGAAAAATAAAACAGCAGGATGGAAAAGTTTGACTTACTCCCTTTCCGCATAAAATCTGGACACATCCTTACGTGTTCCTCTTCCAGGTCTCCCTCGTGAGTGCCTTTGTTATAAAATCCTGGTTCTTTGCAGAGAAATGATTAATCAACCTTCCTTCCTTTTGCCACTTTCCTCACCACCTTAGGTATGTATTTTACCTACAGTCATCTTTACTCAGAAAGAAGAGACATCCTCAGAGTCTTTTCCATTAAGAAGAAGAAAATATGAAGTGTAGCATTCCAATGTGACCTGAGAAAAGACAGGTTCGTGGACTTGGCGGTCGCGAGTACGACACAGGAAGTATGCTGGTGGAAAATACCCGGTACTTGACAGAGATCCATGGCATAACATAATCACACACCCCCGAAACTCTACACACAACAGTCTGTTTATCACTCACTGTATTTCCAAAACATGTACTCTGCATACCCTGTTTCCCCAAAACCGTGGTTTTTATACAAGTTACATTTATACTGGATGAAGTCTGATTATTTTACTGTAAGTTTGATGAGAAATAGGAGATTAACTGAAGTTCAGTTAAATTGAGAAACCAAACTTGATTACCTAAATTACACGTATTCCTTCTCACTTCTGATTCCCAAATAGCAGATCTGTAGGAGGACAGCACTCCAAAATACACTCTAGTTGTGTAGAATAATACACTTTATGGACAAATGTCTTTGTCCCCAGAGCTAATAATTCAATACCCATCATAAATATTAAATACACTTAGAAAATTCAACTTCTTTCCAAGGTCTATGTTAGTCACCTCAGGCTGCTATCATAAAATCTCAAATGGGTGGCTTAAACAATGTTTTTCTCATAGTTCTGGAGGTTTAGAAGTCCAAGATCAAGGTGCCAGCCAGTTCTATTCCTAGTGAGGACTTCTTGGTTTATAGATGGATTTTTTTTTTTTTTTTTTACACAAGACAGATCAACTGTCTCATGTCTCCTCTTACAATGGCACTAATCCTATTCAGGAGGACTCCACCCTCATCAAAGAACTGCTTCCCCAAGGCTCCACATCCAGGTATTGTTGCAATGAGGGTTAGGGTTTAATACAGGAATTTTTGGGAAACAGCATTTTGCATCTGACTACACAAAATTTATGTCCTTCACATAAGCAAAATACATTCCGTATATCCCAACAGCCCTAACCTAACTCATTCCTGCAAAGTCTAAAGTTTTATCTAAGTATCATCTAAATGAGAGAAAAGTGAAACTCAAGGTATAATTCATCTTGAGACAAAATTTTTTTTTCAAATAAATTACATGCTTCCAAAATGTAATAATATAGACATTCCTATTTCAAAAGGGAGACATAGGAAGAAAGGGGCAACAGGTCCCCAGTGGGTTCAAACCCTAGCAAGGCAAACTCCATGAGATCTGAAGCCTCAGGAGTGATCTTTGGCTTCCTGTCCTGACTGCAGGACCCACTGAGGCAAACATCTTATCCCCAAGTCTCTGTTGGGAAAGGTTGGGTCCCCACAGCTTTGAAAGGCTTCAGTCCTGTGGCTCCAGGCAGACGATTTGGCCTGTTAAAACCCTTTCTGAATCTGAGGAGACAGATCTGATGATTTCTGAATCACCTTCAGAGTCATTCTTCCCTGGTCTACATTCACAGCTTATGAATTCTATGGTCTCCTGTAAAATCCAAGTCATCCAACAACCAACCTTCCCTTTGTCCCATCTCCATTCCCTTCAGTTCAAAATAGCAGTGCTGGTGACTGATTACGTCTGCAGTTCACACCCACACTAAAGTTTATTGAATGGTCTCCTACCACACCTTCAATATGTTCTCTTTAGAACATATTTTTTGTAATGTGGAAAAGCTCAGAATTTTCAAAATCTTTAAATTCTGCTTCCTTTTTGGTTAATAATTCTGTCTTCAATGCATTTCTTTCATATTTTAATACAGGCAGTCAGAAGGAAAACCATGTTTCCTTAGAGAGCTCCTTTTCATTGCCCACAAGTCTCACCTTCCACAAAACACTAGGACATGGACACAATTTAGTCAAGTTCTTTGCCACTTTACAACAATAAAGATCCCATTTCTTCCAGTTTGCAATAACATGCTCCTCATTTCCATCTAACACCTCATCCAAAATGGCACTTATCATCCTTATTTCTCTTCATGACAATTTATGTATTCTCCAAGACTGCACTTACTTTCCAGATTTCTTCTATTTTCTGTTAGCCCTCACCCAAATCACCTGTGTCAATTCCTAAAAGGTATTACCAGCTTTTCCTATCAGGTATCTTGAAACTCTTTCAGCTTCTACCCATTATTTAAGTTCACAGATGCTTCTACATTTTTATATATGTTTGGTATAGCAGCACCTTCTTGGTATATCTTAGTCAGTTTTGGCTACTATAACAAAATACTGTAAACTGGGTGATTTAGACAATAGAAATAGGTTTCTCACAACTCTGAAGGCTGAGAAATTCAATATCAAGGTGCCAGCTCCTTCAGTTCCTGATGAGGTTCCAAGGTAACAACTAATTCTTCTTTGGGGTTTGCAGATGGATGATTTCTTGCTGTATCTCCACATGGTAGAGAAAGCAAGTATCTCTCCCATATCTCTTGTAAGCTTACTAATCCCATTCATGAGCACTCCACCCTCTTCCTACAGGCCTCACCTCCAAATACTATCATTCCAAGAGAAGCTAACTTCTAGCAATTAACTTCAAAAAAGGTTATTAATAGCCTCTTAGTTACCATGGAGCCATTACATTACAAATAAAACACAGGAGATTTTAGGTACTTACGTGGATCCCAACATCTGTTCCAAATGTACACTTTTTAAATCAAGAGTCAGAATGTTTGGATACTTTTGAGAAACATAACATGGCTTTAACCCTACACATTAATTTGTTAGTATATCCCTGCATGTTATTTCTCTTGGCAACTTGTGTTTTCAGAAACTAACAGATGATGACTTGTAAGTTAAATTTCCTTTTGTATATAGTAAGGAACATCTGGTCTAAAAAAGCAGAGACTTCTGGTTGCTAGAGATCAAACCAAAATATCTTCAGGGAATAATTTAATTCTTACCTGAGGTCATACAGGTAATGAAGAGGAAGGGTCTTACTATTTCAGTGACCTGTATCTTAGAATGTTTATATTTTCAAATGTACCATCTTTAGAGGTTCCCATGAATAAGAAAATCCCATTAATCTTCCATCCAACTCTGCTGAAGACAAAAAAAGAAAATAGAGCTGGAGAAGAGAAGATGGGGATATCTTATTTTTCCCCCTTTTGTACTCTTGTTCTCTTATCAAGGGCAGGAATAGGGAGGGACAAGATTTGAAAAGAAACTGAGCTGAAAGGAAAAAGCAATCTGAGTTTAGAAGTCTAGACCAATTCTTCCTCCCTTTACTGGGGTATTAGCAACCTCTAGGCTGCTGATTCAAGGGTGAAAGTTCTTCAGTGTCCACTTCTTCACTATTCCTCCTTGCCACCTATATTTACAAAACGATCCAGAAATCTAGTTCTACACCTTTTTACCACAACTCCAAATTTCCCACTTCCAGAGGTCTGGTAACATAGGGGAGGGTTGTTTCTTTTGAGTGCACCAGTCTACATTAAGCATGAATGAGATTTAGTCTTTGATGGGAGTTTGCATCTTGAAGTGGAAGCTGAAGAGCCTGATACAGCTGAAAGAGTTTTGGATCTTAGGTTCTAGGAACTTGGCTAGAGGTGAGTGCTACTTCCTGGATGTGTTTACTGCATTTTAAAATTGAAAACAATACCTCCTTAGGTATTGCTGCAAGAGTGGAAAAAAACCAATACAAGTATACTTATAGTCTGGCACCCAACAGTAAATGCTAGATACATTTCAACCCGTAACAGCAGTATAAGAAAGTATGTGTGGTTGGGAAGGAGAGAGAAGCTGGCTTCCACTGTAAATTTTCTACCTTCTTGCTTTCTTCATTTCATATCCTTCTAGCCCAACTCCTAAGGAAATAATTGATTTGGTAAACAAAACTGGTAGGGATATCTTCATTATAGGTGGCAGGTACAGTTTGGTGACAACATGAAAGTACAAGCCACAGGGGAATACTAGACGTTCATGGTGTTTGTGGAGCGCCGGGTGCTGTGCTATGCTATGGCATGACTGACACAAGGGGACATTATCTCAGTGGCATAATATTTCTTCCCAATGATCTCATAGATGTATCAGTAGGTGTATGATTGCCTACACACAGAACCCTGATTAATGGTTGTGTGAAAGGATAGTTAACAGACAAGCCATTGAGTAAAATGCAATCCTTGAGGATATTGTCACAAACCTTCATTTTCTTTAGACCACTAGTCACCCTAAAAAATTTGTACTTGTGAAAAAGATTAGAGGAGATATTTGCCATTTTTTGCCTACTCAGTATCCTGGAGAAATCCAGTTTACACCATGTGGGTGGACTGCCTCTTCTCTCTGTGCAGGGATCTTAGGAGTGGACATATGACTTAGGCTTGGCCAATGAGAGGCCCCACCTCCCAGGGCTCAGATACTTGTTCAGAGACTCATCTGACTCAAAATGAAGCAACTTCTCCCCATGTTGCTTTGCCACACCTATGGGCAAAGATACCTTTCCTTACCTTTGAGGTTGCTGGCAGCCGACTTGCCAGAGATGTGGAAGGATCCTAAGAAGAACAAAGTCTGATGGTGCCATTTGATTCACTGGATGCAACTGCTCATCAGATCTAAAATTTGGTTTGTGAACCAATATTCACATTTTTGGCTGAAGCTCTTTTGAACTGGATAACTTTTGCTTGTATTCAAGGGAACAAAGTATAAGGAAATGTAGCCATCACTAATAAATCTGATTTAGCTAACATTCAGTGTTCTGTTTATTATTTAAATGTGTATACCAGTTCTAGAATGTTTTATCAATAGTTAATAAAAACTGTCCAAGTCAATGAATATCTTCTTAGACCTCATGGAAAACAGATCATAATACTACTGTCACCACTATAGTTTGCTTTGGCTGGCAAAACCTTCCCCTATGCCTTAAGACAAATAAAAGTCACATGCACAAAATTCACAAGAATATTTTACTAGAATTGAGGGGATAGAAGAAGGTACAGTCAAGTTGTCACAAAGAAAATCTTCACGTTGAACTCCAGTCAAAGAAACCTCGTGTTCCTGTTTCAGTCTCGCCTGGGGAACAAAGTGATGTACCCCCTCCTGGTAATGAATGTGTCAAGCTTCAGTTATGTGGCCACCATTTTATGACCCTTAACTCCAAGGATCAATGTCTCACTGATCACAGATATGAATTCTTAAGAACTCCTTCCATTTCTATGATTTGCCTCATCCAGCTGAGAATGCTGCTGGTTACTGCAAAACTGTTCACCAGCCATAAGCTCTGGTCCATATGGCTTTCTTCTTAAACTCTGGGAGGACTCTCAAGGACAGCAGGGTAGCTAAAAGGAAACAACAAAACAAACCAGTGTGTATTTGGTGGAGCTGCATTTGAAAAACTCATTTTGATCAAAAAGGTATCAGAGCAGATCTTGGCTTTTTCTCACTTGGCTAATTTTCAAGACTAAGAATTCCCATGTTAACTAAGAATTCCCACCATAAAATGTTAATGGTGGAAAACAATTTTAAGATGGGAGGAAAGTCGTTTTGGGTTTGCTTGTTTTTTTTTTTTTAAAGTTAACCTATAATCAGTTAGTGGGAAACTTTGCCCCCTACCTCCCCCCCCCCCAAAAAAACCCAAAAAACCTGGTGAGATGCTGATGATTTTCTCTCTGTGGGTACTGATTACATGGGTGTTTTTTCTCTATAAAAATCTACTTAAGACTTGTGGCCTTTTTCTACATGAATGTGATAATCACCACTAAATGTTTAATTAAAGATGGAAACCAAAGCCCCCATTCCTAAAGTTGAGTTCATGTGCTCAATGGAGCAAATAAGACTGTGCTAAATTATATGTATAGATGCACTCACAAGCTCTACTACTTCTAATTTTCCCTGGGTCCCTCCAGGGTCAAATTAAAGCAGATAAATTATATGATCTCTTTGGGTAACTTACTATATACTTTATTTTAGAATATCAGTTGAATATACTGAAATGCATTTAAAATAGGACAATGTGAAGGAACACAGGTAAGCCAGTTCCACAACTATTATGTGACTCCACTAAGCCCAGGGCTATCTTATCAAGTGAACATGTGTCCCTTAAACCACAACTGTTTTCCTCATTGGTTATCTGTTAACTCTAACCTAAGAGTATACATGTGGAGCAACCCATGGTATTATGGATCTACAGCCATTAAAAATGAGGCAAATGAAGAGAAAAGTCCTAATGACATGTCTCTAGGGATGGATCAAATGAAACTATGTCAGATCACAGCCCTGATTCTCAGTGAAGTAATGTGGAGGCCCTGTTCCATCATCTACGTGCTGCCCACCCACTCTGCAGGTGGGGATAGGGACCAGAATTAATGAATTCTTGTTTGTCAACCAAAAATTTGTACCATATTTAAAATAAAGTAGGGGTCATACTATGACTCCAGGTTGGCCAGAGAAATTATCACAGGCCAACAGGAATGAGGCTTTTCAGTGCAGGATCTTATAGGATGTCAGGGACATCAGCAGCAGCTACTGGTCTCGACTCTCAAGTTCCAAGACATGGATGACAAGTGTAGCCTATCTCAGACCACAAGGCCAATGCCCAATGACTTCTCAGATTTGTGTAAAAGAATCTCCACAATTTTCAGAAAGATCTTCCATGTTTGGAGGTCCTACACTCAATGTAGCAATGTCGGTAGAAAAAAGACAAAACATCTAAATGCTTGATAGTATGGGAAAGGCCTAGTTCCTTTGGCAAAATGCCATGTAGCCATTACTACTACTTATGAAGCCAGCATAACAAGAAGTTTAAATGCTTTAAAAATAATGGTAATTAAGTCCTATTCAAATTATCTGTGTATTTTTTTTTCAATAGTACAAAATTGTAACCATATTAAAATAACATATGGAAGGGTACAAAGACTTCCTATGGAAGTTATCAAAATTATCTTTGGGCAGTGGGACTCTGGATTTTTCCTTAAAAACCATTTAACCCAATGTTAAAGGTGCTGGAACACTTTTTTTTTTTTTTTTTTTAACTCACTTTCTGGTTCAAAATGTCACATTAGTGACCACTGAGCCCTTTCAGAAATCAGTATATACTATGAGTACACCATTCTGCATCACAGACAATGAATGGTTTTCACCTATATTGGGAATAAAGCCTTTTAATACCTTTTAAAAGATCCTTGGACTTTGCTGAGAGGGCTTCTTTAGGACTTTCCATGATGCTGAATAGCCAGTCAATGAACTAGGGAGGAGAGAGAAAAAAAGAGTCAGTGAACAAAATCCCATTGTCAGCATGAGCTGTCTGTCCCTTGGTCCTGCATACATTAATGCCAAGAATAGTAGTCTTTAAGCAATTCCTGTCTGGGCTAAGGGTGCAGAGATGAGAGAAAAACCAAGCACAAGATTTGAATGTAGCTCCCATGTAGTCAAAAGACCTCCCAAAGCGAAACCCACTTCCTCTGCTAAATACCAAGATCCAGGATAGGTTTTAAGAGTGAAGTAGACATGTCCTATGAACATTATCTCTAATCACTCCAAGAGGCCCAGAGAGGTTAATAACCTTGCCCAAGTCCACTCCCAGTGAACAACAGTCAAGATTTGAACCTGAACACACCTAGCTCCAAAGCTCCATGTGCCTCTTTGCATTATGCTGCTTCCCACAGATCCTCTGTGTGTTTTAGCCTAGGTGCCTAGAGTGGGCAGTATTTAGGGAACATATCAGATAGAAGCCTCAGTTTTTGAAACAAAATGTTTCTATAGATGAGAACAGTTATGTGTCCAAATGAATATGAAATGGAGGTTGAAATGCAAGAGAAAAGCGTAAAATTTAGATAGAGCCAAGCATGTTAACTGTGAATAAATCCTACAAATGAGGTTGAAACTCATAGTACTTAGTAGTTTGACTGATTTCCCAGGATGCAGCCAAAATTGTTTTTGAATTAGCTACAAGGTGATTTCATCGATAACTGAAAATTACCAATCTTGGCTTACTGAAAAACACACAACATTAGTGACAGATACTAGGCACTTTAACTTTGGACAGGAGAAGTTGGGTTGAAGAAAGCAAAATAGAGAAAATAACTCTAATTCCATGCTGTAATTTAAAATTTTTCTTTATTTTCCTTTTAAAATTTTGTTTTATAATATCCTACTAGTAAGTAAATAAATCAAGCCCTACAATTATATAATCGATGTAAGATGTCTACTCTGTAGTCCAAAGTTAACATAGTCTCCTAGTCCAGAAATAACATGAGGGGAGACCACACTTAAATCTATTTTAATTTAAAGTGAACATAAAATACAAAACTTGGGGCAGCAATTATAATGCTTATCAGATTTATGGCGGAAAAGGCATTTTAGTTGAGATGCTCAGTGGAATCATATATGGCTAAACTGTGGGTTCACAGTTCAGAAATGTTTTTAAAGATTAACGTTCTAATTTCAAGAATAAGCAACAAAAAGTTACTTTTAAGCTTTCAAACTCATCAAAATCCAGTCTTGATTAAATGGGATTCAAAGAATCTTTCAACTCACTATATTAAAGATGGGGCAAAGCCATATAAAAAGTATAGGAAGCACAGTATTTTCCCACATTGTGCTAGTTGCCTGGGGAGTCTTACTATTAAAAGCCAAAGGTGTTTCCTATAGTTGGGGTTTTCTGAAGGCAAGGGTGATGATGGTAGGCCTTAACAAAACTCCACTTGGCATCTACCACAGCCAGGGGCATGACAAGTATATAAGCATACCTGTGGGATGGAATGAGCTATGGGGACCCTCAAATATGATAGGTGGTCCAGACCAACATCTCCCTGAGGAAGAGTTCTCTGACCCACCCATTATTACATTGTTGGTTACCTCCCTGTCTTGCTGCTTACCACGGTATCCCACAAATGGCACCATCTTGAATCAAATTTTCCTTCCGGCCTGTCCTCACATTGAGACTCTGAGCTAAGAGTTACTCATCCTTTAATCCCCAGGATCAAAAGTCTTAGTAAATGAATGAAAATGAGAGCTTTTCTCTCCCCCAGCCCTAAGAGAGTTCTTGCTATTATTGTTGTTGTTTCTAATCAGCAGTTACCCTGAACCTGGGCTGGCCTTAGTCTCTGAGACTGCATCTGGCTGAGATCCGGGGCTGAGAATGAAAGCCTGTGGTGTAGTTCACGTTTCACTTAACTCCCACCTCAACTCTACATCAAGAACTGCTGAAGACAAAAGCCAGCCTGCCCTACTAAGCAGGTGGCTGCCAACCTCACCTTCTGGGTTTGTTCCTTCCATGGCTCTTTCTGCAGCAGAAGCAGCATGCTACTGGGAAGGAGAGTGAGGGCCTCCTGCAGAGAGACCCTGTGCATTGGACTCCTGCCAAGGAAGCTTGATTCTGGCCCAGGCAGGCCATTCTCCTGATGCCATGGCAACCAACTGGCACTGAGGCCAAGCAAGAGTGGGGCCTCATGGTCCCCCCATGCTACCACTGCAATTGCAAATGTCAGCAACAAGAAGTCCAAAGCCTATGGTGGAAACAGAAGCAACATTAGGTCATATGTCTTACAACTCAAAGTAATGCATGCCATCTTCTCCTTCACCTACCCCTCTTCCTGGCCAATCCCTACCCCAGAAGAGGAACTAGACTGACTCAATTTACATGCTAATGAAGAGATCCTCTCAGGCTGTGAAGGTTTTTAAGGTCCCCTTTATGAGTGGTTTAAGATTTCAAGAAAACAATTTATTTCTAATCACAACAAGATCCAAATAGTCCTGTTTTTGGTGTTTTCAAAGAGATTAAGAAATTAGGAAAAAGATATTTGTTAAGTGGCCAAAACTATTTGTCTAAAATATATCTGATTTCTGAATGAGCCTCACTTCATGCATTTAAAAACATCTACCAGGAATTCATCTATTTAAGAGTAATCTATGCACTTGTCAAAAAAATCTAATGTTGAGGCAGGGGGGAGGTAAGGGGAAGGGAAAGGGGAATGGGTGTGATAAAGATGGTTGAATGAGATGGTCATCACTACCCTAGGTGCATGTATGAAGACACAAATGGTGTGACTCTATCTGGTTTGCAACTAGAAAAATGAAAAAATTGAGCTCTATATATGTACTATGACTTGAAATGCATTTAAATAAATTAAAAAATTTAAAAAAAATCTAATGTTGGTACATCTGAATTGTTGAATTACAATGATTTAAATTATACTTCTTTCTGCTAATTTGTTTTCTAAGATTTTTGTAAGAAAACAACATTAATTAAAACTTAGGAAATCAGGAAAAAAAAAAGAAAATAGACCATGCTAGTTTAAAATAAGGGAGAGGGGCATTTAAAAATTACTTCTTATTTCCCTCTCTCTCTCTTAAAATTCCTCATATCACAAATTAAATTTCAAAAAATTAAAGACAACTCTTCAGAAAACTGCAAAAATTCAAGGAATAACCCAGATAATGAAAATTTTACTTACCACGAAGCGGGCCTACAGGAAAAAAATCCACTACAAAATGCACAACAGCCAAGTCAAGTAAACGAGAATAGGAAAAGAGCTGTCTTCATTTTATTTATGAACCTTTTTCTTCTTAAACTCACCCAATGCCAGAAGTTCTTACTTTGTCTGGGTCATAGGACATGCTGCCAGTGTGATTAAAATCTCCTCACCAATACAGATAGGTGCTGGCACACATAAAGATCATCTGCATACACTTCAGGAATCTCTTCAGATTAGGCATTTTCAGCCATATTTGGGCCAGAATCTGGTACTCTCGTATCTTTTGTGGGATCAAACCTAAGGGCCTTAAGTACCCTCTCCAGCTTAGTGTTGAAAATATTTCTCAAAGAGCAGCCCTGGCTATCTCCAATAGCAAGGTAAAAATACCTGTTTGCTTGTGACATTAGAGAATTGTTACCAGCATTTCTTAAAAATAAAAGGAAGGTCAGGAAAGAAAAGCTGCAAGCAGCATGCTGTAGTTTGCATCTTGAATGTTCCCCCTACGGCCAATATGTTACAGGCTTGGACCCCACAGTGGCACTATTGGGAGATGGTGGAAACTTTGGGAGGTGAGGCTTACTGGGAGGTCTTTGAGTCATTTAGGGTATGCTCTTGAAAGGGATTGTGGGACCCTGGCCCCTCCCTCCTCTCCTCTCTTGCTCCCTGGCCATAAGATGGCAGTTTTGCTCCATGATATGTTCTTTTCATGATGTGCTGCCATGCCACAGGCCCCAAAACAATGGGGTCAATTGATCATGGACTGGAATCTCCAAAGTTGTAAGCCAAAATAAACCTTATCTTTTTATAAGTTGATTACCTCAGGTATTTGTTAGAGTAACAGTAAGCTGATATAGCAACAGATTCCTCTTTTGGGAGAGAGAATCTGAGTTCCAGGTTTTAATGAAACTACAAATGACTCCTCTAAATTGTACCTCATCAAGAGCCACATTCTGAATAGGTGCCGACTGGTAAGCAACATTTCTGATATAACCCATCAGTTCCAAGAGCCACTCCATTCTCTTCAATACACCTGAAATGGAAAGAAAAATAAATAAATAAATATATATATATACACACATATATATATTTTTACAGGATCAGGATTTTCCTTTGAAATGTAAAAGAGATCAGAAATAACAATCATAACTAAAGCAAAACATGCTGTAACAATCCCCATTAAACAGTTTTAAGGTCTAAGACTTGTGATTTCCTGTGAAAGAATTGATACTATTCTTATTGGATAACTATATTTTGGTGTTAACTTCTAAAAATAAATCTATTCTTCAAATCTCCTTGCCACTAATATAAAATGAATTTATTGGAACTACTCTCTCAACATTAAACACACTAGGAGAAATCTGCTATGCTAGCTACCCAGTAATGTTGAATCATGGGTAATTAGTTATTTTTATGGACCTGATTTGCTTAAGTGGTCCCAATTTGTGCCAAAATCACAAAAGAACCCTATCCCAAAGACATAAAAAAATAAAAAATAAAAACCAGCCATTATAAAATAACTGGAGAACAAACATCAACATAAACACATTGATTTTTGTCCTTTTTAAATCTTTTTTTTTTTACATGAGGATTCCCAGTACAGTAAAAATTACTTAGAACAGTTTTCAAACTTTAGAGAATAAGAGGCATATGTGAATTACATTTGAGAGTTGGCTAGTTAGAACCAAAAGCAACATCAAATTATTTCATTTTATTGTAAGTATCTTCTTGCTTATTTGGAAACACCTGCTGGATTTCTTCCTGATAAATATACTTTTGGTTTATAACAACACAAAAAAAAACACTCAGTTTCTCATCCCAGGTTTATCTCTTGGTGGGCAGGCACTAATACAGATATGGGAAAACTGTCTCAACTGCCAAAGAGGAGGATGAATCAAAATTTCTTATATAGTCTTGGAGAATCTTTCAATTGTGTTTATCAGGTTTTTCCTCAAACCAAAAAGATAAGAAAGATGGATAGGGGAAACGGGCACATGAACATGAGTAACTTTCCTGGGATCACAAGGGCTTTCCGGTCACATCTGAGCCACCTAAGCCAGACACCATTCTAAATCTGAATGCAGTGTGGAGAAACCATAAGCACATGGCCAGAAAGACTGAAGGAGCCAGAGGCAAACTCCATGTTCTGATGATTAAGTACAATGTCTGAAATGACCTAAAACTTGCACTATGAGATGCATAAGCAGAGCTTCAAGCTTGCAAGTGTGTGTAACAGGGCTAGATTTTATTTTTTAAATCCCTATGAAATTCTACAGAAGAACTATGTACTTTTTTGTTTGTTTTCCTTTTTGACCATTCAAAAATGACCATTCAAAAGCTATTTTCATCAGGCAGAGTCAATCTATATCTCGTGTGTTTTCAAAACTGAATAAAATAGGCAAAAGCAACCTGGTACACTTGTTTCCATCCTTGAGAGTCTAAAGGGCCAAATGCAATAGAAAACCCCTCAAAAGAACTCATTTGTATCTCTAAGAAGTAGATGTTGTGAGCTATAACTGCTCCTCATTTCCATTCAAGGCAATCTTCCTTTGGGCTAGCAATGCCTAACCTGTGCCAAGAAGGACTAGACTAGTTTTTACATTGACAAAACAAGTACAACTTAAAAGGACAGCAGTCAGTTCTGTTTCTATCCCTGATGTTCACTAGGGGCTGGCCTCACCTGTATTGGCATGGCTCACAATCCGTGCCTGATATAAGCTGTGCAGAATCATCCAAGCCAGTGACTCCTTCTCACGGTGCTGCAGAGCAACACTGAGCATATCAGTTAGGCTTATCAAGGGGAATCGTCCTTGAGAGATTAAGTAGAGCTTGACAAAGACAGCCTTTTCCATGTTGCTCTGCAAAACAGCAAATTGTTCAGTCACTATTAAATTAACTGAAGTGGCTACAGAACCTCAGGGCAAGGGCAAAACAGAGTTTGATGCTATTATCCCAAATGCTAAAACTGTTCATTTCCTGCAGAATGTGACCGATCTGCCTGTGTGCTATATTAAAATAATGCACATACAACAAAAGGTTGTAATGTCTCCTTCCCATTCCTTCATAAAAGTCATGAATGTATTCAGTGGTTAATAGGTAATATGTAGTAAGTACACACAATAATAATAAAATGGAAACTAGTAAATATGGTACTTACCATGTGCCAAGAACCATTCTAAGCAATTAACACGTATTAATTCAGCAGTTTTAAAAATTTGGTGCACAGACCTCTGCGGATCCCAAGACCCTTTGAAAGGTTCTGTGAGGTCAAAACTATTTTAATAATTACACTAGATAGTGTAATTATATGGATAGTATTAGTATCCATCGTATTTTTCACTGCCACTTGTAATTTTTTTAAAAGCCAGTTTCACTTAAAATATCCTTATACACAGTAAAAATTATTAGTTTTATTAAACTTTGTCCCTTGAGTATACATCTTTTTAGTATTCTATGTGACAAACTGGGAAATATGCATAAGGAACTTCTATAATGGTTGTCTCAACAAAAAACACTTGTAAGACTGAATTGTCAGCTAAATAAAATAGGCAGTCTTCTCATGAAACAACGTTTACTTGAAAGAATGATGGAAAAACTGTGGTTATTCAAACTGGGTATTTAACAGATTATTTTATTAAAAATTGGAGGAAATGAGCCTGTCACTTCAAGGAAAGTACCTGACAGTATTTATTGCCAATGATAAAATATGAGTTTTCTAGTGAAAATTAGCATTTTAGAAAATTTGTATCTGATACTACAAGCTTGGCAGGTTCCCAATATGTAAAAGGTCTTTCTGATGAGATTGCTGCGGATGTTAACAAATATGATGTTTTGATATTGTATAATGAAATTTTTCAGCATTTGGAAGGTCTGCAAAGCTCAGTGATGCAACATATTCCAAACGACTGATGTATGATATTATAAAATCATGTATGCGTAAAACACTGGAAGTACAAGGCAGATAGAACAATGGATTTCAATGTATCAGACTATCTGAATTTCATTGATGTGGTTCTGGACTCCAAATTGCAACTAACCTTTAAGAAACTATAAGGAGCCAGGCACAAGTGGTGCATGCCTGTAATCCCAGCAGCTTGGGAGGCTGAGGCAAGAGGATCACAAGTTCAAAGCCATTCTCAGCAACTTAGTGAGGCCCTAAGCAACTCAGGAGACTCTGTTTCTAAATAAAATATAAAAAGGGCTGAGGATGTGGCTCAGTGGTTAAGTGCCCCTGAGTTCAATCACTAGTACCAAAAAAAGAAAAAAGAAAAGAAAAAAGAAACTACAAGGAGTTGAGTTTTGAGTTTTGGTGCACCAAACAAGGATATCCCTAATTATCTACAAAGACTATTAGCACACTCTTCCTCTTTCCATCCACATCCATATGAGGCTGGAATTTCTTCACATACTTCATTAAAACCATACCAGATGGAATGAAGAAGCAGCCATGAGATGACAGCTTTAAAGTCTAAGTCAGACTTTAAAGAAATTTTTGAAAATGTTAAGCAACAGACGGGCGCGGTGGCTCATGCTTGTAATCCCAGCACTTTGGGAGGCTGAAACAGGAGAATTATGAGTTCAAAGCCAGCCTCAGCAATGGTGAGGCGCTAGGCAACTCGGTGAGGCGCTAAGCAACTCAGTGAGACCCTGTCTCTACATAAAACACAAAATGGGGCTGGGGATGTGGCTCAGGGGTTGAGTACTCCTGAGTTCAATCCCTGGTCCCAAAAAAAAAAAAAAAAGAAAGAAAATGTTAAGCAATGCCACTTTTTTTTTTTACTACTTTGTTATGTGTGTTGGAAAATGCTTTTAATCATTTGAGTTAAGATGTAAAGGGCAATGTTTACATTTTTCCTAGTTTTAATTTCTAATAAAGTAAATATCAACAGATATAACCTATATAATTAAATCTCTTTGGGGTATCCAATAATTTTTAAGAAACTAAATTGTTCCTGAGACCATGATATTTGATAATTGCTGTATTAACCATTTAGTTCACACAGGAATGTTCTGCAGTAGATTATAATTATCAAAATTATATCTTTTTGTATACAAAGAAACTGAAGCAGAGAGGTTAAGTAACTTGCTGATGGTCCCAAAGCTAGACATGGTGGCAGAGTAAGCCTTGGAACCCACTACCTCTTACTTCTGTTCTTTCCAGAAATGAACAAAAACTCCGACCTCAGTGGAGAAGACTAACTCTTCAGAGGACATCAGAATGCTATTTAGTATGTTCCAGTGACAATACTCTGAATGGTATGTAAGAAACTCAAGTGAGTAATATAGCAACCTTCAGCTGTAGGTATCAAGAAGAAAATTATATGCTTCATTTCCAACTACATTTAATAAATGTAACAATAAAATTAATTACATGAATGTAATAATTATGCATAATAAATAATTACTGAGTTTTTTACCTTGGGTCAGGCACTATTCCAAATGCTTGACATAGATTAAGTCATTTACTCTCCATACAACCCTAAGTGGTAGGTGCTATTATCTCCCTTTTATAGATGGGGAAATAAGGCAGACAAGGTTTATGAAATTTAAATATCACATTGCTAATAAACTGCAGAGCTGGATTTCACATTGGAACAGTTAGGGTCCAGAGTCCATCCTCTTTACCACTTCCCTTTACTGCTTCTCTTTCTTTAAAACAAGCTAATTTCCAAAATGTTGATATTCCAAATACTTTATAACAGTGGTTCTCAACCTTAGGACTTACTAGAATCACCCCAGGAGAATACTAAAGCACAGACTCCTGATTACCACCTCTGACTCTCTGATACAGTAGGTCTGAAGTAGGACTTGAGGATTCACAATCTAAACAGTTACCAGGCAGTGCTGATATCACTCAACCAGGGACATACTTTTAGAACCATGGCTTTATGGTACGAAAATCAATCCAACTGAATAAACAGATCCATCAAAAAGGAAAATAAAATGTCGAGATGTCCACCAGCTCTTGGGGAGGGAAAGCTCATGGTATTTGCTGTATGCAAGGTTACATTCAAATACGTTGAAATGTACTCATGCTAAAAAACAAAATCATTGTTTATCTTCAACCCAAATTAGGAAAACATTTTGTATTTTTTTGGCTACATATGGCAACTTTATTGATATACTATGCTTTGTTCATTCATCATTTGCCTAGGGGTACTCATAAATGATCTTGTGTCAGAGCTAATAGTGCTTGTTGGTCAATCAACTATGCTTCTGCATTCAAAAGGACAGCATCAGGTGTACGAAAACAAATTTGAGAATAGAACTACTTATTCATGCCTTCCATGCACTAGAAAGTTCTTTGATCAGAATATACTCATTCTTGTGGCAACTTATTGGAGAAGTTGCCAGGTACTTTTGCTCATAGGTGATGCAAAAATGTTCTTGACAAAAATGGAAGAAATTGGATTAAAATGTTATTCATCCATCTACCCATTCATACAACATGTATTAAGCACTAATCACACCAGTAGGTTGGACAGTAGACCCCACAGTAGCATAGAAAGATAGCTTCCTGAAATTAGCCAGGAAAAATATGAAACAAAACTAGACTCAGTCAAAAGGACACTCTAATCAATTCTTCAATTTCTGCTTCAATAATTAAAGATAGATTAGATAGATAGATAGATAGATAGATAGATAGATAGATATTACCTTAGTAATCTGGGAAATACGATTGACATCATCATCTGTCATTTCTGAGAGGCATTTTGCTACACTAATATACAGTTCTAGATCATTTCTCTGGTAAAAAAAAATAAAATAAAATAAAATTTCAAACATGTCAAAATATAATGTAAAACAAGAATAGCAAAACTATTTTTCATGTTCTGACAAATTATTAGATTTATCACCATGAACAACAGCTGATGAGATTTGAATTTTAACCAAACTAAAACATATAGCCAGTTTTTATATTTTTAAGAACTTCTTTCATGTTACTTTGTGTGTTTGTTTGGCTGTACTAATTTTTCCCTTATCAGAATTCCATTGTTCCAGCTGGGCTGGTGGCGCACATCTGTAAGCCCAGTGGCTCAGGAGGCTGAGACAGGAGGATTGTGAGTTCAAAGCCAGCCTCAGCAAAAGCAAGGCACTAAGCAATTCAATGAGATCCTGTCTCTAAACAAAATACAAAATAGGGCTGGGGGTGTGGCTCAGTGCCCCTGAGTTCAATACCTGGTACCCCTCCCCACCAAAACAAGAATTCCATTGTTCCAAGCAGATTTTTAACTGCTTTGTGAAACTTCAATTCAGAGACCCACTAGAGTAGGGAAAGGCTAATATTAAATCATTTGGTAAAAACAGTATATTGGACAATAAGCCCCAGGACTCTACAGATATAAAATGTAAAGATTTCTGAGTTTGCTCGTGTTCTACAGGCATGTGGTAAAAAGACCTAACAACAAATTTCCTGGTACAGCACAGCTTAAGCTGATTCTAAGCTTGCTTGAAACTTTGGTTCTAAATATTCAACCTCAACTTAGCTCTTTGGAAGCAAACACGCTTCTAGTGAAGAATGTGGTTATTTCTTGCTAGCCTTCCCACCCACATTCTTAAAACATACAACTCCCTCCTTTGCCAAAAAGGCTTTAAAGAAGCCCAAACATAAATTGTCAGGAATGTAAATATTTTTGTTCTTTACCCGAATCTTATTTGGCAGAAGGTCAAAAATTTTCCCAGCAGTTTCACGGAGCAGACTCCAGAGGTGGTGGGCAGGGCTGGGCAGTTTCATGGCCTGGCTCAGACCCTGCAAGGCACTCGGGCATAACTCAGGATTGCAAAGTGGGGAAGCTGCTTTAAAAACTGCCACCATTAAGTTTTCAACAAAACTCAGGATCTGTTCATCAGAGACATGTTTTATCCACAGAGGAACAGACACCAAGAGGTATTTCTTGATATCCAGCTAGAAGTAAAACAGAAGAGGTTAGATGTAAACAGGTAAGCCTGGGTTTGCAGTGCTGGAAACCTCCAGGTCATCCCTGTGTCTGGGGACAGACCAAGAGATAAAAGGGTCAGTTAGCTCCTTCTCCTTTGCTTTCCCACAGCTTCATGGGCCAGCTGGTCTTCAGTGCATGTAACTTTGGCTGCTGCAGTTACCTCTGATTTAGGGTGACTGTTGTGTATGCCTGCTATCTGCCAGTCCATCTCTGAAAGGCTCAGCTGAAACCTTAGATCTTTTTAGAGGGAAATAAAATGCTACTTGTGAAAGTATATGACAGTCACTATTTAGTTTTAAAAGGCCACATTCCCCAGGAAGGAAAGCTTCTGAAGATGAAAAGCTATCGGCTGGAAACAACAGGGCGTCAGATATTGCTAATTTCTTCTTCTGAGTAAAAACAGGGAAGCTATAAGGAGAAAATTGCCAAAGTTGTAGAGAATACATCTGATGTCTCCAAGTACTCAGTGCTAATAGGAACCAAGTACACACCAGGGCCACTCGTGACTAAAGAACCACTAGCAGAGTACGTGGAACTGACCACAACTCAGAGCTCACAACAGCACTGGTCTGTCACATGGCACAGACATTAATAAGTATGACACCAAAGGGGCAGCAAGGCTAAAAGGAATGGTCTAAAAATATAATATCTGTCAACAAAACCAGTAGCTTTCCAGAAAGATCCATGTAGTTGACATGAGTTTTCTGAGGAGCTCATTGTAAAGAATATGCCATCTCAGATCATTTTAAAGAAGATATATTCAAAAATAATTTAAAACAAAGATAAACAGACCTATAGCCAAAGACAAATGCAGAGAGCTACATAAATGTAAAATAGACATGAAAAGATTACTAATTGCTAGAAAAATTTCTGAGGTCAACAAAAGGCTGTTAGAGACAGATATACCCGATTCAAAGGGAAACAAGAGTTAATAGTCTAGAACTCTGGAGTCAGACATTTTTCTCTCATTTATTAGCTATGCAGACTTTGCTAGATTTCCACTTGTCTCAGTTTATCAATCTATAAAATGGAAACAATTTAAATGTATTTCTCAGAAAGAAAATAATCCAGACACAAAAGACTTCATATTGTATGGTTCTTTTCTAAATAATTTCTAAGATTTATGTTAAATTTAAATTTATATAAAAGTTATTTTAAAAAGGAAAAACTTTAGGTAGTAGATCTGTGGTGGTCTGAGCCTGAGGTTGGGAGTGAGACTAACTAAAATTAGGCCCAATGGAACTGGTGCTGAGTGAGGGAAGTGTTCTTGGAAATGACTGAAAACATATAAAGGAACTAAAACTCACCAACATTTACACGTAAATGGCCATCTTTAGGGCATATAAAGTACATCTCATTAAAGCCATTTTAAAAAATTGCCAAAGTTGTAGAGAATACATCTGATGTCTCCAAGTACTCAGTGCTAATAGGAACCAAGTACACAGCAAGTGCTCAATGACAGTTAAATGATAGTCACTTGGAGAGGGCAGGGTGGACACAGTCCTCAAAAATGTGCATCTTTAATTAAAAGGAACTAGGAGGAGTGGGAAAGGCCAGGAACCCAAAAACAATGTAGAGTGGGGAAAAGCCAAAAGACTGAGGAAATAAGAGGGCCTTACACCAAAGAATTAAAGCCTCCTAGAACAGAATAATAACAGGCTACATTTAGAGAAATTCAAAGATAAAGATTATTTATACAACTGGTAAACCTCTAAGGAATCTGGAATTTTTTTCTCCTAGCTTGAAATGACTTCAAAATTAAACGTCTTTGCTAACTTCACATCTTTAAATAATACTCTATTCTTCCTCTCTACTTGTGATCTATACCTAGATGGTGCTGACCTCTCTATCACTTTCTGTGCTGGGTCACTTTCTCCTCAGCACTTGGTTCAAGCTGAACACCCCAGCAAAAGAGTCACACTCTCTCCACCTATACTCTCCCTCTACCTCCCTGGGTACCTAACCAAATCCTACCAAACCTTCGAGGTTCACCTTCTTTGCTGCCTCCTCTGGGAAAGGGATGAGTCCAGTGCATGTGGCTTTGCTTTTTCTTAATACCTACAGAAATGACTATACATAACATACAGTTGAATAAACTCAAATAATTACAATTACAATTGAATAGACTCAAATAGTTCCACAACTTTCTAGTTGTATGATCTTGAGAAAGGAACCTTGATACCTCTGGCCATCACCTTCCTCTTTCTGTAATAAACAATAAGCTAAATCATGAATGGTAGTGACAATAGAAGAGTTCTGAATCATATCATTTTCCAATCTGTGGGCCAGCTATTATCAAGCCCTGTTTTTGTAAAGTCCCATTGGCCCATTCTTGACTCTGAGAACACACCCCCAAATGAATGTTAATCTCCAAAATCAGTTTATCCTCCTGCCAGCCAATGCCCTAATTACTACATACGCTCAGACTGTGGATCAGTGGTGGCATCACCCACAAGCCCAGCAGTGCGGCTGCATTCTGGGATGACTGTGCCTGAGTCACCATAATTTCAAGGCAGAGTTGTTGTATCTCTTCCCCTGAAAGAGAAGAAAAAAAGAATTTCTGTAATTTAGTTGCTTTGCTGACTCATTTTCAGGCTTCAATATCAAAATTACAGCATTTTCTAAGTGAAAGAATTCTGCAGGTAACAGAAGTAAACCAGAAGGCATTTCAAAAGACCCTGTTAGTGATGAGGTAAAGAAGGTGACCAGTGGTGTCACAGTCCCAAGTCCTGGGATTGGCAAGGGCCTTTAGCTAATGAAGGAAGTTTCTCTTCTATCTAGAGAAACCTAAATGTTCCAACACTACTAAAACTATGAGAGAATTCTAGCTAAAAATCACTCAGTCCTCTTTTCCCCTCTGCTCCACCTGGTATCCAGCACAAACCTATCTGTGTCTGGAACAGCTTATAGATACAGCCACTGTCTCTACTGACCAGACCTACTTTTATGTTCTGATTCCTCTCAGCAGAATTATTTTCCCAACCAAATATTTTCTCCTTTTTTCTAAGGATTTAGCTGAAACAGTATACCATATTTTCAGTATTGTATACAAAAGCAGGAGAGGGACAGAGAAACATGTTTTCCAAATGAAATCTCTGGAAATCCAGTACGGTGACATCATGTCTTATACAAGGATTAGGTTCAAATGCAAACATTTGTGAAAAAAATTGTGCATAGTGAAAACTTTTTTTTTTTTTTTTTGATGGTGCTGGGGATTGAACTTGGGGCTCCTGCATGCTAGGCAAGCACTCTACTACTGAGCTATATTCCCAGCTCAAAACCATGTTTAATTATATTTAACAAGTCATTGCAAGTCATTCTGTACACCATATGTAAGTAAATATTCTACTGTAGGTGACAGAACTATGATACAGCCATGGCAAATAAAAGCACACAACTTTATGACACTGTTTAAATTGTTCTCTTCCTGGAGTCAAGCAGGAATCAAGAAATATATGTGTCTGTGGTAATTCCTTTCTGTACAGAGGGGCTGCTGTGGATGAAGGGGAGATGTTGAGCTGTGCATTCCCTTTGCCTCTCACCACGAAGAATCTCTAGTAGGGAGAATAATGTTCCTGTAATGATTTCCACATCTTATTCCCTGGAACCAGTGAATACATTAATTTATATGGCAAAGGAACTCTGCAGGTATGATTAAAGTTAAAGACCTTGAGTTTAGGAGATTATTCTGGATTATTTAAGTGGGCTTATTAGTCACAGGAGTCATTAAATATGGAAACACTTTCCTAGCTGCAGAAAACCAGGAGATATTGTGAGAAGGTCTTAGCCATGCATAGCTTATTTTGAAGATGAGGAAAGAGGGATACAAACTTGAAGGATATGGGTAGCCTCTAGGGAAGGAAATCTGCCCTGCTTGTACCTTGACTTAGTTTGGTGAGAATCATGTTGGATAGCTGGCTGATAGAATAGTTAGATAATAAATTTGGGTTGTTTTGTGCCACTAAGTGTATGCTAATTTGTTACAACAGCAATACAAAATACAAAATCCTATGTAGTGCTTCCTTGAAATCTAGAGCTCTGGAAGTGCCATTTGATAACCACAAAACCAGGCATGCACCATGTGCCTAGCAATCTGCGCACTGTAGTCAAGTGCTATTTTTAACACTGTCTGGCCTGTCTTTATACTTCTCTTGTCACCTTCGGCTGTGGAAATTCAATGGCTCAGAAGAGCAATTATCAAGATTCCAAGTAACAATGAATTTGGCGAGGATGTGGGGGAAAAGGTACACTCATACATTGCTGCAAATTGGTGCAACCACTCTGGCAAGCAGCATGGAGATTCCTCAGAAAACTTGGAATGGAACCACCATTTGATGCAGCTATCCCACTCCTTGGTTTATACCCAAAGGACTTAAAATCAGCATACTATAGTGATGCAGCCACATCAATGTTTATAGCAGCTCAATTCACAATAGCTTAGCTATGGAACCAGCCTAGGTGCCCTTCAACAGATGCATGATAAATAAAATGTGTTATATACACATAATGGAATACTACTTAGCCATAAAGAGAAATGAAATTATGGCATTTGATGGTAAATGGATGGAACTGGAGAATATCATGCTAAGTGAAACAAGCCAATCCTCCAAAACCAAAGGCCAAATGTTCTCTCTGATATGTGGATGCTAATTCACAATGGCAGAGAGCGGGGTTAGAGAAGAATAGAAGTATTCTGGATCGCACAAAGGAGAATGAAAGGAAAGGAGGAGGAATGAGAATAGAAAAGACAGTAGAATAAATTGGACTTTATATTCTATGTGCATATATGAATACATGACCAATATAATTCTACATCATGTGCAATCAGAAGAATATGAAGTTATACTCCATATTTGTATGTCAAAATGCATTCTACTGTCATGTATAACTAATTAGAACAAATTGGAAGGAAGGAAGGAAGGAAGGAAGGAAGGAAGGAAGGAAGGAAGGAAGGAAGGAAGGAAGGGAGGGAGGGAGGGAGGGAGGGAGGGAGGGGAAGGAAAGGGAAGGAGGGAGGGAAAAGAAAGCAAGCAAGCCACAAGATCTCAAAGTCCATCAGTCACTACCATTTGTGACAAAGAATCTGTTTTCCCACTCAGGTCAGATCCTAAAAGCAAAATCTGAAGACCTAAAAACACTTGATATTTACCAAAGTTTAGCCTCATAAGTGGAGAAAGGAGTGCAGCCCAGTTTGCAGGAGGATACTGGTAGCTTTCTCCAACAGTTGCTATGGGTTTCATAACTACTTTGAGAAGGGAAGGAGGCACAGCTTCAGGACCTGTAAGGAAAAAAAATAATAAAACACCTTCATAGCATCATGAGTATGGAATTCTGTGCTCTGAACTTCAACCCCATTTGCTACAAAATGTTACTCCCTTTCCTCTTACCACTTTTGTCTTTATTCTTTCCCTTTTGTCTGGATAGGAATATTCTACTTTTTTGTTTTTAACTTAGCTTTCTTCCACACTCTCGTCTTTTTATTTATTTAAAAAAAAAACAATTTGCTCTACATCTCTGCCTCACTGTTCACTTACTCCTCAGTGCACTTCCAGCAGATGATGCCCAATGTTATGAACTGCTTTTCCCACATGTACACACCCAGGGTAAACTTCAATTTGTAAATTAGGCACAGTAAGAGATTAACAACAACAAAATAGAACAATGATAACAACATACTGTAATAAAACACATGAATATGGTCTTGCTCTCAAAACTTCTTACTATGGTGTACACACCCTTTTTCTTCTTGGCAAATGTGAAATGGTGCTTCAAGGAAGTGCTATAAGGCTTCTCTTTGGCACATCCAAAGAGGACATCACTACTCCTGCACTTTGGGGATTGCTGTGTTTTGAATGTGTTTCCCGAATTTCTTGTGTTGCAAACATGATCCCCAAAGTGCAGAATATTGGGGAGGTGGTTAATAGGTTCTGAAGGAGTGACTCTGTTATAAAAGTGAGCTATTGCTGGCTAGTTTGCTCTGTCTAATCAGGCAATGCTCTCAACCACCTTATCATGCAGCAAGATGATCCTCACCAGGGCTAGCACCATGCTCTTAGACTTCCCAGCCTGCAAAATTGTGAACTAAACTTCTATTCTTTATAAGTTACAGACTCAGGCATTTTCTTACAGCAACAGAAAATGGACTAAGACAAGGCTGTTATTAAGTAAAATAGAGTTGTTTGAACACAAGCATGGCAATACTATTTCAGTGGATCTGATTGTTTAGCTAGCTGTAAAGCAACCAAAAGATGGGTAGCACATAGAGAATGGATAAGTTGGACAAAATTATGATTCATATGCCAGGTAGGATAGAGTGGGACAACATGAAATTACAACATGCTACTCAGAATGATGCACTATTTAACATTTATGAGTTGTTTATTGCTGGGATTTTCTGTTTTCTGCTTTTGGAATGCAGTTGACTGTGAGTAAATGAAAATGCAGAAAACAAACCCACAGGAAAATGGAAACTATTATGAGTGCATATATACACAAACACACACACACACCATGGAATACTGTTCAGTCTTAGAAAGGAAATTCTATCACATGCTACAATATGGATAAACTTAATTATGTTAGGCTAAATGAAATAAGCCAGTCACAAAAAGACAAATATTGTGTGATTCTATTTATATGAGGCATCTAAAAAAGTCAAATTCATAGATAAATAAAGTAAAATTGTTGTTGAGGAGAGGGAAGGGGAGATATTGTTTACTGGGTATAGTTTTAGTTTTGTAAGATAAAAAAGGTCTAGAGATTTATTTCACAGTAATGTAACAATACAAACTGTACACTTAAAATGATTAAGAAGGTAAAATTTATGGTTCTTTTACCACAATTTTTTAAAAGCAGTTGCATATTCAGAATAAGTTTTTTAAAAAAGCAGAAAAGTTGGCAGAAACTGAAAAAAGCAGTAGCAGAAGTGGAAGCAGGGATTTTTTTTTTTTTACTCCCACCCTCTTTTTTCCTTCTGGCATTCAAGGCAATCTCTGTTAAACACTAGCTATTCACAAGCTAAAGGAAGAAAGGCTTCAAAGACCACTTATGACAAAGAATATAGGCTTTACAAATATGGTTTCTAAAAGTCACTAAACAGAAATAATTATAGCCCAACAGCAAGAAACAAAAGTAAACACCTGAGGAAGGGGAAAAACTTGATACTCTGAGGTAACACATAATAACATTCAAAATGATCAGTTATCAAAGTTTAGAAGATGGATGGTGGTGATAGTTGCACAATAATGTGAACGTAATATAGCAAAATTCAACATTTAATGAGTATGAACACATATGAATTAAACAACAAAGTCACAAAATGCATAAACACTGATAGAATCGAAGGGAGATAGTGTTTTACAATAATAGTTGGAAACTTCAAAATGCTACTTTCAATAATGGATAGAATATTTAAATGGAACATATGAATATAGAGGACCTAACCAGCACTATAAGCCAAAGAGATCTAGGAGTCATATGACACTAAACATCATCAGAATACACATTTGTCTGAAGCACAGATGGAATCTTCTCCCAGACTGACCACATGTCAATCCACAAGTTTCAATAAATTTAAAAAGATTGATATCATACCAAGAATTTCCATTAACCTCAATGGAATAAAACTAGAAATCAGTAACATTTCCAGGAAAATTGGAAATTTCACAAATACATGAAAATTAAATATATATATATATATATTTAATTTTATAAAATTAACCAATAAATGTAAGAAGAAATCACACAAAAGTTAGAAAATACTGTGAAACAAATGAAAATGAAAACAAAAAATTGAAAAACTTACAGATGCTGCAAAAGCAGTGATCTGAGGGAGATTTCAAGGGATAAATGCCTATATTATAAAAAGCAGAAAGAAATCAATATCCTAATTTTATACCTCAAGGAACTAGGAAAAGAAGAGCAAATAGACTGAAAGTTAGCACAGAGAAGGAAATAGTAAAATTTAGAGTGAAGATAATACAATATAGAATAGAAAAAAAATAGAATCAACAAAACAAAAAATTGGAGCTTAGGAAAGAGCAACAAAACTGATAAACCTGGGGTTGGGGTTGTGGCTCAGTGGTGGAGCACTTGCCTAGCACGTGTGGGGCACTGGGTTTGATCCTCAGCTCCACATAAAAGGAAATAAGGGTATGATGTTCATCTACAACTAAAAAAATATTTTTCAAAAAAGCTGATAAACCTTATGATAGATTAAGAAGACAGAAATAAAAGTGGAGATATTTCTACCTACCTTATAGAAATAAAAAGCATTACAAGAGAACGCCATGAAAAACTACATGCCTGAGCTAGATTCAAGATGGTGGATTAGAGGAAGGCTGCATTTACAGTTGCTCGTGGCTTGGGATGATTCAAGCAGCAGGAGTACTGCTTCTCAGTGAGGGAGGTAAAATGAGAGACTGAAACTCAATATCAGACAGTTGAAGTTTCTTAGAGATTCAAGAAATCTAGGTGATTTGAACAAAGAACAAGGAAGAGTCCATTGGAACTAAGTCGCAGCAGCAGCAGCAGCAGCAGCAATGGTGCTGACTGACTGCAGAGGGGAGGAATGACCCAAGAAACACAACAGACAAACAACACACACACACACACACACACCCCTTCCCTGGTAGAACAGAAAAGCAGCTTGAACTTAGCTCATCTATAGGCTGCAGAGCAAACTGGCATTTGAAAAATGCTCTGTTTCTCAATTGGCAAGTGGAGAGCTGAGGAGGCAGGAGCCATCGTAAAGGGGCCATGCTGCAGCTTGCTGCTATGGGAGCCTGGGAGATCATAACAAAAACTACCACACTGCCCTGGCAACTGCCTACTGAGAGTCCTAGGTTGTACTTAGCAGGGCATGAGTGCTACGGGCACACAGAAGATTCTATTTGGAGATTCAAGGCAGAAACGTGTATGGAAGAGAATGCAACTCGCTTTCCCTTTGAGTCTTGTGGCTCAAGTGACTGGCTGAAGAGTGTTAGAAAACTGAACAGGCACGTATGGGTATACTCAGGGAATAAGTCTGGGTATTCCATATTTATAGGCAGTGGAGTGTGTGAGACCTGCAGAGGGTTGGCTCCCCTTATCTGTGAGTTGAATTCTCGGGATGATCTTGAGATCCAAACTCGAGGCAGAGATCAGCATTTTGCTGGGCCTACGGTGCACTGATCTAGTCTTTCTAGAGCAGATACTCCCTAACATCTATAAGGTCTGATTAGAGCTAAGCCCCAGCCACCCCAACTCCCCACTTAGAACCATGCAGCAGCCCCACCCTGAAAGGGTATCATTCTGGGCTGTCTGGACAAAACTGATCAACAGTACTTCCCATCCCATCCTACTTTATACTGGTGAGAAGGGAAGGTGAAAGCTATCTCATCCAGTTTCAGTATTAGGCCACTACAGTTAGCAGTCGGGTTAGCAACACGAAAAGAGGAAGCGTTTTACAACCCCCAGCCCTTGCTCACTCCCTCTCAGTATGTAGCACCCAAGAAGAAATGGAAAGGAGGACAGTCAGGGATGGGCAGTGATTACCCACCCTCATCAACAGTTTTGACAACCTCAGAGGAGATAATTCTTTCATTTTTTGTTAAGTATCTTTTTTCCTTTCCTTCTTTTTTTTTTTTTTTTGGCATTTTTGTTGGTTTGATTGATACACAGATATAATACATATATGTTTCTTTTTTCCCATTTTTAATGATTGTTATTTGCCTTCTCTTTTGAGGGTTAGAGTTTGTTTATTTTGGTTTGGTGTTGGTTTTTGTATCTCTTTCTCTCCTTGCATCTAATAGCCAAATTGCCTGTTCTTTCTCCCTTTACTTTGCTTTTTAAATTTTTTCTCCTCCTCCTTTATAGCCATCACTTGCTACATTTCCTCTACTTCCTCTCTGTTCACATTCTGAACATTTTAAACTTTTACCTTTCCATCACATTTTATTTTCCCTTAATGAACTGTGTTTTTTTATCATCTTTTAAAATTATTTGGTTTTTATAACTCCTGTCCTCATCATTCATGGTCATACAGTGGATGACATAGTTGATACCTTTTGTTTATTTTATTGCTAGGTTTAGTTTGTGGCTATTTGCTGTTTTTGCTTTTAGCAATTGTTGAGCCCACCACTCTTGCTTTTGTGGTAATTAGTACTGTAGATGGTACAGTAGGCACCAGGTGTTTATTTTAATGCTATATATTGTCTGCTAATATTGTTGCTATTGTTTGTTTCCTCTTTTTCTGTGAGGAGCTGGGAACCTACAGGGACACTACAAATTCACAAGGTAGAGACTTGCTGCTGAACCAAACCCAGTCAAGAGACAGTACACCTTGCTCCACACACAACCATCTCAAACTTCAGCAATACCTTAATACAAAGAACAGAAAAGACAAAAACGCAAAAGTAACAATTAGTCCCAAATAAAAATGGATAGAGGGGCCCACAGGTCCCACTCATGGATATCCACTCTAAAGCAAAAACAGAATTAACACAAGAGGCTGTGGACACTACACCTCTGAAGGGATTCTCAATCTAGATCATTCCCATTCCCTTTTAGAATATACAGAGTTGTTAAGTGAAAAACAATCACATAGGTGTACCCCCATACATTCTGCTATATATAACACAACCACCAGATCTACACAGAGGATCAAACTCTTTTGAGACCTATAGGAAAAGTGAAATCCTCAAGCTTTAACATAATATACGCTGCATCAAAATACACAAACCATCACCAGAGAACTAGCAGGGAAACTATACTACAAAACCCATTAGAAACATACTGAAAAATTCATAATAACCTGATATCCCAGAACACTTTGGTAAAAAAAGACTGTGCCCTACAAATAAGAGTGGAAGAAAAATTTATCTCTACAGATACATAAAACTCAATACAGGAATACAAGAAATATGAAAAAATAAGGTAGCATGAGACCTCCCAACGTTTAAAAAATTCATCAATAACTCACTTCAAATATATTGAAGTGGACGATACCAGATGAAGAATTCAAAAGAATGATTAGAAAAAATGATTAACGAATTCCAAGAGAACACAGAACAACTGAATGAATTAAAGAAGTCAATATAGGATATGAATGAGAAATTCAATAAGGAGAAGGAGATACTGAAAAAGACCAAAACAGAAATAAAAGGATAAATTAAATAAAATGTATGGCTGTAAGTCTCTCTAACAGAGTAGACTGTTTTGAGCACAGAATCTCAGAGCTGCAAGACAAAGTAAGTGGTCAGCCTCAAGCACTGAGACAGTATTAAGGAAAAGAAAAGTAAGTAAAATGCCCATAATTGGAATACTTTCAAATTCATTCTATGAAGCCAGTAATGCACTTATATCAAAACCAGATAAGGACACATTAAGGAAAGAAAACTATAGACCAAAATCCCCAATGAACTTAGATGCAAAAATCCTTAATAAAATATTTGCAAATCATATTCAACAACATATTAAGAAGATTGCACATTATGACCAAGTTGGTTTTTTCCCAGGGTGGCAGAGATGGTTTAACATATGCAAATCAATAAATATAATTCACCACATAATTAGAATTAAGAACAAAAATCCCAGTCATCTCAATAGATGCAGAGAAAGCCTTCAACAAAATTCAGCACCCATTCAGGCTAAACACACTGAAAAAGCCAGGGATAGAAAGAATTCACCTCAACATCATAAAGGCTATATACGACAAACCCAAAGCCAACATCATAGAGAATGGGGGAAAACTGAAAGGATTTCCTTTAAAATTCAAAACAAGACAAGGATTTCCACTCTTACCACTCCTATTCCATACTGTACTAGAAATTATAGCCAGAGAAAGTAGACAAGAAAAGGAAATAAAAGGAATAAAAATAGGAGTAGTCAAATTATCAATGTTTGAACATTATGAAACCTTACACTTAGAAGATCCAAAATGCTACAGCTAATAAACAAATTCAGCAAATTAACAAGTTACAAAATCAATAGCTTTCCTATATGCCAGTAATGAATCTGCTGAGAAAGAAATCAGGAAAACAATCCCATTCATAAGAGCACCCCCCCCCCCAATAATAAAACGGCTAGGAATAAATCTAACCAAACAGGTGAAAGACCTCTACAATGAAAATTATAGAACACCGAAGAAAGAAATTGAAGAAAACACAAGGTGACAGAAATATCTTCCATATTCATGGATCTGCAGAATCAATATTGTTAAAAATGACTATACTACCAAAATCTATATACAGATTCAATCAAAATGCCAGTGACATTCTTCGTAACTAGGAAAAAAATGGTCCTAAAATTCATTTGGAAGAATAAAAACTGAGAATAGTCAAAGCAGTTCTATGTCCAAAAAGCAATGCTCAAGGAATCAAACTACCTAACTTCAAATTATACTACAGATCTACAGAAACAAAAAATTTTATATCACTGTCATAAAAACAGACACAGACCAATGGTACAGAAGATGCAGAGACAAACCCATATAGATACTGCCATCTGATCCTTGACAACAGTACCAAAAACATACATTGGAGCAAAGACAGCATTCTTAACAAATGGTACTAAGAAAACTAGTTATCTATATGTGGAAGAATGAGACTAGATCCTAAATTCTTACCCTGCACAAAAGTCAACTGAAAATGGATCAAAGACTTAGAATATAACAGAACCTGTGAAATTTCTGGGTAGGAAGGAAACAGAGTTGAGACTCCAATATATAGGTACAGGCAACAACTTTCTCAATAGGACCTATAAAGGTCAGGAAATAATGCCAAGAATTAATACATGGGAAGGCATCAAATGAAAATGCTTCTGCACAGCAAAGGAAACTTCATTAAGAATATGAAGAAAGAACTTATAGAATGAGAGAGAAATCTTTGCTAGCTGCTCTTCTGCCAGAGGATTAATATCCAGAATATATAAAGAACTCAAAAAACTCCATACCAAAAAAAACCCCAAATAATAAATGAGCAAACAAACTAAACAGACACTTCTCAAAAAATAAATAGAAATACCAACAAATATATGAAAAAAAGTTCAACATCATTAGCAATTAGGGAAATGCAAATTAAAATGACTTTGAGATTTCATCTCACTTCAGTCAGAATGACAGCCATCAAGAATACAAACAGGGCTGGGGATATAGCTCAGTTGGTAGAGTGCAAGGCCCTGGGTTCAATCCCCAGCACCACAAAAATAAATAAACAAACAAACAAACTTAAAAAAATAAAAACAATAATAAATGCTGTGAAGGATGTGGAGAAAAAGGAACACTTTCAAACTGTTGGTGGGATTGTAAATGAGTATAATCAGTATGGTGGACAAAAGACAAGCAAGAGAAGCACAATATGACTCAGCCACACCACTCCTTGTCCTTTATCCTACAGAATTTAAGTCAGCATATTATAGTGATTCATGCATATCCATGTTTATAGCAGCACAATTCACAACAACCAAACTATGGAACTAGCCTAAGTGTCTAACATTCAATGAATGGATACAGAAAATGTGGCATATACACACAATGTAGTTTTATTTAGCCATTAGGAAGAACAAAATTGTCACTTGCAGGAAAATGGATAGAACTTGAGAACATTATGTTAAGCAAAATAAACCAAACTCAGAATGTCAAGGATCATATGTTTTCTCTATATGTGGAAGCTAGAGAGAAAAAAGGAAAAGAAAGGTGTGTGTGGAGGGGAAGTCTCATGAAAATCGAAGGGCGAGTAGAAGAATAGAGGAAAGGGACCTGGGGGAAGGAAGAGAGGAGGAAAAGGAGAAATACTAGGGAATGATATCGGCCAAATAATATTGTTAAATTGCGTATATGTATGAATAGGTAGCAATGAATCCTACCATTATGTATAATTATAATGCAATAATATAATAAAATATATAGAAAAAAAGAAAAACTATATACTAACAAATTAGATAATCTAGATTAAGTGCAAAAATTCCTAGAAAAATATAACTACAAAGTGATTCAGGAATAAATAGAAATTATGAATAGACCCATAACAAATAAGGGTACCAAATCAGCAATTTAAAAAATCTTCCAACAAAGAAAAGTCCAGGAACAGAAAACTTCATTAGTGAATTCTATCAAACATGCAAAGAATTAACACCAATCCTTTTCAATTTCTTCCAAAAAAATAGAAGAAAATGGAACGCTTTTTAACTTATCCTATAAAACCAGCACTGAGATGACATCAAAGCTAGCAATGATTTAAAAAAAGAAAACCAAAGGCAATATTCCTTATAAATATAGATCAAAAATTCTGAAAGAAACACTAGTAAATCTAATCCAATAGCATATTAAAAAGATTATACGCTATAACAAAAAGGATTTATTCCAGGAATTTAAGAGTGGTTTCATAGAAGAAAATTAACCAATGTAATACACATTAATAAAAAAAAAATTTTAAAACCACATGACAATCTGAATTGATATCCATTTTTTTAAACAAAATCCAACACCATTGCCTGATAAAAATACTCAGAAAACCAAAAAAAGAATGGAATTATCTTAACAAGATAAAGGGCATTTATGAAAAAAAAACCCACAGCTAACCTCATACCCAATGGTGAGAGACTGAAAGCTCCTCCTCTATGATCAGAAGCAAGACAGGATGTTCACTGTCACCACTTCATCTTGGATGTCTAGCTATAACAATTAGGAAAGAAAAAGAAATAAAAGGTATTCAAATTGGAATGAAAGAAGGCAGATGACATGATCCTATACACAGAAAATCCCAGAGAATCTTTTTTTTAAAAAAACTAATAGAATAAAAGAATTTTTAAAAGTTGTAGAGAATAAGCTCAAAATACAAAAATTGTTTCTATATTCTAGCAGTGAATAATTGGAAGAAGAAATTAATAAACAATCCTACTTGCAATAACACTCAAAAGGAAAAAATGCTTCTGAATATATTTAGCCAAAGTTATACACTGGGAAATACAAAATATTACTGAAAGAGATAAAAGATGACCTAAACAAATGGGAAAACATTTCATGTTCTTGGAGTGTAATACTTAAGATTGTTAAGATGGCAATACTACTCAAAGTGATTTATAGATTCAATGCAATCTCTATCAAAATTCCAAGAACCTTTTTGGCAGAAATGAAAAGCTAATCTTCAAATTATTAAGGAATTGCAGAGGCCCCAAATAGCCAAACAATATTGAAAAGAGAAATGTGGAGGACTCACATACCATTTCAAAACTTAACTGAAGAGCCACAGTAATCAAAACAATATGATGTAGGCACATATAGACCAATGAAATAGAATTGAGAATCTAGAAACAAACCCACACATTACAGCCAACTGATTTTGGACGATGGTGCCAAGACCACTCAACAGAGGACAGAATTGACTCCTCAACAAATAATGCTTTAAAAAAAGAAAAAGAAAAATCATGTTAAGGCCTGGGGATGCCACTCAGTGGTAGGAGCACTTGCCTAGCATATGTTCAATCCTCAGTACAGCAAAAGCCAAAATAAGCACACAAACAAAAAGAAGCTGTACTGAGACAACTAGGAATCCATATGCATAAGAATGAAATTGGCCACCTTATCTTACACTATGTACAAAAATTAACTCAGAATGGACTAACAACCTACACATAATGTCTAAACCAATTAAATTCTTAGGGGAAAAAAAAACAGGAGTGAATCTTTGGCCTTGGATTTGGTAATGTATTCTTAGTATGACACCAAATATACGAGCAACAGAAGAAAAGAATAGATAAATTCGACTGTCAAAGTTAAAAACTTTTGTGTAGAGAATGAAGAAAGTGAAAAGACAACCTATAGAATGAAAGAATTCTCAAATCACAGATATGGATCTTGTATCCAGAATACACCAAGAACTCTTACAACTCAACTATAAGAAGACGACTTAACTTTTTCAAAGCAAGTAAAGGTTGAAAAGATAATTTCCCAAAGAAAATATACAAATGGCCAACTAGGATATGAGAGGATGTTCAACATCATTAATTATTAGGGAAATGCAAATTAAAGCCTCATGAGATACCACTGCATATCCAATCAGATGGCAATCATAATAAAATGGAAAATAGTTGTCAAGCATGTGGAGAAAATGCAACTGTCGCATATTGTTGATGGGAATGTGAACGGAGCAGCCACTGTGAAAAAGTTTGGCAGTTTCTCAAAAAAGTTAAACAGAAATCCCATATGATCCAGCTCTTCCCCTCCTAGATATATATATCCAAAAGAATTAAAAACAGGTGTTCAAATAAAAAACTTGTACACACTATTCATAGCAGCAGTACTTGGAATAGCCAAAAGGTAGAAACAACCCAAATGCCCATTGATTGATGAATAGATAAAATGTGGCATGTCCATGCAATGGGTTATTATTCAGCTATAAAAAGGAATGAGGTAGGGCTGGGGTAGTGGCTCAGTGGTAGAGCGCTTGCCTAGCATGCGTGAGGTACTGGGTTCAATTCTCAACACCACATATAAATAAGTGAATAAAATAAAGATATTGTGTCCATCCACATCTCAAAAAAATATCATTTTTTGTTTTTTGGTTTTTTTTTTAAGGAATGAAGTAGATACCTGCTACGGCATGGATGAACTTTGAAGACACACCACTTGAAAGAAGCCAGTCACAAAAGGCCACATATTATGTGATTCCATTCAAATGCAATACTCAGAAAAGGTAAAGCCATAGAGGCAAAAAGCAGATTATCAGTTGCAAGGGCTGAGAAAAATGGGAAAGGAGGAATAACCATTCAGTAAGTTCAAAGTTTCCTTTAGGGGTGATGAAAACATTCTAGAAGCAGAGAGTGAAGATGGTAGTACAACTCTGTGAAGGCATTAAATACCACTGAATGTATATTTTAAAATGATTAAAATGGTAAATTTTTTGTTATGTATATAAGAAGCAGAGAAGGTATGAAGCAGTCTTTAGAGAGAAAGGTAGAAAACCTAAGAGAAATTGATACCATGCATGCCCTGAAAGAGAATAAAAGCAGCAGCAGCTCAGGAGGCCAAGGGAGGAGGACCGCAAGTTCAAAGCCAGCCTCAGGAATGGCAAGGCGCTGAGCAACTCAGCAAGACCCTATCTCTAAATAAAATACAAAATGGGGATTAGGATGTGGCTCAGTGGTTGAGTGCCCCTGAGTTCAACCCCTAGTACCAAAAAAAAAAAAAAAGAATGAGTATGAATAACTGGGAAGAGAATTTCTGCCCTTGTATTTCTGGAAGTCCTAGGAATCCTTGCAGTAAATATCTTTACTTTTGAGTCCATTTAAGTAAGTCATTACTTTCTCCAATAAAAAGTACCCTAACACCATTGCTATCTAGGTATTAGCCCCACCACTCCTCTGAAACTGCCCTTGCTAAGATTTCTATTGGCCATCTAAATGCCAAATTTCACAGCATTTTTAAGTCTTTTTTCCCCATTCTTTTCCACCTGAAAGTGCATCATGCCCTCATTCTTGAAATAATTGCTTCCCTGAGATTCTATATTCTTCTACAGATTCTCACTGCCTGAACTTGTCTATGCTGAGTTTCAAATATTACTTATGTGCTGCAACAATAAATCCTTCCTTCTACTTCAGATCTTTTCCCCATATTTTAGAGAAAAGAATAGTCTCAAAATTGGCACGTCTCTTAGCCTAGCCAACCACTCTACAACCTCCTGACTGCTGGCCTCTCTTCCTGTCAACATAGGAAGTTAAAACTAGCAGTGAGCTTTCCACTGTTTGCCCCCAACACTCTTTTGATTTTCAAAAATATTGAAGCTCAATGCTCCTGCCATTCTTCTATGCTGTGCTCCCACTAACTCATACTTTATTTCTTTTTGAGATGTAGTACTGGGAGCTCAGACATTTTTTTTTTTTTTTGGTACCGAGGATTGAACTCAGGGGCACTTGACCACTGGGCCACATCCCCAGCCTTATTTTGTTTTATGTAGAGACAGGGTCTCACTGAGTTGCTTAGCGCCTCACCATTGCTGAGGCTTGCTTTGAACTCAGAATTCTCCTGTCTCAGCCTTCCAATGCTGGGATTACAAACATGCACCCCTGTGCCTGGCTGACCTCAGGAAATATTATCAAAGAGTTAATGCAATTTCAAGAATTCCTGACAAAAAAAGATAATTACATTTATATTTGTTCAAACATTGAGTATCTACTAGGTGTTAAATACTGTTCCCAACAATGGTGGCAGACCTGAACAAGACAAAACAGTTTCTATTCTCATGGAGCTTATATTGTAATAAGAGGACAGAAAAAAAAAAAGGCAAAATCAAGGTGGTCAATTTTGTGGCAAAAATAACAGGCTGAGATAGGAGCTAACTGTTTGGCTGTTCACATAACTCTATACTGACGACACATTTGTGGCAAGTGTCCCTATACAAATTGGAGTCTTTGGTTTCTCACAACAAAAACACAAAAATTAATTTGCTTTTTAAGTGTCCTTTTGATACATGATTCACGGAAATGGCCTGACAAAGTCACAGATGTTATAGTAAATATGTGCATGGAATAACATTTGTCTCCTATTAAGGAAATGTATACATTTCTGTGTTGGAAATAGATATTTTATAAACAGATTTCTATTTAGAAACTTTTTAGGTTGAATGCTTTCAATATTACCTAAAATTTTATTCTGGATCCTTGGCAGAATTTATTACAGAAAATTTTGCAGTTTCCAGAGGATCTAGGGAGCCAGGAAAAGGTATCCCATCCATTCTCTAATAGTAGGACCCTGTGTGAGGTATGACCGTTTTTTCAGATGTTTTACTGCTCAGACAATGAGCTCTCCTTCGGCAGGACAATGGAACTTTCTCCAATGACTGCACTTCACGTGTTGCTTCTATATTTGCTAGAATTGATCTGATATACAAGCAAGTGTCAGAAACAAGGAGAACTTGTAAAATGGAGAATAGGTTTGAAAATCATGTCAGTGCAGAATGCAATAAATCTACATTTAAAAGGGCAGAGAATCAGTTCCAAGAAGCATAACTAAAATCACAAAAAAAGTTCCACTATATTTGCAAGGAACTGATTCTGTTAACTGGAATGAAGGGAACTACAGTAACTGTTAGCATAGAGAAAATATTTGGCAGTTCCATGAATTTGGGAGGCAAGGTTATAGAAAGAAAGGGAGTCCCAAAGTCCATGGAGAAGAGATCACTGGAATGGGACACAGAGACTCCAAATCTAAACAACAGGAATAATTAGTTCCTGTTTTGTTGCTTTGTCTTTCAAATAAGTGTCTTAGATAAGAAGAAATACTGTAATGCTTTATGAACAATAGATTTGAAACTGAGAATGCCTAAGGGTACTTGTTAAAAAGATCCAGATGTTTTGAAATCTAAATACAAAGTTGCTTTAAATCTCTCATCCATTTGACAGCTTCAAAGTTATAAATGGCATATCCGAACATAATGCATTACAACAGGATCCATTATCGCACATACTTTGGCTACACCAAGGATCAGATCTCAATGCCACAATGCACGTGTGTTACTAGTTCAGGAAGAGTCTGGCAACAAGTAAGCTACCAGCCAGGATGTGTATATTTTCCATCTCCAGCACATCACTTGTGTGGCATGGACATGTCTTTACTTTATCTTCAGTGTTCCCAGAGACAACTTAGCTGAGAATAATAATAATAATATTATTATTATTATTATTGTTGGTACTTGGGATTGAACAAGGATACTTGACCACTGAGCCATATCTCCAGCCCTATTTTGTGTTTTATGTAGAGATAGGGTCTCACTGGTTGCTTAGCGCCTCACCATTGCTGAGGCTGGCTTTGAATTCGCGATTCTCCTGTCTCAGCCTCCCTAAGTGCTGGGATTACAGGCTTGCGCCACCGTGCCCAACTAGTTGAGAATTATTTTAAGTACACACACACATACACACAAATGTGCATATATTCATGTAGATCGACAAGTATTTGAATACTTTTATAAACTAGATAGTCTGCTTTAAGTATTTAAAACACAGATGTTCCTCCTGCCTATCAAGGAAATTATAGTCTAAGGAGGAAGACTTTAAAGAATTGAAGAATTATATAAATAATGACATGTATGTGAAGTACTTTGAAAAATATATAGGAATCCATCATAAACGAGATCTAACGTAACTAAGAACATCAGGGAAGGCCCTATCTTCTCCCACCAAAAAAGGACATTCAAATCAAGATAGAAAGAATGAGGAAAGCTTTTCTAAACAAAGTAGAAAACATAGGCAAAGATAATTATAGCCTTGCAGATTTGTGGGAACTACCAGATGCTTTGACCCCTACCGGAAACTACCCTACAATCAGGATGGTTGCTGAAAATAATTGATGATTCTGAAACATTAGTCAGATACTAAAAGTCGGTAGGATATTTTCTTAAGAGCAAATACTTCAACAACATTCAGAGTTCCCAGGAATGAAAACATCCTAGGCTCTTTAGCACCAGGAAGGCCACTAAGTTGGGCGGGGGGCACCCAGTGGAGATGAGCACCTGAGTGACTGTGGCCCAGTAGGGACAGGGGGTTGAGTGAATGAATAAATATGTTATTAATAAAGGGAGCCAGGTGTCTGAAAGAGGAAGAATTAACATATGGAATTAGAGAAAGTTAGAATGAACCCTGGTGGTTGAAAGTGCAGATACTGGAACTGCAGATATTAGTGTGAACTCATGGTGATATAGATATAAATAGATCTATATATAGAAATAAATACAGACATAAAAGGGCAAACATATATTTTCCAGCTCCATCCACTGAGCAAGCCAGGGAGCTGTGATATTTTTCCCCCGTAGCAATGAGACACTCTGCACCCAGATCTTAGTTTCTAAATAGCACTCTCTGCTACAAGGAAGCTGACTGCTTGGTTGTTACAGGGCTGAAGATAGTACTAGATAAGCCTAGAACAACTTCCTGTGTCATAAAGCAATAAAGAACTCAGAATGACAGAATCATGTCAAAAGGACACAGGAGTCACTTGAAGAAGCACTTATTGGTCAAATCTGGGACAATCTGAAGATCAAAATAATGAATACAATTGAATAACAAAGAAATCAAACATGAAATGAAGAGTTCATACTAATGAAAAGGAAGGGAGAGAGGGACGAAGGGAGGGAAAGGAAGGAAAGCCTCCTTAAAGCAGAATGCCTATGAAAATAATGATGAAAATTTAAAACTCAGTTTTGGCAAATATCATACTAGTAACTCAGGCAAGACACATTAAAGGATACCAAAACTAATGGGTGGAAATAAGATATTTAAAAGTCAAAAAATTTTATTAATGATAAAGAAAATAGTAACTTCATATGGAGAAACCTAGGACACATCACCTTATCCATGCGGTCAGTAGAGGGAGATGGATGCCATGTGCCAGCTGATGGGATGTAATGAGAAAAACAGAGTTCCATCTCTGTGAGATTCCTGCCAAAAACAAGTGACCTGACTCCAACAGGAGAAACACCAGGCAAATCCAAGTTGAAGAGCATTCTATAAAATAATTGGTTTCTAATTTTAAAACATATCAAAGTCATGAAAGTTAGGATGGAGGGACAGTTCCAGACTGAAGGAGACCCAAGAGACATGGTGAGTAAGTGCACAGCTACCTTCTGGATCGGGTCTTTATCTAGCTAAGATGTCAGTGGGATCATTACTAAAACTTGAGGGAGGTCCCTGGGTGAAGGGATATGGGAGTTTTTCCTTACAGTCAGAGAAATGTCTGCAACTTCTCTGTAACTTTTTGCGACTCTTCTGTAAGTTTGAATTTATCTCAAAATAAAAAGTGAAAACATACCAAGTTTTAAAAAGGAATGCTATATATGATGTATCAAAGTGCATTCCGCTATCATGTATAATTAAAACAAAAAAATTATTTTTAAAAATGCTGAAATTTAATGACACAAATCTCTTGAATAGTAAATATATGCAAAAATGTTCATCCCTTCTGACAAAGAATGCAAATAAATGCAGTCTGACTCGTTTTTATCATCTTTGGCTTATCTATTTGTTTTGCTTTATAATATGATACTATAACTAGAAAGGGTTTATTCTTCGTTTACTATCTAGTATTACATAATTGACTTATAACCCTTACTAAGGGTTCTATAAAGAATATTCAATTATTTTCTCTATTTTGCAACAGCAGCTGAGGCTTTGGGTCTTAGGAGGCTGGCCTGAGTTACAGAGACAGTAAGCACTGGAAGTGGGATGTGAACTCAAGCAGTCTGGCTCCTGTGCTTTTAACCACTATGATACAGTACTTTGTGTTTTCACACAGGGCTGAGGAACTAAAAACTGGCACGATCCTTCTGAAGAGCAAAGAGGCCATGCCATTCTCCTGGTCACCATATCATCAGACTCTTGTCCACTGATAAACTGTTGAGAATTCATCCTAAGGAAAGATACTACAGATGAAAGACAGCTACATGCATAAAGATATTCACTATGATGGAAAATTTTAATGATCAATAGAGTAATGATTAAGTTAATCAAGACTCACCAACTTGATAAAATATTCTACAAATATCTAAAAAAGATTAACTATGAAGATACATGGGTAATGGGAAAATGTTTATAATATTAAGTTAAAAATACAAATACACATATACATAGGGAAACGTGTAAAAACTGTATGTGTATAAAAGCATCAATTTAAAAAGTAACATTTAAAATTGATGATATCTATAGAGTGATGAGATAATCAGTGACTTTTTCCTTCCACACATTTTAATGTTTACAACAAAGATAAAACAGTGGTGCATTCCTCTAATCCCAGTGGCTCAGGAGGCTGAGGCAGGAGGATTGCAAGTTCAAAGCCAGCCTCAGCAATTTAGCAAGGCCCTAAGCAACTCAGCTTGACCCTGTCTCTAAATATTTTAAAAAGGTCTGGGGATGTGGCTGAGTGGTAAAGTGCCCCTGGGTTCAACTTCATGTACCAAAATAAATAAATAAATAAATAATAAAAATAAAACCCATGAGAAACATCCTCTATTGACAAATGTTCAGAAACCAATGCAATAGAATTCTATTCATATTTCTTCCAAGCCTCCTTTTGGAGAAGATAAGTGGCAAGTGTCCATTTATGTGAAAATTCACTAAATTTTTAAAAATCATATAAGATAAACTTTACAAATGTAATACCTACACACATCTAAGACATATGATGCTGTATATATAGTTGCTGTCTCCAGGTGGTGCTATTACAGGAGGTTCTTTTTCTTTCTTTCTTAAATTTTATTTGTTCTTTTTAGTTATACCTGACAGTAGAGTATATTTTGACACATTCTAATTAAGATTATAGTCTTGTGAATGTACATGTTGTGGAGATTCACTGTGGTGTATTCATATATGTGAGTAAAAAAGTCATGTTAGATCCATTCCACTGTCTTTCCTATTCCTATCCCCTGTGTCTTCTTTATATCATTTTTGAACATAGTATTTTATACCTGTATTCATTTCTCATGATATTTTTAAAGAGTTGTATAGATAAAATATTACTAAGTTAAAATATTTTAAAAAATTGATATAGCCTTGGCAACCAACTTCATAATTCCATCAAAAAGTAAACCACTTTCTCATATTATTCTATACTCAGTTCACTAATTCTGTTCCTTCAGCTAGATTCCTTCCCAACAATTATCTCATGCTCAAAGACTGAGAACACACCCACTGATAATTTGTGCACAAGCCTAATACACACACAGATCACTGACCAATCAATTCATATTAAGAAGGAAATTCCATTCATAAGGACTATGCCACATAGATTTAAATATACTTTCCTCAGATGAGACTTCTTACTGTGAACTTTAGAGCCTAACAGAAAAATATAAGCTTAGAAAGTATTAGTCACATTACTCAGTAATAGAATAACAAAAATAATCCTATTATGTAGAAACACCTGGTAGTATCAGAAAGAGATTAATACCTTTATTAAATACTTTAAATGCATCTTCAATGTTCTGTAAAGGAAGCAGATAAACTCAGTTAAGTCTGAACATGGCAGAAGACTGAGAAAACAAAGATTAGAAATAAAGAATAAATGAGTAGAAAAGAAAAATCATAAGAATGAAAAATTAGATGCCTTTATCAGAAAAGAATAATTCACAATAGGAGGAATTCGATTATGAACAAAGATTTTAAGCCTAGTATAGTGTAGAAATGTCCACAGAAAAGAGAGTGGCCACAAAGGGTAAGAATACATCTGCTAGGAGGTGGCCAGGGCAATGAGGGAAGCTCAGGAATGTCACATAGTATACAAAAAGCAATTACATTCAAAGTCATGAACTGAAATCTTTAAAAACTGAATGAAGTTCATTGACTTGGTATGGTTTTAAACTGTCTGCCTCTGTGAAGGAATGGATACTATGAAGATCCTGTATGTCCTATCACATAAGTATAAAGTAAATACCCCAAGTAAGAAAAGTCCTGAGCCTCAGAAAGCTGATTAATGTTTGCTATCTCAAATTTGATTGGCCAGGATGAAAATCACAATGCCCAATCTCATCCTGGCATAAGTGTGGCTCAGAAACAACCCATCACTTTTCTCTTGTGAGTTAATGTCACAAAGAGCACACCGAGGCAGTGAAACCAAACCATCCCTGAAGTTTACTATCTTCAGCCTACGCCAAGCATGATTTTTATTCTCTAAAACCATTTCTCCCTCAGAAGAGTTCACCAAAGTTGTCATCCTTCCTATCAGCAGCCCCACTGGGCTCTGGTGAATGACATCCAGACATTTAAACTCAAAAGCTGCTTCAGAAGGGAGTTATTAAAATTCAAATGAGCTGGGCATATTGAAGAAGAAAACACTCGTTTGCATGCACACCTCTGCTTTTGGCCATCCCATTTAGTCCCATAGAGCAGGGTCTGGTTTTGTTTTTGTAAATGGGCTTCGGAGGCGGAGGTCAGCCTCCCACGGCCCCCACTCCTCTGGGGTCATCATTAGTAATGTGTAAGGCTGAATAGATTTTCCTCTGAATCTAGTCAGCAAACCTGACAAGCAGGCAGCACTCTCCCACAACCTGAAAATGCCAAAAATCCAACTGGTAATATGGCATTTTTTTAATACTTCATCTATCAGTTTTAAAATAGCTTTCAGCAAGACTGCACATCACAACACTGATTCGGTCACAACCTGATTTTTCAGTCTTACAGCAGAATACTTCCTGCTGTGCCATGACTACATAACCATAAAAATATTATATTTAACCAAGAGTTCCCCCATAAGATTCAGAGAAAATTCATTTCTGCCAAGAAATACTGATCTGGGGAGTCCAAATGGAATTTTATTTACTCAAACAGAAAAAGAATCTTTCATTTGACCCAGGAGTTTAGACTTTATTTCTCACAGAAATCTCTCACATCATCATCATTTAAAGATTTTGTAACAATGAACAACCTAATAAAAATAGAGCAAAAATATATTGTGCTAGTATTATACTGGCCATGGAAATTTTAGATGCTTATTTAGTAAGAATTGAATCTCTTACTAATGGAGACATCTTTATCTATCTTAAGTAGACTTGATTCATAGCAATATAATCACTAAAATAATTTACACATTCTATGTAAAACACAATGTTTGCAAACACATGTGTCATGTACAATGACATATGCCAGTTTTTATTAAGGATAATTAAAAGCAAATAATGCTAACTCAGAACCATAGCATCATATCACATATTCTAGAACTCCAGAAACTAAAGATATGTGTCTCCAGGCTATGACAATTATTCATAATCTGAAAGCTCCATGATTACTGTACTCAGTGGGAAATCAGGCAATGTGACCTTTAAATTCCTTTCCAATGTTGAGATTTTATTCTTCCATGACCTTCATCAATCAAACTGTTTCCTCCAGATTTTTTTCTAGTTTTTTATTTTAATTTGTTTAAAAACTTTTTTCTTTCCACAATCATGATGGTCTTGCTACGTACAGTACAGGTACTCATTTTGCCTAACCAAGAAAGAATAAAACCAGCAAACATCAGTGAGGAATATTACATTAATGATGCCAGTGCCTGAGCCATAACATGACATTCTAATCCATTTTTTCCTTTATACCTTCAAAAAGTATGTGCAGCACTAAAGACCACGTCACGTATTCAATAACACATGACATTGCTCTGGTTCCAGTTAAAACAGGGCATTAAATCTCCATTTTCAAATTGCTTGTGTGCTAATGTGGTGGCTGCAACATAGAATCACAAAAGGACAAATGTATACTGAGAAAAAGAACACAAACTAAAAATAGGAACTAGTGCCAGTGATTCCGACACCACAGTGTGATCATACAAGGTGCAGGGACAAGACCTACTTCCCAGACAGTTCTGGGATCCAAACTGCACCCAGTGTTTTCTTTGCTTAGATCACATTCACTTGAAATTGACAGGAAAAGTAATGTGTTATCTTTTGAAATGGCCCCATAGATGATTAAGATTTTCACAGAGCCATTCAAGATCATGGAGAGTGATTTAAAGAGACTATACAGTGTGTACATTTATGGAACAATTACTGTAGTTTGCCTCTTGCTTATCTCTATTAGAAAGATGGTTTGGCAGAAGAAAACACTACCCTCTTCAGATTTGTACTGTTTAATTCCACAGAGGCATGCTTAGGACACACAAACCCACTTAACATGTAGAAAGAATGACAAAATTCAAGAAATATGCTCACTTGCCTTTTTTTCCTCCTGTAATGAAGAAGCCAATGGCTGCTCTAATAAAACTGCTTTCAGGCAAATAGCTATAGTCAGTAGGAACTGTAGAGACAGAAAATGATCAAATTAACCAGTGAACTTGGCAGGACTAATGAAGGAGAGATAATGATCTCCTGCTGCCATATCAACCTAGAGACAAAGCGGAGATGTTTATACCATTAATCTCAGCACAATACTCTGTGGCTGCAACTAATTCTATTAGATTAAGTGACTGGCCTTGAAGTAATCACTTAAGCTATGCAGGCAAATCTAAAATGGTGGCCAACCCAGCAGACTGAGAAAAAAAAATCACAGAGGATGAATATTTGACTGAAGTGGTTTTAAAAAATTCTTTTTACAATGTCACATCAGTGAGCCCCAATCCAGTGACTCCTCAGCATCAGTAAGGAGTTAGCTGGGCTTCTAGGCTTAGAACACTATTCTAGGGGCCACTTCAGGACAGGCAGAATCAGATATGAACCTTGGAAATTTAACAATCAGTATAAACGCATCAGACTCCTACCTAGGACAGAGACTTCTAAGTGAGCAACATGTGCAAATAGCCATATGTAGCTGCTGACCTCGAACAGGGAGGCAGTGACATTTATGCTAGTTGAGTCCTGAGAGTCTCCTAAATCCTTTTCCTCCCAGTTCTCCATACCTGTTCAGGAGATGGGTTTTACTGCAATAAATGGCTCAATTGGAAAATTCCATCAGGAACAAGTAGCTGTAGTTTTCCAGACACACAGGCATCTTGTTCGAAAGAACCTGGGTGTAAGATGATTCACTAAGACCTGAGTTGAGTATATGTGGGCCAGACCAAGCAGCCCATAATAGGACAATTAAAAACCTACATAAAAAAGCAAAGGCCTAAGGGCTGGGGCTGGGGCTCAGTAGTAGAGAGTGCTTGCCTCGCATGCATGAGTCACTGGGTTCGATCCTCAGCACCACATTAAAAAAAATAAATAAAAAGCAAAGGCCTAACATAAATATGCTGTCTCACCAGGATACTGAATAAGATCCTCAAAACTAGCAATACCAAGGGTTCCAGCATGACAGTTTTCTTTATCATCTCCCCATTTTAATATGACAACTTCCAGCTGTCTAAAGTTAATCATGTTGGGAAAGCTGTGCACCAATGTCCTATCCCTATAGCTACAGAGTAACAGAAGGGAGGAAGTATCCCATGCTTATGGTAATACTATCAGTAGACTATCTTTCAGGGATAAGTGAAACAGTCTTAATGAGGAATCTTTGGTACCTATACCCTTCTGGCCTGGGTCCAAGATGGCCTGTGGGTCCACATTCTATAAAGAACAAAGAGCAGACGTACTAACAGTGATGCCTTCCCCAGAAAAATCTCAAGTACAAACATAAATTAAGTATGTGGGGGTTATAAATATTTTTATTGCCTTTATAAAAAAGCTACAAATAGAAAACCAAGGATTTCAGTTCCAAGACCATCGAGATGCACATCTTTAAATGTACTTACCCCATTATTTTTATAAAACCATGATCCAGAAAAACTCCAGCCATACATAAGGAGACATTTAATGAAACATAATACCATTACATCTAGTAAAATAAAAATAGTCTGTTTCAAGTTTCACAGGTCTGGCTCCTCATTTCTGCACTTGTCACTGAACTAACTCTATATGTAAATCACATAATCTTCCCGAGCCTTAGATTCTACATTTGAAAGATATGGGGGTTAGACTGAATGTCTACACTATCCTCCAAGGGAAGGCAAAGAAGAGGAATGAAGAAATACGGGGTTTGGAGAGCAAATACCACTTCCTACCACATGACCCACGGTAAACCAGATGGCCGCTCCACACCCCATCTCACTCTGACAGAAAACGGAGATGGTCATACCCACCACTAAGGGTGAATGTGAAGATTAGTTCTCTTAACAAAATACAGAGACTGAGTCAGCAATTCTACTTTCAGTTCCAGTGTTTTAGGATTTTAATCTTACCAGAGGTTCTGCTTTGATTTGAGGACAGAGTAGAGAGATGAAGATGTCCTAGAAGCCAGATTGCATTTGACTGAAGACCAATTGCCCCAGAGACACTGGTGACCTATAGATGAAAATATAACAGCTCAATAATGGGCAAGATCCAAGCTCCATTCAATAAAAGGCCACCTGTAGAAAGTCACTAATCTTTTATGAAATAATAGCTTGGCTGGTAAGTAGAAGTTCTATGACAAGATGAGATTTCATATGTCCTGAACACTAGACCTGAGTCACAGAGGTGCTCAACAAGTGGCTGAGTTACTGAATGAATCAATTAACCAGTTGATTAATCAGTCATGACAGAAAGTACTAGTGGTTTTCCCAGATTCCGCTGAGTTAGCCTGGTCTCAAAGGAATTTTAAGAAAATAGTGAAAAAAAAATTAAAATGTAGAAAAGAAGAAAAGTTTGCTTAAAAGTAACATACTTCTAAAAATGGACGAGGTAATATTTTGTTTTCCTCTTTAAATAATGTCCTATTACTGCTTATTAATAGGACATTATTTGTCCTATTACTTATGTCCTAATACTGTCCTATTACTCATTTAAACTAAGATTTTTTGTTGTTGTTATTTTTGGGTGGTGCTGGGAATTGAACCCAGGGCCATGTGCATGCAAAGCAAGTACTCTACCAACTGAGCTATGTCTCTAGCCCTAAAATAAGTTTTTTTAAAAATAATAGCTTAAAATGTGATAGTTTACCCCAACAATAGATTTTTCTCCCAAGTCATAGCAACTTAAGTTTCAGAATTCTTTTTTTGAGCATATTCATATTCATATATGCAAAAGAGTTTTTATGTCCTGAGATTTATGGTTGCTTTTAAAAGCATGAATTACTAAAACTCCTTTATGTGGTAGATATTATAATCAGCCATATTTCATAAGAATGAAAACAAATATGCTAAATGAAAATAAAAAGATATAACATTCTATATAAAGAAAGACTACTAACTATGCAAACAAAGGAAGAATGCTTAAAAAAAAATTGGCTAAATATTAGCAGCAGCTGCTTCAGGTTTGAAGGAACACCAATGATGTTTTTGTCAGCTTCTTTCACTCTGTACCTTCGAATTTTATGCAATAGACATAATCATTTTTTAAAAAATAAAAATCATAAAAGATAAAAACATCTCCTAGCAGAGGAGTATGTTCATTGTCACTGTTATAATGACAATGATTTACCCAAATATTTTATCAATGGCCTCTGAACTAGTGTCTCTTGACCATTCTTTGTAGATACCTGCCCTGTCCCTGGATCACCTTCCAGTTTTCCTTGTCCTGAGGGCCTAGTATTCCTTACAGGGTCAGGTTGTAATTGTTAAGAGACATCAATTCCAACTTACCTTAAAAAAATGCTAGTTTTCTTTTTTTTTTTTCCAGAAGCAGTACATTTTTGTCAGTGAATACAGGACCATATGTGCCTCTCAAATACCCTTTGAACTCAGCCCAAATAATCCCCTTTTTCCAAGTAAAACATTTTGTATTATGTAATAAGACAAAGGACAAGGAAGAGAACTATTTTCCACCCAAGGATTTTAGATTATTCTTCTCACCTGAGTTAAAGTTCTAATGACTTCATTAAGTCTGCCTTGAAAATGTGAAGTCTGGATGGCTTCTGATTTCAGCTGAAAAAACAAGGAGAAATATCCATCACAACCTGCCACCTTTGAAGTAAATAATTACATTCCCAGTGCATGAGCAATCATCTTCTAAGCCAAGGAATAATGTACCATATATCCTTATAAACATAAGGAAAAACACATATAATTCAAACACATAGGCAGAGAGCTCCTCAAAGGCAGTGTCCATGCTTTCTTTGTGATTATTTTAGTACCTGTGCAGTGCAGCACATAGTAGTTACTCAATAAACTTCCACTGTATGAATAAAGGAGTTCCTTTAGAATTACATATAAATTTACACACACATGTTCACTATGAAACATTTTGAAGTGAAAGAACACCTACACAGATATAAACTTAGACATTATGGATGCAAACTGGTGTTTTTTTGTGAATGCCTTTTGAAATTCCTTATCATTCAATCACTTTTCTCAGGCAGGGAAACTTGTGGCAAGTACCTATACTGACCAGGCTTAATTTCTACAAGCCAAGTGAAACAACAAACAAATCCTACATAAAGAATTCTTGGCCAAGAGCACTTTTTCATAGAGCAAGGCATTGAAAAGCCTAGTAGAACCTTTATCATGAGCACATATTCCTCTATCATTAGCATACTAAGGCAGAAATTCTCCTCCTATGGCCATGTACACTTTTAGATTGTTCCCAGCTGATAGTTCCTTTCTTTACCTGCATTACATCCCCTTCAGAGCCCACCAAGGCCACCATGCCGTGGAGAGCTGCCAGGCAAAGCATTGTGGGAGTGCCCTAGAAACAAAGCATCAGAGTGTCAAGAGGGAAGAGCTCCCTGGGCTGGGGTTCTACAAAACTTACAGAGAGAGAAAGAAAAGGCCAAAATGGTACTAAGCGTGCAGAATCAACATAATCTGTATAACTGAAACAAAAGTGGCAACTGACTTTAAAACAAATAGATTAAAGTTGTCAGATCATGGCCTTTGTTTTTTTAACTTTTAAAGCATACTGCTGTTTTAAAATTAAAATAGTGACAAAATAATTTTTAATACCATAATGGTTGACAGGATGCATTATTTATAAGGGATTAAAAGTACATGCATCTCTTTCATTTGAAATTGCCTGATTTTTTTGTTGTTAAACTATGTATATTAGCAGCTCTTATAAATTGTCCAATTAAGTAGTTCCTACTCCTTTATAAAAATAAAATGTAGCACACAGGAGGTGATCTCTACCTCTGCTAGAACGGTTCTGATCCATCCAGGGAGAAGTTTGTTGCCCAAGTCTTCAGCTTTGCCATGTCCACACACAGACAAACCATGAACTACATTTCCTAATGCCAGGGCAAAACCCGAAGTCTGGTATAAATAAAAACAGGGCGTGAGAAAAAGAATGACACAGATCAGGAATATTTATACATATGCCAAAACAAGCATTTCTAGTGTCTTCTAACCTACTTAGGTGTTCTATTTGTCACAGCCTTTTTTGTTTGTTTTAATCTAGACTTTGGTTGGTAACAGAAACTACAGTTTCATCGCAAGGAATTTAGCTGCAGTGAGTAGCTGATTTCAGGAAAATAATACTGCACTATTAGGCAACGTATTCTGAATGCAACCGAGCAGGCTTATAAACACAACACAGTACCAATCCCATTACAACCTTAAATCAGTGAATTCTGCCATAACCCAATATAGCCAATATAAGGACTCTGGAGAAATCTTTTTTTATAAAAATGAATAAGTAAATAAAACCCAACTGGGGAAATTCTATGGCATGTGTAATTTGAATTTTTTTAAATTTGATTTTAGCAAAATATAAAAAAATTTACCATCTGAACCATGAATACCAGTTCAGTGACATTAAGTACATTCACATTGTTGTGCAACCATCTCTTTTTGTCTTGAAAATCGGAAACTCGGTACCCAACATACAGTAACTCCTCACTTCTCTCCCCTGTAGCCTCTGGCCACTATCATTCTACTTTCATTTTTGGGAGCCGGGTACCAGAGATTGAACCCAGGGGTGCCAACCACTGAGCCCCATTGTCATTGCATTTTATTTTTTGAGAGAGTCTCACTGAGTTACGCAGTGCCTTGCTAAGTTGTTGAGGCTGGCTTTGAACTTGCAATCCTCTTGCCTCAGCCTCCAGAGCCACTGGGATTATAGGCATGCACCATTGCACCTAGCTCACCATTCTACTTTCACTTTCACTATTTTCAGTCACTATGACTTGGACTATTCTAAGTACCTCAAATAAACAAAAACTGTGAAGTATTTCTCTCATGACTGGCTTATCAAAACTTCCTTTTTAAGGCTGAATAGTATTTTAGAGGGATCATTTTAAGGCTATTTAATTTATAGGTGCTTAAATATTTCTGCACATATTCAGTCATGAACAGATTTTCTACCCTAGATTTGCTGAAGTTTGATTTGATCCAAAATTTTCTACATATTCCTGCCCTTCCAAATGTTGGCAGCTAGCCTTACATAACCCTTTATTCCCTAGCCACAAATGTTAAGATTACAAAAATATACAGCAATGACTGGAGAGAGAGAAAAACCTATCTAAACTCTCTGAAGCAAAGAAAAAGATACGTCCATAAAGGAAGTTAGGGGATAAGGAGAGAAAAAGCCATGTGTGACTATTGGCTCAGCGGTGAGAGAAGAGAGTAGTTAGAAGCTCTTCAGTGTTAGACAGGAAATCTTCCCTTCTGGTCTATCTCAGAGTCAGGCACAAGCAAGACCGGGCAGCAGCATGAGACCCAGGGAAAGTAATAATCAGGGCCAATGTTCCAACCTGCTGGTTGTTCTCCACTAACAGCCGGAGCTTGTTCATAGTATCTTCAGCCTCGGTGGCCTCAATGATACCAGCACTGAATGCTGATGTGCACACACAGCTGAGGGTGTAAGCGAGTACCTGAGAGGAAAATACAACAGAAAAATATTTCTTCACAAGGCAAAATGAAAGAACACAGCTCAGTTGACACAGATACTCTTGTTAAACTTCTCCTCAGAATAAGCATTGAGTTCAAATACATTTCCCACAGGATGGGCAATGTTTTGCTGCCTAACTTCTATTAGTATGTTTCATAACAATGTCATGATGGCAATCAAGATTCCTACGTATTAAATAAGGGCTTTGAGGATCAAAGAACTAGCCGACAGAAGAAGGATTCACATCCAGGTCTTTGGTATCTAAGTCCAAAAGGTTCCTTGCCAGTACACAGCATCTATGAATAGAAGAGGGAGACAGATGTTCACCAGCAGTGAATGCCACTAATTGCCCTGTGCTCCATCCAAGGCCAACAGGAGAGGGAGCTCAGAGAAGAGAAGCTCCATTAAGATTTCCTAGGAGAAGTAATGGGGCATGACTGGAACAGGAACATGGGGTTAGGAGTAACATAAATGGTGTAAAATAGGGATGATACTACCTACTTCATCATCCTGGTGCAAAACCTTAATAAGGAAACTGAATGTATGAATAAACAAATGAACAAATGCATAAAAATGGATAAACAGAAAAGGATGTTGGAAGTGAAGTGAAGATAGTACTCAGTGTATGTCCCATATTGACCATTTACCAGCCGAGAAACTTTGAGCAAGTCACTCAATCTCAGTCTCAATTTCTGCAAGTCAAGGTTATTCACCCCCTCCTTGCTACTTCATATTTTCATAATAAAACCCTTCCTTATAAGAATGCTGTTAAGATAAAGTGGAAAATTCAACTCCTAGCACTGATTGATGCATGAAAAATATAAGCAATTCTCAAGGCAGAAATTGGATAATAAAACATCAGAGAGGGGAAAAAAATCCTGCTTGCTTAAGCCCTTATAAATCAAAACATCAAAGCAGACAGATGCATCAGTTATAAAAATCTTGCTTTCATTTATTCATCAAATTATTCCTTGGTCACAAGATTTTCTCCTTTGGCTTGAGAAAATAGGTACTTTTAAGTCATGCTCTACCCTGCTTTAAAAATGGAAATGTAGTGCATGTCTTAGAACAAAACTTCAAGTCTCTGTGCCCCACAGAAATTCACCAATTCAACAAGTCCCATTGCTAAAAGCAGAGGAGCGAGCGGGAAACACAGCAGCCATTATGTGCTCATCAATAGCTCGTGGGCAGGCCAGGGCAAAACAGAATCTGCTCTAATGAGAGGGAGAATCTGGCCTGGCCTCAAGGTCATCCCTTGCTCCTCCCAGAGCCAAGGCTGTTCAGCTTCACCTGGGCACAGCTGACTGGCATGCCACATGCCTGGACCATTCCATCCAACCGAGGTTAACGCATGGGGACTGTGTCACACCAACTCCAATTCTGCATATTTTTGTACCATGACAAAAAAAACTTTTCCATTAAGTGTGGTAAAGGGAATTTCCTCAATTTTTCATGCTCATGGGCATTAAAAAAAAATCAAATGCCTTTCCATCTACAGTTTCTTAAGCTTATTTCTGGCTATTTTTTAAAGTTACATTTGACTTGAGCACAATTCTAAAAATCTCCATTTAACCTCCTTCCAGAAATTACAGCTCTTCTTAGGAAGTTCCTGCTGGTGATGCTGACTTAGGGTTTGTATTCACTGAAGGCTCTTATCTCATATGCCACATTTAAGTCTAAGTTGATTTATATAGCTGCACAATTTGAAAACCTCATGATCTAATATAGGTTTGCTTGCCACAGATTTTCTCCTTATCTCAGTTGAAATTGAGAGAGAATTTCATTTACAGGGTTACCCAAATATGAGAAATAGAAAATAAGCAACAACAAGGAAACAAAAGACAGCCAAGGTAAGAAAAATGTCACCATCTCTTACCTCCTGAAATGTTCGGCTCTGGCTCCCACTGTCATCTAGGTATGTGGACAGCTTCCGAAGTGATGCCGCCACATGAACTCGGGACTCCATCTGGCTGCTGTGGCTCATGAGAGACAGAACAAGTCCAACTCCCAATATACAGCCGGTGCTTGGATGCCAGAAAAGATGAGGCATTAGCATCAAATGAAACCTATATAACTACTTTTCATTCACCATGGGCTCTGAAACCTGAGTAAGATCTGAGGATTCCAAATTTGCCTCGCATGTAAGTGTGCTCCACGACTCATGACAGGTACACACACCTCTCCCCTGAACAGGAAAACTTGATGTCAAAACAGGTATCCTTGGCCTGTGCTATTGCTGTGTACCCAATGGACAAAAGCATGAAAAAATTTGACTTCAGTTCTATGATGAGAATAAAAAGCATAAGACAGCTCTATTTCTGCTCTTACAAAAATGCTATACCCTTCCTCCACCTGCTTGTGCTGAGTATGTTGTGACCATGTGCACTCAGAGAAAGGCTAAATTTCAAGATCTGAGCCATGGACATCTGACTAATAACAGGGGAGATAAATGCAGGGCATGATTATGAGGTACTGCTAAGTGCTTCATGTTTCCCAGTCAACTTCAACAAGAGGAATTTCTTTCTTAAAGAAACTGTGTATTCATCTGTGCACAATGACATTAATCCTTCTCTCCCCTCTGATCTCTCAGAGTACCACTGGGTCAGAAGAGAAAATGGACAAATGACAGGCTTGTCAAAAGTTACCCATGTGACAATTCAATTGGAATCTGGGGCTTTGTGCCCCATTCCTCCTGGAAGAATACATACCCTTTAAAGAGAAGAATTGTTCTCTCAGAAAACTTCAAGTTGGTATGGTAAGATAACGCAGAGTGGAGTGATTTTTTCTTTTTTAAAAAAGTTTGTCACCATTGCTACTTTTTCACTGGAGAAAATGCTGAGTCTTCCAGAAATTCCTCTGGCTCTGGTTTGGCTTACCTCTCGTCATGCTCAAGGCATTCCAGAGCATTTCTCCAATAACGTTATTTCAATGCCCATGTTACATCATTTTTCTCTTAAATGGTATCTATACCTTTGGCTGATGTCAAGAACCTCACTGTTTTATGAGCATGTTAGTCACATCCCCCAACACCTCTGTGTGAACAGAGCATCCAATTATGATAACAGACACCCAGAAAAATAGACAAGCTTCAGGCCTTGTTCGAATCTACACAAAGACCTCCCAGCAGAGCATGACCAGAATGGGGGAATTGAGGTTTCCAGCCTTCCAATCCATCTGCCAAACCTAAGCCCCTGTCCATGCCCTGCATGATGCCATGGGATGCTTATGAGGAAGCAATGTATCTTCACCGTGTTTTTCTTGTTTCTGTTGCATAACAATTTGGCATTAGAAAATCCTTTGTAAAGAAGCTACTGCAGTAATCATCCATCATTCGTCAGGCAAAACTGCTATTACAGCTTACATGAACTTAACAAGCTCAACTAGCATAATGCATTTCCAACAAGTTAAATCAACATCTAACATCTGAACATTGAATGCTTTGGAGACAAATCATATTTCCAAAGGAAGAAAGGCTAGTCTTGATTGGTATGGATTTGAAGCCTTTGTTTTAATTTAGAATCTACTGGGAAGTGTTTTAGCCATCTTTCTATACTGATACATATAAAAACTTGACAGAATTAGATCAAAGATATAATTAGACACAATCTCATTAATACTTTGACAAATTTGACTTTTGCTCTCACTTTTGACTATGTAATTGCTACTTATGCTTAAGATTTCAAATATTACTTCCTCGGGGACACCTTCTCTGGCCCAGCAGGGAGTCTTGTTACTGCTCTCCCACAGCACCCTGTACTAATTCACTTTCTACAATTTTAATTGTAAATTCTTATGTGGGTTATCTGGAATATTGTTTGATTTCTCTCTCTCTACCCTAGCCTGCGAACTCCATGAGGGTGGGGAACTTAACCTGCTTTTCCTCACTAGACTATCTATGGCACTCGAACAATATTAACTGAAAGCTTAAAAACTAACCAAATAAAGAATTTTAAGAGTCTAGAGTGATGAAAAGATCCACAGGAGGAAAAAAATTAAAATGAAAAAAAAGAAAACAGAAGACCTGATGCCAATGTTTGGTTGTAGGCAAAATTTATGAGTCGTAAAATTAGCTTGAATATATCTTCTAAGATTTGATCAAGAAAATATGAAAATATGAATTCTATTTCCTGCCATACTAATTTAAATTAAGGAAGACAGCTGCTGTGTTTATGTCTAGAAAGGATTTCTCTCAAAGTTTACTCAAGTAAAAATTGGGGCTTATCTTTCTAAATAAACAGGTGTCTAGGTCCTGCTTTTCAAGCTATCCTGGGCACACAGGAATCTCTATCCCCTGGACTGATGCTCCTCCCTTAGCAACCCAAGATATACAGGTACAAAGGCTTAGAAAGACATCTCAGTCCCTAGTCCACATTTATCTAAAAATTATTACAGCAATTACTCTCATTCTTAGGTAAGGTTATGATTCTACTCATGGTGACAACATCAATTAATTGATAAATATACAACCTAACTGTGTGTGTGAGTGTGGGTGTGTATATGCATATATATACATATATGTGTATATGTATATACATATATGTATATGTATACATATATGTATATATATATAATATAAATATTAGATGGTATGTATCAGTTGACTCTCTAAATAGTTTCTGTCTACATTTTCCAGTATACACCTAGAAGGTATTCCTAAGGTTTTATTCCTTCTAATTTCTAAATCTCCTATATTTTAATGAGCTTATTTTTGTCCTAAGTCATAAAGATTCCCCCAGGTGATTAGTTCACCATCTTCACACATTTGTTCACTATGGGCTCTTTTTGATATGCCTGCCAGTTCTAAATCAAGAATAACCTGGGCAGAGGTATCTTTCCCATCTTATTGTCCATTGGGGTGGAGGGGGATTATTGGTGTCTCAGACTAGTGAAATAAATTATAATACTGGGTATAAAACTGACCATTTGTAATTGCTAACAATAAGAATGCTAACAAATGACACAGAATTTAAGTTTTAAAATTTGATATTCTATTGTCATTCTTTGTTTGAATCTCTTATCAGAGTATATTAAAATATCACCATAAAAAGAAGTCCTGAAAAGCAATGCAATTCTGATACATGTTGTTATATCAACTGAGATGTGATGATATATTTTCCTGAATTAACCAGAGATGAATCATTAATTCCCCCTAGTTTATGGTTGGCAATCCTGCAGATTAAGTACAAGGCCATCTCATAATTAGTTCTAATAACAGTTAACATTTGTATAGTGCTTTGCCCTTTACAAAGCGCTATACAAATATGATTGTATTTGTAAAAGCTCAATAGTAATTAACCAAGTTCCTGTCTTGGAAGGACAACACAACAGAGCTGTGAGGATTGCAATGGCCCAATGAGCCACCACTAGATGGCAGCAGAGGGTTAATGCTAGGACTACAAACAAGAGCCAGCCCAGGTGCTCAGCTCTCTCAGCAGGGACTTGTCCATTAAATCAGGGAAGCGTGGCGAATTTGCTCTGGGTGAATTCTACCACTTGAGGTAGCACACTCCCAGATCTATTAACCACCTCCCAGTAATGTTTCCACTATTTCACTGGAGGGAGGACTGCCCTAGACTCCTACAATCTCATTAGAGAAAGGAGTACTTTACACCACTAGCTAGATGGTATTCAGGCCTGAGCCTGGTTAAAAAGCAGAAAAAAGAACTTTTAGTTAATGGTAGACAACACTTGCATGTCAGAAAAAAGTAAGCAAAAAATCATACTTTTAAATATCAAATTGCTTTCTACTGAAATGTGTGTTCTCCACATTATACTATGCGGGAGAGAAAAATGGCTTTGAAGTAAGATGACCTAAGTTTTTCTTTTAGCTGGGCTTATTAAGCTATGACCTTGGAAAAATGTCTCCCCCTAGAGATTCATTTTCTTTATCCATAAACCAAAGTGATGATGATTCTTACTTTAGCACCATATTTAGGTTCTGATAAGGACTTAACTACATGAGAAACAGATATGGAAATGGCTAGTTCAGCATGTACTTACCGCTTAGTAAGTATCAGCTGAAGCTGAAACCAAAAACAGAACTACACACATAGGACTGACATCCACAAAGCATCAGTGATGAGAAAATGCTAAACATCATCAACTATAGGAATAGCAGGAGTTTAAAAAGGATAGAGGAAGGGTTCTTTAATCCCTGAGTTTCTAATTGGCTCTGATAGACAAGGAAGTTTTCACTAAACAGGTGGGAAATTTCTCTATTCTGCTTCCCTCAGCAGGACTCTTCTCCTGTCTAGGTCCACCCTTCTTCCCCCTCCCCAATTCAGTTGTTCATTAATAATGTAAGAATCAAGAAAGAAGAATGAAGAAACAAGAATTTTATTAATAACAAAAGTAAAGTTTAAAGTTTAATATGCTTTGACAAGTGAAGTTTTTAAGGGCATAAACACTTATAATGTGGATAAGTTCACTATCCATAGTTCTCCTTACATTCAAAGAACTTTCCTGAAAACAAATGGGCACAATACATGAAAGCCATTCCTGAGATTTTTCCAACTGGCTGAAAATGTTCAGAATCTTAATTGCAACTTTTTCCCAATTCATAATATCCTTAACTACAGCTATGATGAACATCTTTGGAGAAGGAGTGAGAAGGAAAAAGAAAAACACAAAAATATCTTACTCTTTGGTTCTAAGAAGCAACACCACCAATGCATGCATTAGTCTAAACAAATCTCAACTCTTCACTTGATCCAAATAACAGCTAAATGTCCCTACAACTCCCGTTAATCGTTTTCTATATTCAAGAGATTTCAACCATATCATCGAACTCTCTTTTCTCATATTGAAACCATATCTTAAGATGTCACTTGATCCCTAAAGTATTTCTTGATAAACTGGGTGGGTGTCATAAACAATCTTAACCTGTACATGGTGAAGATTTTATAACTATCACCCCCTAAGTGGACATTTGACCTCCTTCATCATTTCATTTATTCCTTTGTTAGTCTGAATCTAACAGGCTCTAGATGGAACGAATGTAGCTTTAGATCATAACTTGCTAAAGGCCAGAAATGTCAACACTGATTTAATTCACATTTGAACAGTGCTCATAATCACAAAAGTTAAAAGAGCTAATACACTAGAGATTGGTGCTTATCCTCTATTGTATTTCCTAGAAACAATGAGCTCCAGAGAATTCAAGCCTAAAGTCCAAAAAAAGTACAATGTGGGTCCTCAATGGTGCCAGTATTTCCAAAAGCCTAATGGAACCATGTATTCATCCATACAAGTCATTTGAAACAGTAAATGTCTAATTAAATGAGGATGCTTAATATTGCTTTTAAATAACCTTTTCTGATTATTTCTCTTTTTTTTTTTTTTGCCATATTTCACTACCAGAATGAGAAAATGACTTAAATTTTAAGATGTTTAGTTTAAGAGGCAAAATCTTGAAAAAGTATGAGGTCTGCAGGGAGGAAAGAGCTCCTTAGGTAAAGCAGCTGGGAATAAGAAACGTGTGTTTCCGTTTTAATTCCTCAGCCAATAGGTTACACAGAGAAATATAAATCACCATTCAAAGGCTCTTGAGCCCAGTCAAATTCAAATGACTTCAACAGATCTTTTAAAAGGTTAAGTCATGCATTCAGGTCCTCAGATACTATGCCTCATATGATAAGTAAAAGACAAAACCAAAGTGTTAGTAATACAAAGACTAAGCCATGAAATGATATTTGCTGCATTGTATTTAAGTACACTATTGCAAAAACATGGTTTTCAAAACAAGCTCTAATTATAGGGGTTTAAAAGTATCATTATTACTGAAAATTCTCTACAAAGAAATTCAAGATCAGATCCTGCAACTATTTCACCACAGCATGCAAGATGTACAGCAGAGTAGGAGCCAGCCTCTAAGTACTTGTTAGAGAGGAAATGGAAACTACATACTTGTATTCAAGACCAGTGTCAAAGCAGCAGTTCTCCAGGGCATCCAAGGACTTCATCAGAAGAAGGTTCATCTGTTGGCCAGATATATCACTGGATAATGACCAAGGGAGAAAGTGAATTACTAATAATCATTCAAATGGTCAAAAGACTTAATAGAAAATATTTGTTCTCGGGCTTGGGGTTGTGGTTCAGTGGTAGAGCGTTTGCCTTGCATGCGTGAGGCACTGGGTTCGATCCTCAGCACCACATAAAAATAAAAATATTGTGTCCATCTACAACTAAAAAAAAAAATTTAAAAAAATTTGTTCTCATTTTTCTACTGGAGATACCAGTATTTCCTTAAGAACAAAAAATAATAAATGATCTGGGGATGCAGATCAGTGGTAGACCATTTTGCCCAACGTACATAAGGCCATAGGTTTGATCCCCAGCACCTTTGCCAAAAAACCCACACATAATTTTAAAAAATTAAAAGTGATAGTAACATTGGTGATTCACATATGCTCATTTTGTAGATAAACTGAGCCACAGATTATTTAATAATTAGGTTTGTAGACAGTATAATCACTTATGAACCAGTACACCCCCAAACTCCTACTTTTAATTGTTCTCAGCATATTCACATTTAAAGTCACCTAATAATAAAAACCAAAGTCAAAATTCCAAATATTGCTAAGCAGGCAAAAGTGATTTTCTGCAGAATATTTAATATTTTTTAAGCTGATATGGTCAGTCATTCCAAACCTCTTTCTTGCAAAGATTGTCATTTCGAATTTCATGTCTCAGTTGTATAAGTTGGCAGTTCTATTCCTTTGCTTACATATATTTTAAACAGGATGGGGCTGGGATTGTAGCTCAGTGGTAGAGCGCTTGCCTCGCATGCGTGAGGCCCTGGGTTCGATCCTCAGCACCACATACAGAGCAATAAAGTAAAGACATTGTGTCCATCTACAACTAAAAAAAAAAATTTTTTTAAAAAAGGAAAAAACCTCTCGCTCTACATTTTTCTGCTTTTTTTTTACAATAAGTGATGTAGGTTCTTTTAATTGTATTGGTGAGAAATAAGACTGGTATGGTAAAATGAAATTTAAAAGGTAGCTCTATGGCTGCTTTTCTACGTAAAGCTGTAGACTTCATCGCTGATACTTCACTATCCAAAGGTCCCTACATCTCAGCTCTCAAGCTACTGCCTCAGATCATATGAAGTAGAATCTAGCCCCAGGAATGCCAACCAGCCCAAGAGTACCTGAAACAACAGGATCTTAAACCAAGACTACAGTACTGGTGCTCAAGGTGAAGGATGACATTTTGTAAAGTGACAGAACCACACACACACCTCTCACACACAAACACACACACACTTCACTGAGTTCATCACTTTGGATTAAATAAGTCCTATTGAAGTTGTTCTCTAAAGTAAAATTTTCTAGAATATCCTAAACAAATGCTAACAAGATCATACTTGTATCCTCTGGGGGTTATGACAGAAGTAAGAAGCCTGATATGCTTTTCTGAATAAATCCTAGATTGGAATTTAAATCTAGGAGTTCTTCTCATAAATATTTTTTTAAAAAAGGATTGATTGTCATAGGGTGATTTTTTCCTTTCTAAAAACCAATATATGGTCCTAATCCTCTTCCCATTAAGGGGTCATTTGGAGCCACTTATTTGGTGTTATTGACTATTTATTCAGAGTCAATCTCTGTCAAACCACTTACTTTAACAAAAAAAAGAAAAGAAAAAAGGAAACTTTCTCCAAAAATATTATTATCTGGTGACATTGTAGTTACCTAATAAAACATCTGTTAGCAAATATTTCAGATTCCCGTGCTCCAAAAGTTGGGAAGGTGGGAGACGTGAATACATTTAGTGACTATAATGCTAATACAGAAGCACTCCAGAGGAGGATACTGTCAACACAGGAAGGGCAGGCAGTTAAAATCTGCCATTATTCTAGGGGTGCTCAGCCATGCAAAGAACTTCTGGGGTCTTCATCCAGCATTTTCTCCAGGTACAAATTCAAGTAAGATAGACAGCAGTGGAAGGATATCTAGGAACCAAGGACAAGTGTGTTGCAGGACATCACCGCAGGGTTTTCAGGCAGCATGATTAACGCAAACTTATTGGCCCTTAAAACTAGCAGCACTTCATCCTAAGTTAATGAAGAAGGGAGAAGGGAGCAGGATGAAATAAGGTGTCTAGTGTTAAACTGACACAGCTCATTTTTAGTTGTAAAATCCGTTGCTTAAAAAACACCAAGGAAGGAGTCTGGACAAATGGTGAAGAGAATGCCTTTTTGTAGCCTAGTAGCAAAAGGAGAAAATTCTCTTTCAAAATTCAGGTGCTAGAAATACTTCATGTTCTACTACACATACAAGTTGCACACAAAAGCTGTTTGCTATTGTTGTTCTTTGTATCTAGGCCCTTTTTGGGGCGGGGGGGTAGAGGCAGCTAACTAGGGATTGAACCCAAGGTGTTTTAACACTGGGCTACATCCCTAGCCATTTTTATTTTTTATTTTAAGGCAAGGTCTCACTAAGTTGCTGAGGCTGGCCTCAAACTTGTTATCCTCCTGCCTCAGCCTCCTGGCCTTTATGCATTAATGCCAGTGAACAAAATAAAATGAGTATTCTGGGCACATTTCCTTTAGGATTGCAGAGACTCACTCAGTCACCCCAATCACCGGACTGATGTTTTCAGGAGTTCAAAATGACCATCGAAAATCTACTATTTCCCCTGAATAATAGCAATATTCATAAAAGTTTCACAGATAATGCTTGTGCAAAATAATGTCAACTACAAATGTAACCACTAGTTTCAAACTTTAATCAATCCAGATATATAAAATTCTAAGGTTTGTTTTAAGGTAAAGAACAAACAGTATGAACAACAACAACAAAAAAAAACTAAAACAGATTAATGGGCAAGAAAACTTTCCCAGTTAGCGGAATTTTCCACCCGGGTTTTTGCTATTCCATTAGCTCCATTCAAGGGTAAAGCTAGCAGTTCAAAAATGAGCAATCAAGCTGAATAAAGCACACAGTATAATATGCACAGATTAAGACTCTTTAAGGATTATTAAAATGTAGCCAGGGCACGGGATGAAAGCTATGTTTAAAGCTGGGTACATGTAGTTCTCAGGTGATTCAGTGATTCCCAACACCCCTCAGGCACAAGGGATACCCCAATCCTTTCCACTCATTTTACAGTGAAATTAATAAGGGATCAGCAATTATTTCCACATGTAAATTAAAAAAAAAAAAGTAGTTTCTCTACTTACAGCACCATAAGATTAGACTTTGACTCATGTTTATTTTACAGATGTACTCAGGGCTTTTTTGGAAGCATGAAATGACATCCAAGCAACCAATCACTTGAATGGCAACCCTTAAAAGGCATTAGTATATACATGATGGTATTTTAGAAAGATAAACCAATCATAAAGGAGAATAAAGAATCAACTTGCCCACCTCAAAAAGTTTAGAAGCTACACATTGCTTAGATATAGTGTTTAGGTATATGTAGGCAAAGTCCTTTGCCTAAATCACAAAGGGGAAAAAGAGGAATATTTTAATAAACCCTACCTGAGTTTCTCCTCGCACAAGCGAGACAGAAACATTCCCAAAGCAAGGCCCATGTGGATTTGCACGGCTTGAGATTCATCAGCACTTGGTTTCCCAGGTAACCTGGCAGTCAGCATGTTCAGGATTTCCTCAACCTTCTCTTTACAAGAGATAATGAAAACTGGCACAAGGAGAGACAAAGCCGTGGCGGCGGTAGAACGGGCAATGGCACTTGCTGTGTTTTCACCAGAATAGGATTTCTAGGACATGCCAGAGAAAGAAAATAGGGTTAGCCTTTTGTTTAAACATGAAGGAAGCATACCTATCACAAAAGGGAGGCTCAACAATACCAGCTTCTCTTCCATCCGCCCCTGCAGACCGAAAACAAACAAAAATAAATCTGCATGTGTTTGCTACAGATTCTTTTCACTCCATGAAAAAATTTGCTACTAATCAGTTAACTGATAATGTCTTTTAAGTTTGAAAAATGAAATTATAAGCATCTTACGTTTAGAGATTGTGAATTCTCTCACTAGGAGGACAAACAATTTTGGTGTTTTTAAGAGCTCACATAACATAAATATTGAAAATGCCAAAGTGAAGCTATCTGAACTTAGACAAACTGCCAGGCCAGGTTAAAAATGTCCAGAAAGTTGGGAGCTTTCAAAGCAAGAAAAAAAAAAGAAGGAGGCGGGGAGGAGTTTAATACAGAATAACGTTGTAAGTTTAGTGCAAGGATCTATTGGCACATCTCCCAAAATTTTTGGTGGGAACACTTCCCAGTAGATGGATTATTTCCTACAGGGGGTTAATTCCTTTTAATTAAAAAGGAAGTTGAAATCCTAAAAGCCTCTGGTTACAAAGCAATAACCAGCATTCAAAATGAAATGGAGAGCTCTATATGCTCCTTCCTATATGTAATTATGGGAAAGAAATGAGTAACAGCCCTAATAAAATGACAGGGCAGCTGACTATGAATGGCTTCTATGAGAATGCCATGTTAGAGAGCACCACCAGACAGTACATGCATTGGTAAATGTGTCTCAAGTGGGGAAGAAAGCCCGTTTATCACTCCTCACCATTATCCGCTTTAAATGTGCAGACATACCATAAAGGCAGTGTTGTCCCTTGCAGTCAATGCATGTTAAAATGTGTTTTTAATTCTACACCTATTAGTTCTCATAGCTAAGGATAAAAATATCAAACATGTATGAAGTTATACTTTCAGTTAATATAGCACTCTTAAAATGACAATGTTACTCAAAATGACTCAGCTCCTAGGACACAAGAAATCAAGGAAGTGACTTTTGAAATGAGGCTTTGAAAAGTAAAATAATGCAAAAAGCACAAAGGTAAGAGGAACCCTGAGCTGACTAGAAAAGAGATTATTTTATTGATTTGCAAGAACTAAGCAGAATTATTATAAATCTCATAAAATGTCCTGTACTAATTAATATTTGAGCCAGAGAGTTATTACAAAATCTCCCCTATTTGCTTCTAAACACGTTGAACAAATTGACATAAAGAAATTACCTTTTTAAGCAAGCTCTACCATCCCATTTAATTCTACATTATCTGGCAAGACTTTTTTTGTCCTTAAGAACAGTTAGAAATCTAGCATCAGACCCTAAGCCCCAGATGAATACATACCAAGGACAGGAAGAGAGAGGTACACAAAATGTACAGATGAGACCATAGGCAGTGGGTTTCAGGCTAAATTCATGATCTTAGCAACAGTTCGGGATCTAGGCTATAGTTTTATTCAAATCAACTCTAATCCTCTGCCACTCAGCTGATTGTCCCATGATCACTGTAATTCCCTAAGCAATGGATATTGATAGGGCAGAACCAAAATAATTCTACACAGATGCAGTAATTCTGCACGTTACGACCAATCAAGGAAAAATTAAACAAGCATGTTTTCAGTTTGCTTCAAATCTTAGGAACAATCTTGAAGACTGAGAATGACTAGGTAACAGGTGCTTTTTATGATTTTTGTACTTATAGAGTAGTTCACTGTTTTCATAACATTTCTACAAAACAAACAACTCGATCCTCACAATCTTTTAGAAAGTTGTGAATGAATTATTTTATTTCTTTTGTTTTACAAATAAAGACAATAAGAAGATAGAAGTTAACTGCCAAGTCAACAGTCACAAAACTAGTAAGGGGTAGAGCTACAATCATTATAGGTGATAGTATTCAAGCCTCTCATTTTATAAATAAGGACAAAAAGGTCCAAAGAGATTAAGAGAACTACTCATGGACATGTGCCTTGAAATGAATAAATTGACCAGAAACTCCAAGTCCCCACATTTCAGCCAATGTTTATTCCACTACGACTGTAGCTCTTACCCCAGCTACACATTAGAAAAACCTACAGAGCTGTCAGAATGCTCATACCCAAGGTTCATCCAGAGCAATTAAATCAGAGATAGGACACATAGTCAGTCTCTCTCTCTCTTTCTCTCTCTCTCTCAAAGTTCCCCAGGTAATTCTAACATACAACCAGAACTGAGAATCCCTAAACTACAGCATGAATTTCGTGTGACCAATTGCTGTCAGGATAGTTAACCCCTGGCTTTTCTAATCTTCTTTTTTTTCTTTCATTTCTTGCACTTACATGATAAAAGCAGGAGAAAAGCTGTCCTCTAGGTTGGTAATGGCTATCCACAATGACCAGAAGAGTATCCAGCACCATGGAAACCCATTCTTTCATTGGAAGGAAATGAGGTTGAACCTGTAGATGAACAACATGAAATGATAAGGGAAAGAAGAAAACAAATGTAAACATAATTTTGAGATCTAGAGTACAATACCTTCTGTGTTAAATAATGAAGTGTTATTGTCAAAAAGTAAACTTCATCTGCTTGGACTATTATGTGAATAACATGTAACAAATACACATCCTCACCTATGCCACAATAAAAATAAGATTTACCTTCTATGAAAGATTTAGCAAAAGTAGGGAGATAGGGGCTGCAAAACAGAACATACCCAAAGCCCTTCAGAGCTCTCCTATGTTCAGTGAATTATGATGTAAATAATGTAGAGGTTAAAGAGAGAAGTACAAAAAAAGCAATTCAAGATTTCTTCGTTTTATGATTTGTCATTTTACAAAGGAGGAAATCAACCTACAAAAGTTTGATCAACATCTCTAACATTTCTGCCTACTATCACCATGTAGTTGTCCTTCAAAAATTCTGACAACATTCACCTAGTTAATTAAGAAACTAGGTAGGAAAATATAAATGGTCTCCAATTTGGAAAAGAAGAAGAAAGAGAAAGCAAAAACAAATCAACAAAACTCCATTCATTATAAAGAAATCTTGGCTATAAAGATCATTCATACATGGTAACACTCGGGTGATACAAATGGTAAAGGTCAACCAGGTGTTGAGTATCTCCTTGAGATTCAACTCCTTGAATCAAATAAGGCTTTCCTCTTCAGATCTTTAGTTTTTGGTCATGTGCAGATTTGATGTTTAAAATTTCAACTTTAATGAAATAATGAAATTTTGAGTTTGTATTGAGTTATAGCCAAAGGCAAAGTCATCAAAAATAAAAGCAAAGCACTAACTTCAGGCTGGATTGAAGTGGGGTGAGTAAAGAAGAATGAAAGAGACTAGAACTCAAACTCTGAACTAGACTCCCAGTTGTTATTGGAGTAAATTAACTATAGAGTTCAGCATAATTAACACCAATGTGAAGGATCACAGAAAGGATAATTAACTTATTAGATTGTTGATTTACTTAGTGTATAGTCTCTGCTGAAGTATTCCATGGTCCTTTCAGAGAAATGAAATAATTCCTCTAGATTTTTTTTCATTATTCTCATCATTAAAATAATACTCTGAGTTTAAAGTTATATATTCATATGCAAACTAACTACATTTTTGTCACTCATGTAATAATCCCTTAGCCTCTTTCTCTCCTCCACATGTCGTATCCACTTTTAGCTCATATCACATAGTAGCTATTCTCTTGTTTACTGGTAATAGTACCCTTTGGGGAATTTCCTGTTCTCTGTTATTTGAAACTTGGTTCAACAACTGATTGGACTACCTATCCCACCCTATCCTAGCAGTGAGCATAGGACCCTGGGACTCTGAATTGTGCATGACTGATGCAAGAACAATAAGTGACTGGAATTGTGCTACCCAAGTGAGAGTGATCTGCTGAGATATTTCATTGTACCTGATGCCTGACTCCCCAAGTTCCCTAGGTTCCTGCTCCTCCCCAAACCTGTCTTTAAGTTTAGCCTTCAACTCCACGGGCTTCCAGATTCCATATCCTTCTACTTACTTTTTATTTAAATGAGTCAGAGGTGGTTTCTCTGCATCCACAAAAACCATGAAAAGCAAGTACACATGGCTCATAAGACACTCCTCCAAGACAAAGGAAGCTGAGTAACACTGCATAAAGCCTCAACCTTCCCAGCTAGATGTGATGAAGGAGAGGCCGGTGCTAATGTGGGTGATTATTACTGACAGCTTGGTATCTACCAGCAGGTGTGCTTTACATATATTAATTCATTTAATCCTTACAGCAATACTATCTGGTAAGTATTGGTATCCACATTTTACAGACATGGAAACAAGCTCTGAAAGGGAAGATTGCTAGAAATAAGCCATAGAGCTAATAAGTGCAAGTAATAAGATTTCAAAGAGAACTCCTCTACCCTAAAGTCTGTATCTTTGACACAGTCAGTTACATTGTCTCCAGATAATGATAGCTACCAGATAATGGAGCTTAACAGAAGAATAAATCCATGCCTTTTATTCTGACAGATATGAATTATCTGAGAAAGTACATGGGAAATGAACACTGGCCAACTTGCCACATGTTTAATTAAGAAATAAATATCTTGCAAAAATGAATAGGCACTTTATCATTGACATCTACAATTAAAATGCAAAGTACAATTTTGTTCATTCTGTAAACACTGCTTATTTTTCATTTTTTGACAGCATTGTTCACTTTCAGTCAGCCTAGTTAACCTCCTAAGATTGGTTACCACTGATGTAATCACAAAAAGACAACCCCTGTTGCATAAAATTGGCACCTTCACATGGAAATGACCACTTAACTGTGATGGAGAAAACAACAGAAAAGTAGCAAACAGAAGTCAGGAAGACTTAGGGCTCATAACGTAGAGGCTCATCAAGTAGGGGAACCTGGTGCTGCAATCAGAGAAATCTAGCCTTACAAATCCAGGGACAGGCCACCTAACACCAGGCTCACGGAGACACAACCAAAGCCCATCTGGTTTAAATCACCCTAACTCACCTCCAGGACCCCATCAGAGTCTGAGGCGAGGCTGGCTTCATGTTTGGATAGGACGACAGCAAGGCTGCTTAAGGCTAACAGTGCGTTGCCTTTGACCACTGGGCTCTCCCTGTTTTAAAAGAAAAAATTTCCAAGACAGCACTTAGGGACATTAATCAGGAGAAGAGAAAGAGCTATCATAGGAGGGTGGATGCAACAAAAGCACTTGCATTAGTGCACAGAGCCTTGTGAGTGCAGTTCTGTTTGTCCTCTGATGCTAACAACTTCTGTTCTGATACTAGCGCTGATTTTTTAATTCTTACTTGTCAAGGTAGAGTCATTATGACATTTGGTAACTTAAAAATCCAAGCTCATGTATCTAAGATCTTCCTTCCTAAAATTTTTATTCCATTGTTTGACATGACATTTCCCAAGCTATCTTCTTCTGTGTCATCCTTAGCCAATTTAAATTTATTGATTTGTTCTGAAAACACACCCAAGGACAATTATGTGAATAAACCGAGCAGAATGGAACGGCCTCTGGCTTTTCTGAGGCACTGGTGTGTGGAACCAGCTTCTCCTGAACCACCTCAGACAGCACACTTTACTTGCAACTTGACACACGGCAGCTCTCCTCAGTCATTATCATTCTCTCTTTCACTTAATACTTCAAAGCCAGCAACCCTAAAGCCAGTTGCAATACAATTTGGAGATCTGAAATAAGATGCCCAAAACAAAACAAAACCCCCGTTTAGACTAAGAGCTGTTCTATTTTTCATCCAAGTGATAGTTTTCTAATATTAACAATAAAATTATTTTTGACTTCAGATTCGACATCAACAAAACTAAATATTTTTCATATACATGCAGCTCTTGAAAATCTACATTTAGGGCTGGGGCTGTGGCTCAGTGGAAGAGCACTTGCCTAGCATGTGTGAGGAACTGGGTTTGATTCTCAGTACCACATATACATAAATAAAATAAAGGTCCACTGACAACTAAAAAATACTTTTAAAAAAAGAAAATCTACATTTAGTATTATTCCATAATCCTAAACCAATCCTATAGAAGAAAGTAGCCAATGATGCATTGATGAGATGCTGTTGGCTTGCCACTTCTGTCATAAAAGAACTTAGGCAGCAGAGTACCCACCCAAAGAGTTCTGTTGTCGGGATAACGCTCGTGCACTTCCACAAATAAAGAGACTATTCCCCCAAACATAGACTTGAGATCTGAATCTGAGTCTATTATGTGCATTCACCAGCCATTCCCTGCTTGTCCCAGTGCAGGACTAGAAGAGCTTTGTTGGATGAATAGGATTTTCAGTCCTGTTTCCCCTGCAAACCTAGTACTTACCTCCAGATCCAATCCACAGACACAGCTAAACAGGTCAGTAGGTGTTAGAAAGTTATTTTACATGTGTTCTTGAATTTTTACTTCGTTTTGATAAAATTGGGATCCAGGACTTACCATTATCAAGTTCTTCCATGTTATCTATTCATCCATCCTCCTTCCCTCTATCCCCCTCACCTTAGGGTAGTTCAGCTTAGCGAAGGCCTGCTCTTATTTTGTTTGCCCCTCTATTCCTTCTTCTGTGAAATCTGCCATAAATTAGTAAAACATCAACATTCAAATTGGGAGTAAGGGGAAAAAAGGTTGGAAGGAAGCCCTGAGGTCTAAGCAGCTAGCTCCAACCTAGATTTGGTTTACTGAGCATTTACAATAGCTAATAATAAAGGCAAGATTAGGTCATAAAGTTGTTTAACAAAAAGAAAACTAGTGCTGGGGATATAGCTCAGTTGGTAAAGTGCTTGATTCGCATGTACAACGCCCTGGGTTCAATCCTCAGCACCATTAAAAAAAAAAAAAAAAAAAAGCTAAATCTTTTATTTCTAATACAGGTTGAGCAACGGTGCTCAAAAAGTTTAATTTTGGAGCATTTCAAATTTTGCATTTGGAGATTAGAAATGCCCAACTAGTAAACTCTATGGGAATATTCCAAAATTTGAAAACCTTCAAAATCTGAAATTCTGGTCCCAAGCATTTTTCATAAGGGGTACTCAGTCTGCATTATTTGTTTTAACTAAAAATATGCAGAGGCTTGTCCTGCTACAAAATGGCCACAAGTCCCTATGGTTGGATTAAAAATAGTTTTAAATTCTCAGTGATCTGAGAATTAAATCCCCAGGTTTTATGCCTATACAGATGACACTTACATGGTCACCTGAAATTATGTATCCAACTCATTAAACAAGAATATCACCCAAGATGACAAAAAGTATCTTTTTAACCCTGAAATTCTGAAAAAGAATTTAGTCTCAGTTTTAAAACAGTACCCCAAATCATCAAGTTTCGTTAGTCTTGACCTACCTAAGCATGTATTGTTGAAAAAAGGAGTAAAATATATTCAGTCACTGGTAATTAGATCTTAGTTTGCAGGCTGAATGCCTATTTGGATATTAATCTTTAAATAGAAAAAAAAAAAAAAAACTATGCCAGAGTCTATATAATGTATCTGAAGGCCACACTTCACATTTTGCAGAGGTACCATGAATAACTCTTGACCATCTTTGCATTGTCTGTGTGCCCAGGATAATGACTTACAGACAAAAGGCACTAAGGATATATTTAGTGAAACAAATTGAAGGAGGAATTGGCCAGGTGAAAACCCTCAAAACTGGTTCAGCAAAAAACTCATCACCTTGTTACTCAAAGAACCATCCCCTATGAGTCAAACAGCAGTGACTAATTTGCATAATAACATGTCAGCATCAGTACAGTATTTATCTAGGCAACAACACTGACATTTTAATTAAATTGTCCTTTAGAACAAACTGATGCCATTAACCTAATTAAAAAGCACAAGGAAGGATGAGCTACAATGACACTTTCTTAGGAATAAAGTATTACACTATATATTACCAAAGTGACCCAATCATTTGGAGATTTTTGTCTTCAGGGTCAAATCTATTTAATTAATAACAATGAAAACAAATTTCCATCAATCACCAGGGTTTTTGTGGGTTCTGATTGTCCCTTATCCCTAACTCTTGTGCTGGAAAAAAATGCTCTCAAATGAGAAAATCAGTTTAATTCCATGACTCCTGTTTACTTCCTGCTTTTATCTTATGACTCTGAACAAAACAAGCCCTTCGCTGGTCCAGAACAGCCTATGGCAGTCATGGTCCAAGGACCAAACGCTGAGCTGTCAGAGGGTAGTGGTAAGGTCTTCACTTGGTTGGAGGAAGCCAACAGGAAGAAGCAAAGAGCATAGCAGTGATCTCCCCCCTGTTCTGTCACTAATCTCTCAGCCTCTGGACCTCACATATCTCCTGTTCACTTGCTGTCATGCAGAGTACCATCAGGATTGCCTTAATAAGATACAGTCCAAAAAACACTTTGAAACTGTGGGTGAAAATGAAGTAATGCAAGCTGAGGATGTAGCTCAGTGGTAGAGGGCTTACCTAGCATGGGCAAGGCCTCAAGTTCAATCTCTAGCACTACACACACAGACACACACACACACACACACACACACACACACACACACACACAAAGGTAGTGGTGGTAATGCCATGAGAACATGAACTATTTTCACTCCATACCACTGAGAATGTGAACGCATTCTCCCTAGGTATTAGTCATGAAATGATGCTTTGCAATCTGAAGATAAAAGTCATGCTGAAATAAAATTTTAGTACAGGAAGTGCAAAAGTTACTAGAGAGCAAAATTATAGTTTTAATAGAAAACTGCTAGTTTCCTCAGCATTCAAGCTTTTTGCAAATGTCAGAGCAGTTTTTAACAGGATGTAAGCACATTGTGTAACAGAACAAACTATAAAAGTAAACAACCAAGGCAAGCCCCACCCATACCTTAACACCCCTTTCTCTCCAACATGCAACTGGGCACTCTAGAAAAGCAGAGGCAAATGAGTTCCTATGAAAAGCTCTCTGTGCTTTGGTTTTGTCAACAGTTATGTGTTCAGATATTCCCCAGTACTCCCAAAGAACTGAGAACAATTCTCTTTGCCTTTGTCAGAAGACACGAAGCTGAGCTGGGCGCAGTGGCACGCCTGTAATCCCAGCACTTTGGGAGGCTGAGACAGGAGAATTGAGAGTTCAAAGCCAGCCTCAGCAACAGCAAGGCGCTAAGCAACTCAGTGAATAAATAAAACACAAAATAAGACTGAGGACGTGGCTCAGTGGTTGAGTACCCTTGAATTCAATCCCCAGTAGCAAAAAAAAAAAAAAAAAAAAAGACGACGACCACACGAAGCTCAGTAGTGACCATGTGCTGAGATCAGATTTCACAGCTAAGTGCCTGCTTTAAGATATAATTGGCAGAAATCTATTTCTAAGATTGACTATGTTTTTGTTTTGTTATTTGTTTATTTTGCTTTTACTTTTTTAAGGCAAAATCTATTTAGCTACAGAAGGTTCTTGGATATGATAAGGATAAACTATAGAGTAAATATTTCTATATAATGTGGAATTTGAGTTCACATGAAATCCTCTAGGTCAAAGAGGCATCTATGCTATTGGAGGTGATAAAGAAAGAAAAGTCAAACAAATCCAGCAGCTAAAGGGGACAGCAGAAGGGACAAGTGAATGTAACTGACATGGAACTCATGCCAGGAACAATTGTCAGCTTGTTAACAAAGGAGGCTGAAGGGACTGTTTGAGCAAGTTCATTAGGGTCTAATTTTCTTAGAGTTGGCGTAAGGTAAATGAAAAAGCCCCAGGGCAGAAACACTCAACTGTTAAAACAACCATAAGGATATAACTGAAACTGCCTTTTTACTAGGTCTTCGCATTAGTGTTTAGTATTTAAAATCTCAATTTCTAGATACCCTGGACAACTTAACACCAAGGAAATTAAACAAAGGGCCACCTTGATCTGTCTGCTGCTTTGTGGTTGAGATTTAATAATCTATCTGTAGACCCCACATAACTCACATTCTCCAGAATTTCTTCCTTTCTTATTTCCCCTGCCACTTGAACTAAATTATAAACCTTTAAATTTAAGACAAAGCACATAGCACTTTTTTTAGGTGTACAACAAGGGCTGAACCTCATGACTCTTGCTGTAAAAATCTTGTGTGTAGTAGCCCCTCTGTATTTGCACAAAAAGATATGCAGCAAGAGGTAATGACTGATTTTTCATAAATAAGCAAAAAGTACTTTATAATCCCTAAAATTATGAAATGCCCTAACAGGAAAAACTATATGTACCTGCCAGGAAAAAAAATTTTCATAAAATTTTTTTGGTGAGAGTAAATGAATCTTACTTTGCAGCTGTCTTGGTGATTTCATCAGTCAACATGTCTCTGACCCTGAAATAAGATGAAAAATAGACATGAGCTTATGTTAGAGCAAGAGCTCTATCTTTTCTCTTGTTTACCAACTAATAAGAACCTCCCACAATGATTCCAGCTCTTAGAACTATATATATAGAACTTCAGTGCAAGAGGAAAGAAATATGATAAGGGCTTTACTTCAAAGAAAGCCTCATCTTCTTATTCCTTAGGTCACAGAACATAGGGAATGCAGGGAAGGAGGCGAATATAACTGAGGAGGGATATACAGGCAATACTGTGATGGTGTCACTGCAACATGAGTGGTGGGTATACAGGTGTCCTCAACATAACTCTCTTCTATGGACTTAATGTGTCCCCCCCCACCCACCCCTGCCATTCATATGAAATCCTAAGCCCTGGTGTGATGGCATTAGGAGGTAGGGCCTTTGGGAGTTAATAGGTGTGCTGGGTAGAGCCCTTGTGAATGAGATTAATGCCCTTATAAGAACACATAAGAGAGCTTATTTCCATCCTGTCTGCTCTTCCACCAATGTGCGGTTATAAGACAATGGCTATCTGCAATCCAGAACATGGGCCCTCACCAGACACCAGATAGGCTGGCTACTTAATCTGATTCCCAGATTCCAGAACCATGAGAAATCAATTTCCATAGTTTAAGCCACCCAAACTATAGCATTTCTGTTGTGATATACAAATTATGATATCTCTTTTATGCATAAGAGCTCACCAAAGCATCAATTTACTATTTCCAAATTGCATGTGTGAAATAGTCACAGTATGTATGTATACAATATAATTTTAAACTTTGATTATACAATCATACCAAAACAAAAAGAAAATAATTATTTTTGTGAGTATACTCAGTTAAAATATTCACAGAATATAAATTATTTTCTAATGCAGGAGTCTTGAAACCAAGTGCAAAACAACTACTTATTTACATTTTAAAGGGTCATTTCTAATATATATTTTGAACTTTACCAACTCCAAGTTTTCATAAATATAAAATTTTTATATTCAGGTATAAATTATACATGCATTCATAAATGTTTTTGACATGTAATAAAATCTTAGTTATTCAGCACTCCCTGAGGAGTAATTCTTGAGAATCAAGTTTTCAGATAGTTGCAAACTGCTCCTATAGACCATAAACTTGTATTTTTAAAAATAATTTGACAGTAAATTTCTCTAAAATGTATTGTTCAATTTCTGCTTTCCTAATGGAACATGGTGCATTCAACATAATCTTTGATTGGTCTGAGTGGAGTATTTACAAATGATGACCTGTCTATACTTGTATCTAGGACCAAACCTTCCGCTTCTGCACCAGAGCTCCTTTCCTACTCCATTCTCTTGGCTCTATCACGAATTTTTCCTTCTCTACTTATAGTGCTCCCCTTGGCATGTGAAAAGAGTATAGCACTCATGCTCTTTTAAGAGAGGAAAAAGTCCTCTAACTATTGCCCCATTTTTTTTTTTGCTTCGAATGTCTTTATGAGAATCTTATCTCTACTTGATTCTAGTTGTCCTTCCACTCCTTACGGACCCTTCTATAATCTGGCTTTTATCCCTACAACACCAACAAATCAGTTTCTGTCATGGTTACCAATGACTTTCAAGAAGCCAAATATAATGTTCAATTCTTAATCTCAACTTAAGCATTGGACACAATTGGTCCCTCCTTTTTTAGAACTCTTCCCTTTGTTTTAAAGATTCCACACTCTCTTCATTCTTTTCCTGAATCCCTGATCACTAGTTTTCTCCATGCATTATTGTTTTCTTCCCATTCATCCACAGCCCCAAATGCTGATATGCTCCAGGGCTCAATCCTCTGAAATTTTCTTTCTTTACTCACTTCCTGTATGATCTCATCTAGCATCCTGATTTTTAAATGCCATCAATATGCTGATGATACCACAATTTATATATTTAGCCCTAATCTCTCCCTGGAACTCTAGAATCAGAGTCAATAACCTACTAAGTATCTCCAACTGGAGGTCTAATTAGACATCTGGGGCTGAACAAGTCTAAAATCTGATTCCTCCCCTATGCAGACCTATTTTCCTATTGTCTCCCCTATTTCAGTAAATGGGAATTCCATACTTTTACTTGATCAAAGTTTAAATCTTGAAGTTATCCTTGAATTCTATCTTTTACTCATATCCTTAATTTAAATTCTTAGCACTTAAAACCTATGGACTCTGTCTTCAGAATAGATTTAAGATTTATTTACTTCTCAGTACTTCTATTGCTAACATCTTAGGCCCAAACTGTATCATCTTTTGTCTGAATTATTGCAACGAACTCCTAATCACATCCTTCAGGATATATTTTCACCAATGCAGCTCAAGTGATCACTCTGAATTATGAGTCATGTCCTCTGGTTCAAATCCTCCTGTGTTTCTCCATCTCACAGTCAAAGTCCTCTTCAAGTTTACAAAGGCCTTTCATAATCTGATCTAAACCTCTATGCTCTTATGTCCTACTTTCCTCCTGGCTCTCTCCATGTCACATGGGCCCCCTCTCCAGGTACACTCCAGGAGTTTTTTGTTCCCCTTTCTAGTAGGTTCTTCTCCAACTAGCAGCCTGGCTCACCTGTCATTTCCTTTAGGCTTCATCCTAAGGCATGTTAGTAAGTCAAAACTAGACGCAAAAGATAACAGCTGAAAGGAAACAAACCCCAAATTCTTACTCTCTAATCTTAAATCTAATATCAAAATATTTTAATTGCTTTTTAAAATAAATCTATAAAATGTAACTTAGAAGAGAATGCACTACACTCAGATTCTGTTTTTTACAAATCAATTTTTGCACAGATATTTATATGACAGCAACCTGTGGCAATAGACAAAGCTATTCAAGTTCTGGGCACTTAACTTACATTTAGGCTGCAGCAACATTAATCTGACAAAGTGTCCTTCCCAACCTTTGTAACAATTTAAGTTGCTTTTAATGTGCCAGTGCTTACTTATACTTTTCTAGACAATATAGTAAGAATTCCTCAGGGAGTGTGTGCCAAAGAAATTAAAGGCTTGGGGCTGGGATTGTAGCTCAGTGGTAGAGCGCTTGCCTTGCATGCATGAGGCCCTGGGTTCGATCCTCGGCACCACATACAAAGCAATAAAATAAAGACATTGTGTTCATCAACAACTAAAAAAATATTTAAAAAAAAAAAAAAGAACCTAAAGGCTTGACATAGGAGAAGTTGTTTCTAATAATGAAACTGTCTTGGGGAAGGAGGAAGCAGAGCAGAGGGAAGTAATACTTGACTGTGGGGTAGGGCAACAAAGAATTGAGTGAGGCAAGCAGAAATTTTTGTTTGAAAGCACCTATAATAATCGGTCATAAGGGGAAAAGTTCTGGAGGGCAAGGTGGGGTTGGAGAACAAACCATTTTCTTGCTGCATTAAAAAAAATTATGTAACTGTGTATGGTCAGCCTTCAGAATCCATGTGTTCTGCATCCATGGATCTAATCAACTGTCTATCAAAAATATTCAGGGAAAAAACTGTATTTGTACTGAGCATGTACAGATTTTATATCTGGTCATTATTCCTTAAGCAATACAGTATAACAACTATATACAGAACATTTATATTGTATAAGATATTAAAAGTAATATGGAGATGATTTCAAGTATATGGGGGGATACACATAGGTTATAGGCAAATACCATGTCTATTTACCATGTCATTTCATAAAAGGGACTTGAGCATCCATGGGTTTTGGTATCTGCAGGGGATCCTGGAACCAATTTCCCACAAACATAGAGCATTTATGTTGCATAAGATATTAAAAGTAATATGGAGATGATTTCATATATATGTGTGTGTGTATATACATATATATATATATATAAACTAATAAAGCTCTTATGCTATAACTAGGTAAGGGATGAAAATTTACTGACATTGTCCCCTTCAGGCTCATACAGAAGGTAAAGCTGCACTGGACATGGTGGCACACGCCTGTAATCCCAGCACTTTGGGAGGCTGAGATAGAGAACTGCGAGTTCAAAGCCAGCCTCAGCAACAGCAAGGCTCAGTGAGACCCTGTCTCTAAATAAAACACAAAATAGGGCTGGGGACATGGCTCGGTGGTTGAGTACCCCTGAGTTCAATCCCTGGTACCAAAAAAAAAGGGTAAAGCTACCAATATTAAAGCCTTTAAAGTAGTTGCCATTCCCCTCATAGCTTGCACCCATGACAAATGATGAGCTGCAGAGTGCCACCCCTTACCAAAGCCAGGCTGTGTTTTTTTTGTACTGGACCTCCTCAAGTCCTTCCTTTCCATGTTTTAATTGCAGCTCCAGCTCTCCTATTCTTCCCTGCAAAAAAAACCTTAGCATTAATTGCACGCAAATTCAATGGATGAGATATTTTTAAAATTTCTTTGGTAAACACAGGTCCTTTCCCAGTCAGCCTCGGGTGTTCCTGATAGGAGATTAGATTATGAAAGAGGACATGTAAGGAGAAATACTTCTAATACAGCTCAGGTGTGTCTATGTTCACCTGAAGAAGTTGTTTGGCAAATTTAGTGCAAAGAACTTCAATTGGGGATAGTTATTAAAGCACATTTGAATTGTATGGGTACAACTGTAAAAGTTCCCCATGTGGTAATGATCTTCCTTCATCAGTAATTGACCATTTTAGCTGACATCATACCAAGATTGGGATCTGGGCCCCAGTATTACAACAAAATGGCAGAAAATGACTTGGACAAGAACGTCACAGGATACAGGTACTACAAAACCAAAGTTATCCACCAACAGCTCCATATCTCATTTCTATTTCTTGAGTGAACTTATAAAAATAGATGCCATAGTTTTTAACTTCAACCACGTATTAACAAGATAGTTAATATTGTCCCTTTAAGATCAAGGTCTTCACATATTTATTATCTTATCTTTTTTTTTTTTTTTAAACTCAGGATTATTATGATCAAACACATACCCCTTTACTCCATCACCAATGGCTATTCAAATGTAAAATACTAGTTTATTGATGGACCCTATATCAGACAAGAACTCAGACTGTATAAAAAGTGGCTGTGCTGGCCTACAGTCTCACAAGCAACAAATAAGTTCCAGTTACTTCTCATCCCCACCAACATTCAGAACTGCCAGTCTTTTTTTTTTTTTTAATTTTTTTTCAGTTGTAGATGGACACAATGTCTTTATTTTATTGCTTTGTATATGGTGCTGAGGATCGAACCCAGGGCCTCACGCATGTGAGGCAAGCGCTCTACCGCTGAGCTACAATCCCAGCCCAGAACTGCCAGTCTTTTAATTTTCACCATTCTGGTGGGTGTGATATGACTCTCAGTCTGGTTTCAATTTTATTTCACTTTATATTGAGACTCAGCCTCTTTTCACCTGTTATTAACTATTTAGATTTCATAGTTCATTCATTTTTCTATCTGTTGTCTTTTTCTTATCATTAGAGTCTTAAGGCATATTCTATAGGTGTGTATCTATGCTCTACAGAGAGAAGCATTAAAGCTTGCAGGGTTAAGAATATGGGCTCTGGAATCAGACTGCTTTGATCTAATGCCATTTCCTCACTGGCTGTGTAATCTGGGCAAGTCATTCCATCTCTCCAAGCTTCTGTCTCCCCATCTGTAACATGCAGCTAACAGCTATCTCATGGTATCAAAGCATCACATTAAATACTTTAGCACAGTGCTTGATAACAAATAGCTACTATTGCTAGATTTGTTGTCAATAACTAAAAGTCCTCATTTCCCTTTATTATCTTCTTACTAAACTATCAATATATCTAAATCTCTTCTGAAATAATTCATATTTTTTTTAATAATTCATATTTTTAATGTTTATAATCTCATGGAATAAAAGTTTCTCCCCAAAACTTTGTCCCTTTCAGACAAACTTTTAGTATAGACACAATATCTAAACTATAAAGTTACATGTCCTTGTTTTCTCTCATATACTTTTAGTTATCATGGTATGAACTTGTTGAGGGCAAGGTCTGTTTTACTCATCCAGAGTCCTAGTATTTAGCGCACCTTCGGGCTCACCAGCCCAGGCACTCTGATATTTGATGGGCACTCTATGCACATACCATTGTTTCTTTCAATCATATCCATTCTCTTCTCTATATTTTCATAAAGCCCTGTTTTACTCTCCCCTCTATCTCTTAGAAGAAATTATCAAAGTTTATTAAATAAGATATTGATATTAATATTTAATAATTATATTTACCTCCCAGAAAAGACAAAATAGAAAATAATTTTTATTTCCTGTTTCCTAAATTATGCCTCTTTACTCCTAAAACATCTATTTCCTATAATGCTTTTCTGAAAAAAAAAAGAGCAGGAAATTAAAAGGTTAAAAATCTGTCTCAAAGTAAACACAAGAAAGCTAGAACACGCAGCTTCCTACGAAGACCTATTCCTCTCATTTCCCCTGTAGTCGTAAACCACTACAATCACTCTATTACAACCACAGAGATTTTGTGCTTTTTCTCCGAGTTTCTGTTCCTTTCTGTTCCTCCTCTAGAATATCTTCCTAGCCCCTCCATCCCATGCAGTCCACTTTAGGATGTTTATCCACATCCGCTTTGCTTCCCAGTTCTTGGCCTACTGGTAGTAGATCCAGTGGCTTCAATTCGGTCATCTCTGCCTCTGGCTAAGGGAGTAAACACTTAATGGGAGAGGAAAGGCTAACACAATAACCTGAACTGAGATTTTTTAGATTGCCTATAGATTCCAATTATTAATCTACCTCTGCACTTAAAAAAATATTGTTGCATAATCATAACAGTGGGATTTACTGTGACATACTTGCACATAAAAAAGTTTGATGTATCTCATTCCCCAGCACTTCCTTTTGCCCTACCTTCCTCCTTCCCTCTGACCCATTTCCTCTACTCTACTGGTCGTCTCCTATTTTTCATGAGATCCCTTTTTCCCATTCCCTCTCTAGTTTTCACATGTGAGAGGAAACATCTGACCCTTAGCTTTCTGAGTCTGGCTTATTTTGCTTCACATAATGCTCTCTAGTTCCATCCATTTTTTTTTTTTTTTTTTTTTGCAAATGACAATTTCTTCTTTATGACTGAATAAAACTCCATTGTGTACGTATACCACATTTTCTTTATCCATTCATTTGCTGACAGACTTTAGGCTGGTTTCAAACTTGGCTATTGTAAATTGTACTGCTATAAACATGTTACCCGGCATAATTTTTAGCTCTAGTCTATACAACCAAGAGCTTGATTATAGTAAGCAATTTCACTTAGTTCACTATTCCTTAAAAATAAACAATAGAGACTCAGGCTGTAGCTCAGTGCTAGACCACGTACTTAGCCCGTGTGAGTCTCTGGGTTCAATCCCCAGGACCAATCATCATCATCAACAACAACAACAAAGAAAAATCTCTCTTAAATGGTCAGAGAATAATTTATTAAAGGGTCTCATCACTGACCTTGGCTTTGATTTCAGATTATCTTGTGGCCAACTGACCAACTCAGGAAACAAATATTTTCAGTCAACCTGTTTTCTCACCTCTCGCCTGTTAAAGGTCACAGTCACAATGCCCAAGAGACTTTTCGCAAAAGCTAGAGATTTCAACTTCTTCAGCATCCCAGAAGAGCAGCAAGGTAAAGAAGACCGTAGAGAGCTACTGACCAAGATGGTTTCTGAACTGTCAATCAACTCATATCTGCATTTTTCATCTTAATGGAAAGAAATCCATATACCTCCCCATGTCAAACACACTGATATGCTTATAATTCAAAATCCTGTTTCTACGGGAAAAAAACAAAAAACAAAAAAAAACAGATAAGGCTGGAAGCACATGTCTAAGCAGAAGCCAGAAGTATGGTCAGATCTCAAACTTGTTCACATCCTAATCAGCGGGAAGGAATGGAGAATGTACCTGTTAGCATGTCTCCTAGGATTACTTGAATAAAACTTGGCTCCTCTAAATAATTTTCCACTTTAATGCTACAAAATATGTCTAGAACCAGATGGAAGTAACTACAATTCCTGTACAGAAGTATCCTCCAGGACAGAAATTCTTTGAAATCTTGCCATTACTCCAATTCTTCAAAGATATCCTAAATTCTATCCAAGTATATGGACTCATTTAAAAGTCTGTTTAATAGTTAAAACGCATCAATGTCTTCTAAAGTAATGGTGATGGCCGAAAACACATTACTGTACTTTCAGCTAATCTGAAAATCTTGTTATAGTCTATCTTTTCAGTTTTATCTCTTTTGTCATCAATCCTCAATGCAACAGGACTTATTAGAAACCCAGATCATAAATGATAAAATAAACAAATACATACACCATCCAATATTAGAAAAGTAGAATAACTGACCTGCATTACTAAAAATGGTCAGCAGGCTTTTCATAAATAGATCTGTCTTTTAAAATATTAAAACAATTTGTATTATTTATTATTACAATTAATGATGGCATTAGGGGAAACACATTTCCTTTTCAGTGGAAAAGGCTGAGGCTCTGTAGTCAGACAAATCGTGTTTAATTCCAGTTCTTTTACTTACTGACTGGTGGGTTTTAAGCAGTTTGCTTTCCTTTTCTAGCTAACCCTGTTTGCCCAGGTATGATCCCATGGAGTTAGTAACAGTTCCTTGGGTCTCTGTAAAGATTAATTAAAATATATGTTAAGTGTTGGCACATAATAGTTATTCAATAAATGGTAGCTCTTATGGAAAAAATCATGGAGGTTTTTTTTTCATCTATTGCATGTCATCTGCAAGAATTATACCACCATTCAACTTACTCTAAGAGCTAAACAAAATTCCCAGTTTATTCTGTAGAAGGAACTATTTTTCCCTTCTCCATGTGTCTATAGCATTTTGTTCCTTCCTTTATTAAAACACAGAAGATGCTGAACTGGAATTGCTAGTGGACATGCTAACCCCCCGCAGTGGGTTGGGAGCTTGTCAGCAGGAAGAAGCACTTGATTTTCCTCTGTATCCCACACATACTCAGCATGGAGCCAGGCTGGGATAAATGGCCCCATAAATTTTTGGTGAAGAAAAACACTGTACAATCACTTACAACAACATAAAGGTGAAGAAATGTGCATTCTGAATTGCAATTTCACTCTTCTTGAATGAAAACTATAATTGGCTAAGGATAGTATAATGTTGTTAAAGAAACTCGTAGAGACAGGAGTCATACATTCACTCACTCATGAATCTATTCAATACTGAGTGCCCAGACACTGCTGAGGATAAAAAACAGATTAAGATAACAATGAGCAAAAGAAAACAGGGTTCCCAAAGAACATCTTTGAAATGCAGATTATAGTGCATTTGGGGAACCATCTAAAACAGTTGCTCAAAGTGTGGCTGGTAAACTATTTGCATTAACATCACCTGGCAAAGTTGCAGAGATTCCTGGTCCCCTGCACAGTTCTAATGAATCAGAACCTCTGAAGATATGTCAGTGTTGTAAAAATTATAGATTCAATAAGCTCTGTTGTAGCAAGATTTTAATTTGAGATGAGAATCCCAATACCTTCCAAGCCCATTTCACCCCCAACTCATTTTATAAGATGGTGGTCATCTTTAACCATAACATCACAATTACTGAGACGCCACAAAAATCTTATTCTGGGACATTAATTACCTCAGTAATGCCATGATTTTTCCGATCATCCTCAAAAATGAATTTTAAGCAAGAAAAAAGATGGAGCTAGGTGTTTTCTTATATTGTTAGCTGTTCCTGTAGTCCCCAACTGTTAAGAATTATTTCTTATTTTAAAAATTCACAAACTACAACTTATTATTTGATGAAGTGGAATCAAATTGAGTAAGTCTCATTTATTTAATGAGCACCTATTACACTTCAGACACTATGTCAGATGCCAGAGAAAAGAGAGAAGGAAACAGTTTCTACCCTTAAAGAGCATGGAGACACTGGAGGCCCCAGATGAACTATGTGACAAGGGCTTCAAAAAGGCAAGCATAGCTACTAAGAAAGTACACAAGTGGCCATATAATCCAGTGGGGACAGGAGTAAGGCCCAAAGGTGACTTTCAGATAAACTGATTTGAAGAACAAGTAGAAATCAGGTGGACAAACGGAATGGCAAGGTCTGAGACAGATCAGGGTATGTGAAAACCCAGGGGTTAGGGAGACATGCTGAGTTTGGGAAAACAAAGTAATTTGGCAAGGCTGAACCCTAAATATCTGGGGGGAGGGTAAAGGGATAAGGCTGGAGATGGGGGCAGATCCTGCTTGAGGAAGAACAAGGATAAAGGAAGACACTGAGCTTAGTTGAGAAGGTGCTCAAGTTGAGATTCCCTGGGACGGCCTGGCTGTGGGAGTGGGTGTGCTCAGAAGGCAGCAGGACAGGGCAGACTGGCCCTCAGGAGGGAGCTCTGCATGGCAGACACAAATTCGCATGGCATCAACATTTAAATTTTAACTACAACTATGTACACAAGCCTCACATCCCATTATTAGCAAAAATAACCGCTGCATTTGTGGTAGTGCTGTTTTCCCCAGTGCTTTTACATTAAATACATATTTGCAGTAAAAATTTGAGATGAAGAAACACTCTCCAGTAAGCAGACCATCCACAGTGTCCTCACCTGCAAGATGGCGTGATAAGCTCGATTCATATACGCAAGCCAGGCCTGTGGGAGAAAAACTGCACGATGCCACTCTGAGAGCTGGATGTGAACCTGTGGGAAAAATGTACCACGGTATGTTAGACTACACAGAATTAAAACAGAATAAAATTAAAACTGTATCAATTCTTTCTTTTCATTTAAATGGCTTAAGTTCTAAAGCAAACCAAATCAGTCTAGGATCAGAACCACAAATAATATCTTTTGGATATTTCCAGAGGAAAAGAATTTGAAGTCTTGTAAAGACAAAATAAAGTAAGCCTGGAATTTTCTAAATTAAAGCAAATAAAATCCTACAATAATAACAAGTTAAGATGCATGTGTAATGCAAATCCATCCTTGAAAATTAGGGAGAGACTCTGGAAAACCTCTTAGCAAAGCCAGGAAACTGGTATTGTCTAACAAATCCCCCTAGTAATTTCAAATAAAAATAAATATTGCTCATATCCTGGATTTCAAATATGACAATTTCTGAAGTAATAAACCTAAATTGCCAACAGAAATATCATGTTGTGTAGAAACCATCGTGGTAAGACCATGCAAATGAGCACCACCCCTAGCAATTGCACACCACCAGATAAACACCCTTCAATCAGGGTGGCAAACAGGGGGAAAATGATCTGTGCCAACACTGAAATCTTGTTTCTGAGTAGAGGCCCAGACAAAACATCTGGTTTTCATAGTCACTGCTGTTTCTACCTATTAGTATACAGCTATCTTGCAACAAATCTTCCCAAGGTCTGCTTCTGTTAAAGAAAGATCACTCAGGAAAAACAGTTACAGTGAATCACATTTCATGTTCCCTGTAATTCATCTCATCTAAAGTCAAACACTAAACTTTAGTTGTCCTACAAACCAGGGAGAGAGGGGAATTTATATATAATCACATCAGAATCATGATAACTAGCGCTCAAGACCGTTTTAGTGCATTTTAAGAATTAATTTTCTCAAGTGCCTGGTGATAGGGAGGGTAGCAGCCTCTGAATACAGTTGATTGCTGTGGCCTCTGGCATGTTCTTTAGTCTCAGCCTTAGAGATAGCCTCTTGTGCCAGGCATTGTGGCAGGGTGTGAGGATTATCAATCAGTTCAGTATGGAGAGAGCTTTTTACCTAGCAGGAGAGTCAGAGACAGGCACAGAGATTGCAAGGCAAAATAATGGAGAATCTATAGGAATGGAGAATGAAGAAGAACAAAGAGATTAATTTTGACTGCTGTTAAATACTTCCTATGCCACTGCTCCTTTTTTTTTTTTAATTAGATACTAAAAACAGTATGAAATGGATACTCAGACTATGAAAAGAACTTAAAAATGTTATAAAGATTGGTCTCTTCTTTTCTGGTTAAATATTTACTCTGCCAGGTGGGATGGGGGAGCTCTGTCAATATGTCCACAGATGTTCTTAAAAGAATGGACCCTCAAATCCTTGCTCCTTCTCTTGCTATACAGGAAGCTAACTATAACCCAGGCTGTGTATCCAATTGGGAAGGAACTGATCAGTTCTTGGCCCTATTCTCCATTTCTAAAATGTGGTCAATCATCTTAAGCTTTTTTCCTGTCGATTCTGTTCCCTTTCCATAAAATATATTAACTATCTTTAAGTCCTATTTTGAGACCTGGATTTAACAGAAACAACACTCAATTCCCACAACCAGAACTTTTTCTTTTACTTTAGACACTTAAAATATTTTTAAATTTTCCTGCCAAATAGTCCACTGCACTACTGAGAATGTCCACGGCCTCAGCATACTGGTAAAAAGAACACTGAACATATGTGGAAGATAAAGGTCTCAACTGCTTCTTAAAATTGAGTTTAAAAAGGAAAAGATAATGAAAAATTATAAGTGAAAATAGGCAAATCAAATGTTACACCTCTAAAAAGGAAGACATTAGCACCAGCAAACCTATTTAAAAGGAGGTCACAACCTGCAGTCTAAAGCTAATAGTTCTCCTGCTGCTCTGACCATGGTTGAGGGGAAGCAGGGAGGCGGGAGAACACACCACTGCCATGCAGCCTGCAGTTACCCCTGTTTTATGGAATTATACCCCAATCTTAGTTTTGTGGAGTTAAATGTGTGAACAAATCTCTTTAAAAATCTACTCTCTCTCTTTCACTTAATGAAGAGAGACACAGGAAAGTAATTTGAAGAATCATGTCCTTAGTTCCAGTTGTGTCATGGGCAAAAGGGCCAACCCTGCCCATTTTTAAGATACTGTTTCAATTCAGTATATGTCATCCATATTGCTTACCTTTTAGGTTAACGCTGCTGGGCAGAAAAATAAATTCAATTAGCATCTGAAGAAAAAATCATGCCTAATCTGCTTTCCTTGTGAGAAGGCTTTGAAGGAAACCCAAATGATGAAATAATTTAGAATAATGAAGTTTCAGTTCAGTTATTCAGCAGATGATAAAGCCGGGTCCTCAAACACTTGATCACCAAGTTTAAGGAACGTGTGAAATTTATTTTTTCTGCAACTAACTACACGTACCCTTACAGTGACAGCTGTGTAATGTATGTTAAGATGACCAGATCCTATCTTAGGGAGGCGTAAGAATTTGTATGTAATAAGACTTAAAGGCAACACATTATGAAAATATGCAAGAGGAAGAAGGATGCCAATGATGGATGGGTGCGGGTGGGAGCAGGCTACAGGCTACAGAGTGATTATGACGGGCCTCATCAAGAGGTGATATCTAAAGGAAAACTTGGAGGAGGAGAGGAAATAATGCTGGTGGGATATAAAATGGTTCAACTGTCAAGGAAAAATTTAGTGGTTCCTCCATTGTTAAATACAGAAATGCTGTATGATCCAGCAACTCCACTTCTAGGTAGAATCCAAAATATTAAAAACAGATACTCAAACAAATATTTGTATACAAATGTTCCAAACAGCACTTTGCCATTAGCCAAAAGGTGAAAATAACTCAATGTCCACCAATGGATGAATGGGTGAACAAAATATGGCATTTGCACACAGTGAAATATTATTCAGCCATAAAAGAGTAAAGTCCTGATACACACTATAATATCAGATTGTAGGTGGACCTTGAAAATATCATGCCAAAGTAAAAAGCCAGTCACAAATATATACTATATGACTCTACTGATATGAAATATCTATATTAGGTCAACCCATCAAGATAGCAAGCAGATTAGTGTAGAGAGCAGGGGAGAGAGGAAGAAGGAAGTGGTCTCATTTGGAAGTGATGGAAGTATTTTAGAACTAGATATGGTTGTACAACATTGTGAATGTACTAAATGCTGCAAATTGGACATTTTAAACTTTAAAATGGTTGATTACATGCTATGCAAATATTACCTGAATTAAAATAAAACAAAACAAAAACCCAAGGTATGGCAGAGGTCCTCAGGCAGGCCCATGGCTGACCTGTGTGAGAAATGGAATGAAGGCCAATGTAACAGAGTAGGCAAAGTGAGCACAGAAAAGTGAAAAGAGAAAAGGCTGGTGAATTGACAAGTGACCTAGAGAGTTCAGGGCCTTGTAGGCCACTTTGCAGGATTTGCTTTCATTCTTACTAAAAGGGGAGCCATTATACGGTTTTGAGAAGAATGATATAATCTAATTATATTGCAAAAGAATCTTGCTGCTGTTATGTTGAGAACAAACCATATGGAACAAAGGTCAGAGCAGGAAAACCTACTCAAAGGCTACTACAACAGTCCAGGTAAAAGAAGTGTACTCAGACACAGTGGCTCTAGTAACACTGTAGCATAATGGTTTTCAAACACTTAGCTGCATGATTTTTAAAAATTAGAAACATCACTGCTTTTAGACCTATATTTCTGAAATTCTCACTTCTCAACATCCATTGCACTCTGTACCCTCTTTATCGTCATTCAAAATTCACTCTTACTCTCAGTGGCTCGGGAATATGAGGCAGGAGGATCACGAGTTCAAAACCTGCCTCAGCAATTTTGTGAGGCACTAAGCAACTCAGTGAGACCCTGTCTCTAAATAAAATACAAAATAGGGCTGAGGATGTGGCTCAGTGGTTGAGTGCCCCTGAGTTCAATCCCCAGTACCCCCCACAAAAAAAGAAAAAAATTCACTCTCACTCTTAACTTCCCTGTTTGTCAATATCATATATCAACATCCCAGTTACCCAGATTTAAAACTTCTGACTGATTGTGGATGTCTCCCTTGCCCCTAACTAAACTGTAAAGCCTACTTCTGAAATGCAAATTCTATACATCTTTACTTTCTTCCTCATTAGCTAGTCCTATCTCCTGTCTAGATTACTATGATGCCACATAACTCATCTCCAACAGCCTAAAATCTTTCATCCTAACACATCCTAAATGGTGTTGTTTTTATATCAACTCAGAAACTTCTTTTCAAAAACCTTTGAGATTCATTAAAGAATAATGTGTAAACTCTTCTGTACAGTGTTCAAAGCCTTTCAGAATCAAACAACACCGTGAGCTTTAAGAAATAATTGTGCAGAACTAGACACTTAACCAATTTCTCCCTTGATATTTTCCTCCTCTGTTTCATTTAACCTATATGCTGACTAAATTGAGTTATAAACCAATTCCCAAGTTTGTCCTATACCTTACAGGATCTTTGCACTCACTGCTCCCTTGGCACTGAATGCTCTGTATCCTCTCATTCTATTTACTGAAGTAATTTCTCCTACCTCTAAACTTTCAGTATACTATGGGCCTCTCCTATCACACTTCACAAATACCATTTTAGACCTTTTGTGTATGGACCTTAATTTCACACAACCCTAAGGGGAAGAGATGATGGTCTATTCATCCTGGAACCATCCCATGGTAACTGTAACAGTGTTTTGCACATAACTATTCAATTAAGTACATGCTGCCTTTGACAGAATTAAATACACAGCTTTATCTTTAATAAAGATTCTTGTCATATTAGAACCATGTTGTCATAAGCAAGTAATCACAGAAAATTATGATGTTCAATTTTCAATCACTCTAGAAACACAATGTTAGAAAACCTATTTGAATTAACTCAGCTATACTCCAACATGAGTTGTTGAGGACATAGTTATGTATGTACAGTACAAACTGTTCTAACCAGTAAATTCTCAATTCCAGATAAAAACAGTGAGTAATAAGGCAAATTTTTTTAAAAAGATTTCTAACCTCTACATTTTTAATTTCTTTAAGCATTTTTATTTGTATTATATTGATTATTTGTATTATATTGATTCTAATAATTTATTTGTATTATATTGATTCTATATTTTAACTATACCTAAAATACTAGCACCTGCTTAGGAACACAATTTTCCAGAGAAAAACTGAAAAGCATTTCCTCTAAAAGCATGAACAAGACAAGTATGTCCACTCTCATCATTCCTATTCAACAGTCCTTGAAACTCTAGCCACAGCAATCAGGACAGAGAAGGAAATTAAAGGGATAAGAATAGGAAAGGAAGTAGTCAAATTACCTCTGCTTGCTGATGACATGATCCATTTTTAGAAGACTCGAAAAACACTCCACCAAAAGACTACTAGAGCTGATATACATTTAGCAAAGTAGCAGGATACAAGGATACATATATAAATCAATTGCTTTCCTATACTCCAATAATAAATCTGCTGAAAAATAAATTAGGAAAACTACCCAATTCACAATAATCTCAAAAACTACTTAGTAATAAATATAAGCAAGAAGGTGAAAGATCTCTACAATGAAAACTATAAAATATTGAAGAAAGAAATAGAGGCCCTTAAGAGGAAAAGGCCTCCCATGCTCTTGGATAGGCAAAATTAGTATCAAAATTACCATACTACCAAACGCATTATAGAAATTCAATGCAATCCCCATCAAAATACCAATGAAATTATTCACAGGAAAAAAATACACAGTTCTAAGATTCACTTAGAAGAATAAGAGACCCAAAGTAGCCAAAACAATCATGAGCAAGAAGAACAATGCTGGAAGCATCATAGCACTGAATCTCAAATTATACTACAGAGCTATAGGAACAAAAACAACATGGTATTGGCACCAAAACAGACAAGAAAATGAATGGAAAAAAAGATACAGGGACAAATTCACATGGATAGAGCCATCTGATACTAAACAAAGGTCTAAAAACATAAATTGGAGAAAAGATAGCCTTTTTTTTAACAAATGGTGTCAGGAAAAAAGGAAAACTAGAAATCCACATGTAGAAGAATGCAACTTGGTCTCTGTCACTCTGAACAAAAGTGAAATGACACTGGATCAAAACCTAGGAATTAGACTAGAAACTCTTAACTACTAGGAGAAAATGTAGGCTCAACACTCCAACATTGGCACAAGCACTGATTTCCTTAACAGGACTTCTAAAGCACAAGAAATAAAACCTTCCCCCCACCCCCAAAATGCAACAACATCAAATTAAAAAGATTCTGCACAGAGAAGGAAACAAGAATGTAAAAAAAGAACCTGAAGAAAGGGAGAAGATTTTTGCCACCTGCTCCTTGGATAGGGGATTAATATCCAGAATATATAAAGAACTCAAAACCTTAACACCAAAAGAACATGAATAGCCCAATTATAAATGGGCTGAAGAATAGACATTTCTAAAAAGAATAAATGCAAAGGACCAACAAATATATGAAAAAATGTTCAACATCTCTAGCAATCATGGAAATGCAACTCAAAACTACATTGAGATTTCATCTCACTCTGGTCAGAATTATTTGTATCATCAAGAATACAATGATTAGTAATTGCTGAAGAGGATATGGGGAAAAAGATACACTCATACATTGTTGGTGGGACTGCAAATTAGTACAACCACTCTGGAAAGCAGTATGGAAATTCTTCAAAAAACTAGGAATGGAACCACCATATGACCCAATGATCCCATTCCTTGGTATATATTCAAAAGATACCCCAAAATAGCATATTACAGAGATATGATCATATCAATATTTATATGAATGTAAATCACAATAGCTAAGTTATGGAACCAGTCCAAATACCCATCAACAGACAAATGGATAAAGAAAATGTGGTGTATATATACACAATGGAGTTATACTCAGCCATAAAAAGAATGAAATTATGGCACTTCTTGTTAAATGAGTGGAACTAGAGAATAGTATGCTAAGTGAAATAAGCAAGACCCCAAAAGTCAAGGGTCAAATGTTTTCTCTCGTGCAAAATAAACATGAAAAAGTATGTGTTTGCGAGAGGTGAGGGGATGATTACATGGAAATAGAAGAGAGATCAGTAGAAGAGGAGGACTGAGGGTGAGAGGGGAAGGACATGAAAAGGAGGCATGGAATGAACCTGGCCAAACTTTCCTATGTACACACATGAATATATCACAGTGAATTTCACCTTTATGTACATCCATAATGCACTAATTAAAAAAAAAAAACTCTACATAAATATAAGAAAGACCAGCAGAGCAGAGGAAAAAGAAAAGGTACAGGAACAGGGGAAGGGAGGAAAAGAAGAAAGAGGGAACTACTGGGGAGTGAATTAGAACAGATTATATTCCATGCTTGTAATGATTATGCCAAAGAGAACCCTGATGTTATGTTTAACTATAATGCACTAATAAAAAAGATAATTAGCAAGAATAAATAATAAATATGCAAGCAGCTTTTACATTAAAAAAGAAAGAAAAGAAAGAAACAATTCACAAATGCAAGGAGTTTGAGGAGATGAAATGAAAAACCAGTCATATTTCCTCACTGCTAAACGCTTTACTTAAGAGGGTTACAGAGCCATCTAATTAGTTAATACACTGTTCAGAACACACTGCTCAGAAATTTGGTAGTTTATTCTGCCTCTTGAGTGATCTTAACAAATACAGTTTTACCATACACAAGAAAACACCCATTTTAACAGTCCTTCATTCAATATTGTAAATCAAGCAAGCAAATTCGGATGAGTTTTTTGTCAAACTGGAATGGGGCAGACAGAGCAGCATGTAAACAGTGACAGGTAAACTAAGTATTTGCTATTGATTTCAGAAGCCCAATCCCATATTTTTCATGCTGGCCAGATATACGTATTACTATCTAAAGAATGGAAGTATTTTTTGAGAAAGAGGAGAACAAAGGTATTTTACTTCAGTGGCCTCACAGACATACAAACGCAGAGCTGCTACATTTGGCTTTGAGATACACTCACATTCTTCCCACTGTCCCAGAAGGAAAAACATTTGCATTTAGTGTTAGCCACCCCAAAGTCACTCAATGTCCCATTGTTTACACATAAGAACAACAGGCTTCCATTTTCTGTCAATAGTAATCTTGTTGGCACAAAATAACTTTTTGTTATTCCTGTCCCCTGACAAATAGTGAGATAAGAAGGGAGGGTCTGGGGAGGATACCTTTTTAAAGCAAAATGACACTCATCTCTTTGTAGGTGATTTTAAGACATTTAATATTCTTCTCCACCCGCCCCCAGTCCAGCACTGTCTCCCCACCTCACCTCATTTTCCATCAGGATTACATTAGCTTGAAAGCTGACAATTCAATCACCTCTAAAGCAACCATTTACTCTGTTATTTAATAGAAGGGGGAAACCCAGTTACCATAACAACTCACATCCACATGGTAATTATGGAGAATCTAAAATTCAGCAAACCATACTTTTCACAGTGTTTTCTAGGGAGAATTTGCAACAAGCACAGATATAATTTCTCCCCATTATAATTCACAATTTCCATCTAATTGTTTCTTATTACATAGATGTTATGCTACTCCACATACTTCATAGGAAATATGTTTTTAAAATAAAAAGGAACTGAAATAAAAGGTAAAATACACTTCTTATATTTCAAATAATTGGTTTCATCATATGTACTTAGGGGCATCTAGGGGAAAAATTTTAAAGAAAGCAGAGGAAAAACAAAATTTATAAAGCAAAAAGAATCAAATGATTATCACTTTTTTCAGAAAAGAAAGAACATAGAACCAAAGATTTTATTCAGAGTACAGCTTCCCGCAAGTATGAACGAGCTATCTCTAAAATAAAAATGAAAGAGCAAAAACCAAAACAAGCTCATTACTTAATTCTGATAATGATATATGCTTGGGTAGCAGTGGCAGGATCAGGAAAATCTGCATGTGTTCAGAAACAGAGAAAATAATGAAGCAAGGCTGCCAATTCAGCATCACCCAATTTAGGTGAGACTGTCATGTCAAAGTTAGAAATGCCAAAGGATAACAAGACTCACGGTCAATTCCAGGGAAGAAAACTGTCATTCACCTTCAGCTTCCTCTTTAACAGGAGCAAAGTTAACCTCAGGATGAGAAGATACAAAATCAGAGGAGAAGAGGACGTCACCTGAGCTTCTAGAAGCCCTAGAAGATTTGAAATGACCACTGATGGCCCCCTGTACACAGGTGTGAAGAGTTTCTTCAGTTTTAAAGAAATACAAACAAGACAGCAATTATGCAGGACTGGTATGGTATATCAGGTCAAACACAAATCAGACTTCAATCTGTGATTCTTCCAAAAATATGGGAAAATATCATGTTAAATAAAGATAACCATAATAGACATTTTTAAAAAGGCATGTAACACTTCTATTGTCAGCAACAAGGCAAGGATGTTCCTTCTCACCCCTCCTTTTCAACATTACACACTTGAAGTCCTCACTGATGCAATAAGACAAAAAGAGAAAACAAAACATATACTAAATGGAACGAAGAAATAAAGTTGGTGTTGTATACAAATAATATGAGTGTCTACACCAAAAATTCAAAAACAATGACCACGAGGCTGGGGATATAGCTCAGTTGGTAGAGTGCATGCCTCACAGGCACAAGGCTCAGGTTCAATCCCCAGCACACAAACAAACAAACAAACAAACAAACAAAAATGACCCAAAAAGTCCTGAAACCAAAAGTGATTGTAGCAAGGTGGAGGTATGAGCTTAGGAAAACAATTGAGTTTTGTACACTATCAAGGAAAAAAGAAACATTGAAATTAAAAACAATACAACTTGCATTGATATCCTCCAAAACGAAATATGAAAATATGTATAAGATACATAAGAAAAACTACAAAACTGATGAAAGAATTCAGCAATAAATTAAATGAATGAAGAGATATTTCATGTACATGGATTGGAAGAGTCAATATTGTCAAAATGTCAGTTGTCCCCAACTTGATCTACTAATTTGCATGAGCCAATCAAAATTCCTTCAAGTTATTCTATGGATATCAAACTGGCTCTAAAGCTCATATGAAGAGGCAAAATACCCAGAAGAGCCAACATTATATTGAAGGAGAACAAAATTGGAAAGGTGCCACTCCCCAAACTTTAAGACTTACTGTAAAGCTACAGGAATCAAGACAGTGTGATATTGGTGAATGACTAGGGAAACTGATGGATGGCACAAAATCTAGAGAGAGCCCAGAAATAGACTAATGTAGTTAACTGAGCTTTGACAACAAAGCAGAAGCAATACAATGGAGAAAAGATAATCTTTACAACAAATGGTGTTGGAGAAACTTCCTGGGGAGGAAGGAGCGATCTAGAGATAGGCCTTATACCCTTCTGGATAATTGACTTGAAATAGATCACAAATATAAATGTAAAATATATAAAATATCTAAAAGATAAGAGAGGAGAAAAATCTGTGACCTTGAGTTTGTTGGTGACTTTTTAGAAATAACACCAAAGGCCAACCAGTGAAAAAATTGATAAGCTGCACCTCACTAAAATTTAAAACTATTACTCTGCAAAAGACACTGTGTCAAGAGAATGAAAAGATAAGCCACAGATTGAGAAAGAATTGCAAATGACATATCTGATAAGGACTATTTATCCAGAATAAATAAAGAACTATGAAAACTCAACTATAACAAGTCCATTAAGATATGGGACTGACCTAAACAAATCTCACCAAAGATACACAGATAAAAAATAAACATATGAAAAGATGTTCCACATCATATCAAGGAGATAAAAATTAAAACAATGAGATACTACTACACACCTACTAGAATGGCCAGACTCCAGAGCATAATATTAAATACCTGTAAGGATGTGGAAGAGTAGGAACTCTCATTCACTGTTGGTGGAAATGCAATAGTACAACCACTCTGGAAAACAGTTCAGCAGTTTCTTGCAAAACTAAACACACTCTTACCATACAATCTAGCAATTACCCTCTTTGGTATTTATGCAAAGAAGTTGAAAACTACGGCCACACGAAAATTTGATATTTAAAGTAGCATTATTCATATCAACCAAGATGTCCTTCAGTAGGTAAATGGATGATTAATCTGGCACTTCTAGACAACAACAGAATATTATTTGGTGCTAAAAGGAAAAGAGTTGTCAAGCTGTGAAAAGACATGGAGCAAACTTAAAAACAAATTACTAAGTGAAATAAGCCAATCTGAAAAGTCTACAAACTGTATGATTCCAATTCCATGACATTATGGAAAAGACAAAAACTATAAAGACAGTAAAAAGATTAATAATTACCTGGAGTTAGGAGGAAAGGAGGGATGAGTAGGAGACCACAGAGGATTTTTAGATTTTTAGACACTACCCTATATAATACTATGATAGTGTATACATGCCATTGTGTATTGATTCAAATCCACAGAATATTTAACCCCAAGCCTTAGTGCAAAGTAAGTTTTTGGTGGTAATGATGTGTCAATGTAGGTCCATCTATTGTAATAAATGTAGCAATTTGGTGGGTTGGGGGATAAGGGGGTGAGATGGGAAGAGGCGTATAAGGGAATGCTCTATTCTTTCCATTTAATGTTGCTGTCAATTAATTCTGCTCTAAAAAAAAAAGTTTAGAAGAAAAAATATGAAGAACAAAGCACTTCTACATTCAAGACTAAGCTCTTTTAGTGATTTATTCCCTCAGTTTTTCTTTTTTGTTTGTTCGTTTGGTACCCGGGATTGAACCCACAGGTGCTTAACCACTGAGCCATATCCCCAGCCCTTTTAAATATTTTATTTAGAGACAGGATCTCAACTGAATTGCTCAGAGCCTCACTAAGTTGCTGAAGCTGGTTTTGAACTCATAATCCTCCTGGCTCAGCCTCCCGAGCCGCTGGGATCTCTCACTCTCTTGTAGTTACAGCCACAGAACATACTAGAGCGATATTTTCTTTGTAGATGGAAAAGGAAAGGAGTGGCTAAACCATACAAATGAATATTATCAGAAAAAGAATGCATAAAACACATTCAGATGTCACATTTCTTAGGATCCCATCAATTTCAGTCATGCAACAACCTAACAAAGGAGATATGTTCTGAGAAATGTGCCATCGATGTTCCATGTTGTGGGAACATCTTAAAGTGTAATTATATAAATGAAGACGACTATGATATCTTTAGGTGACATAATATTAGGGATCACTGTTCATGTGGCCCACTGTTGACCAATCAGAATATCTTTATGTGGTACATCATAGTATTAGATTTACCACCAATTTATTTTGTTTTTTTTTTTTTTTTTGGTACTGGGGATTGAACTCGGGCACTCGACCACTGAGCCACATCCCCAGCCCTATTTTGTGTTTTATGTAGAGACAGGGTCACACTGAGTTGCTTAGTGCCTTGCTGTTGCTGAGGCTGGCTTTGAACTCGCGATTCTCCTGTCTCACCCTAATAACATTTTTAGAAAAAGGACATGTATAAAACATATCCAGAATTCAGAAGGATTAAAATAACTAACTCAACAAACATTTATTAAGTAATTACCTTGTGCCAGGGACACCAGGCATTGGAGCTAAATGTGACAAAAACAAACTCCCTAGTTTCCTGGAGTTTATGCTCCAACAAAGAAGACAGATACCAACTGGTGTACACTGTGCCACCCATCCTCCCTTCAAGGTGAGCAGTTCAGGTGCACAGAAACAGCAGTAGCTAGAAAGAACAATCTCAGATACATTTAACAAATGGAATTCATAGGAACAAACATTCCTATAATGAAAACTCCAGGCCCAGATGTTTTCAGTAGAAAATTCTACCAAACATTTAAGGAAAATTAAGAACAATTCTATACAAATTCTTTCAGGAATAGAAGGGAACACTATCCAACTCACTTTCTAAACGTTTTTGTTAGTATATTACAGTTATTATACATGACATTGGGTTCATTTTGACATAATCATACATGTAGGGAACGTAATTTGCTCCATGCAGTCACCAGTACTTCCTCCTTCCCTCTCCATCTCCTTCTCCCACTCCCCTTCCTCTACTCTACTGGTCTTCCTTCTATTTACTTATAGATTTTTTTATTGGTGCTTTATAGATATACATAAAGGTGACATTCACTGTGGTATATTCATACATGTATGTACATAGCATAGTCAATTTCATTCCTTAGTTCCTGTTTTCCCATCCCTCTTCCTTCCCTCAGTCCTAATATAGTTCTATTCACTATATTATCACGGTATTACCTGATAACACAGCCAAGCAGATATTACAAGAATATAGAACAAGATCCCTCATGAGCACAGATGCAAAACTTCCTAACAAACTTTCAGCAAAGCAAACATGGCAATATATAAATAGGATAGACCATTACGAAGTTTAATCCCAGGAATGCAGGGTTGGTTTGCATTGGAAAAATCAATGAAAACAATTCATCCTATTTCAATAGATGTTCAAAAAGCATTTGACAAAATTCAACATCTATTTGTGATAAAATTCTCAGCAATGGTGAAACATTGAACACTTTTTCTAATACCATGAATAAGACAAGAATGTCTACTCTCTCCAGTCCTATTCAACATAGTGTGATCAGGCACTAACAAAGGAATAAAAGGGATATAGATATTAATTAAAACTATCTTTCTGGGGCTGGGAATATAGCTCAGTTGGTAGAGTGCTTGCATCTCATGCACAAGACCCTGGGTTCAATCCCCAGAACCACAAAAAAAAAAAAAAAAAAAAAAACTTTCTTCACATACAATATTACAATAAAAACAAAAATAATCTACAAAAAGGCCATAAAAATTTATAAGTGGGGGTTATGGTTGTGGCTCAGTGGCCGAGCACTTGCCTAGCATGTGTGAGGCACTGGGTTTGATCCTTAGCACCACATATAAAATAAATGAACAAAATAAAGGTCTATCAATATCTTAAAAAATATTAAAATAAAGAATTTATAAGTGAGTTTAACAAGGTCAGAGATAAAAATCAACTATATATTTACATACTATCAATAAATATTTAAAAATTAAAACAAAAGCTCTAATCACAATACCATGAAATGTTTACAGACACGTAATACTTAAGAAATTTAACAAAATATGTCCAAGATTTGTAACATGAAAACAATAAAATACCACTCTAAGTGGAAAGACATATCTTGTGCCTGATTATAGAAATGAAACATTACAAAGTTGTCAGTTTTATCCCAAGTTGACCTGTGAACTCAATGCATTTACAATCAAAATCACAAGGGGCTTGTGTATGTGTGTGTGTGTGTGTGTGTGTGTGTGTGTGATTTCTCAAAGCTCATCTAAAATTTATACATAAAAGCAAAGGGCCTAGAATTGTCAAAAAAAATGTTTTTTGGAGAAAAAGAAGCCAAGCTGGAGAACTCATACTACTTCAATAATCATCATAAAGTGGCAGTAAATAACCTGTGTGGTTTTAGTGAAAGTCTAGACATATAGATCAATAGAACACAAGTGAGTACAGAAATAGATCCACAAAAATATGGACAGATGATTTTCAGCAAAATTCCTTAGGTAGTTCAGGGAAGAAAGGATGGTATTTTCAGCAAATATAGCTTGTACCTTGTAAAATTTTAACTAAATGGATCACAGTCTAAAATGCAAGGCTTAAAGTATAAAACTTCTACAAGAAAATGGCTATCCATAAACTGATTTTTGGATAAACTAAATGTTTATATCCAAATAGTAGAATGCTATTCTGCCACAAAAGTAATGAGGTACTGTTACATGCTACTACATAATCTTGAAAACATATTAAGTGAAACGGGCTGGGATTGTAGCTCAGTGGTAGAGCGCTTGCCTCGCATGCGTGAGGCACTGGGTTCGATCCTCAGCACGACATAAAGATAAATAAATAAAAAAGATATTTTAAAAAAAACATATTAAGTGAAAGAAATCGTACTCCAAAATGCCCACATACTATATGATCTTATGTATATGAAATGTCCAGAATAAGCAAATCTACAGGGACAGAAAGTAGATTAGAAGTTTGTAGGAGGCTGAGGACAGGGGAAACTGGAGTTTGACTACTTAGGGGTATAGAGTTTGTTTTAGGAGTGATGAAAATATTCTAAAATTAATTGTGGCAATGGCATATATCTCCATGAATATATTGAAAACCAATGAATTATACATTTTAAATGGGTAAATTTTATGACAAATGAATTTTACCTCAAGTTTTAAAAAAAAAACCACAGGAGAAAAAAAACAAATCTTTGTAACCTTGAATTAAAAAATAAGTAAAAGAAAAATATGATAAATTAGTATTCTTCAGAATTAAAAACCCATTCTTCCAAAGAGATTATTAAAGAAATGAAGAGACAACATACAGACTAGGTAAAAACATTCACAAAACTTATTTCTAATGTAGACTATATTAAGGACTCTCATTTGAGAGTAAAGGGGAAAAATAGCAAAAGATTAGAGCATACACTTTATGGAACAAAATGCATGAATGGCAAATGAACACATGAAAAAGACACTCAACATCATTAGTCATTAAAGGAAAACCATTAATAAAATCCTAAAGGGACCCATGTATAAGAAGCGATTTATAAAAACTGACCATATCAAGCAAGGAGGTGGAGCAACTGGCACTCTTACAAATGGGCATTCAAAAAAAATTTTGGATCTGGAAAAATACCAAATGGATTGTAACAAAAAAAAAGCTAGAAGCAAAAAGAGTTAGGAGCTATTAGATTATCCTGGGAAGATCCCAAGGCAGTTTTTCAAAGTTCTCTGATTGACCTATTGACCTAGAAGAGTACAGTTTTGGTTTCCTGTGTTTTCAGTTACCCACAGACAGCTGTTCTCTGAAAATATGAAATGGAAAGTTCCAGAAATAAACTGTTCATAATTTTTAAGTTGCACATCATTCTGAGTAGCCTGAGGAAATCTTGCACCATCTCGCTCTGGACATGAGTCATCCCTTTGTCCAACATATCCACACTTCATACACTAACAGCCCCTTAGTCATGTAGTAACCCTCTGGGTTATCAGTTCAATGGTCATGGTACTGAAATGTTTGTGCTCAAGTTACCCTTTCTTTATGTAAAAATGGCTCCAAAGCATAAGAAAGGTGAGGCTGGCATTTTGTATATGCCCAAGGGAAGCCATAAAGTGAAAAGGTTCAAGTTCTTGACTTAAGGAAAGGGAAAGAACTACCCTGTGGTTGCTAAGCTCTACAGTAAGAATAAATCTTCTATCCATCAGAACATACCCATCTCAGGTAAGGGAAGACAACTGTATAGGATAGTTCAAGGATCATAGAACCTCATTCCTGGGTTCAATTTCTAGGTTCCTCCATTTAGTTTTACGACCTTGAGCAAATTAACAGGACCTACCTCAGAGGGTTAATATAGAGATTAAATAGATTAATCGGCAGATGCTCCCCTGCTTACAATTACAGGGTCCCATCAAAAATTGAAAATGTCAGCCGGGCATCGTGGCACAAGCCTGTAATCCCAGCACTTAGGGAGGCTGAGGCAGGAGAATTGCGAGTTCAAAGCTAGCCTCAGCAATGGCGAAGCACTAAGCAACTCAGTGAGACCCTGTCTCTACATAAAACACAAAATAGAGCTGGGGATGTGGCTCAGTGGTCAAGTACCCCTGAGTTCAATCCCTGGTACCAAAAAAAAAAAAAATTGAAAATGTCATAAATTGAAAGTACATTCATTACACCTAACCCAATAACCATCATAGCTTAGTCACACAACAGATTGTGGTTTACCCTCACAATCAAATGCCTGCCTGGGAGCTGCAGGTTGCTGCCACTGTTCACCCTCAAGAGAGAGTACTGTATTATAATTTGCTAGCCCAGGAAAAAATCCAAATTCAATATACAGTTTCTACTGAATTCTTGCCACTTCTGCACCATCATAAGGCAAAAAAATCATAAGCCAAACTATTTTAAGTCTGGACCACCTATACATACAGAAATTTTAAAAATGCCTCAGCTGTTTACAGTCTATTATTATTTCAACTTATTATTATCAAGCAGATCTAAAAGCTCATATTATTTTTGTCACATAGTTTGAAAAACTGTACAGCTGATTTTTTTTTAAGTAAGATGGAATATGTACTAAAATCCTACCATAGGTTTCACAGAATTCTGTCTAAATACCTCTAACTGACTCCCAAAATAATGATGTTAGTTTCTCATCTCTTTGAAATATTCTAGGCCCTCTATTACAAAAGCTACATGTATATAAACCCATGGATTCATATCTAGGGCACACCTCATAATTTCTGATACTAATATCTGGATTTATAAGATATCTTCAGCTATCCTTTGACTGTTTTTCTTGATTCTGTTTTGATGGCGACTTTAAAAATCAGCTTTCCGTGAAGATTTTAAACTCTAGTTGTCTTCCAAATACCTAAGTGTACAACTTAAAACAAACAAACAAAAAAATGTACCAAATCTCTCCTTTTTCCATGACAACTAATAAGATGCCAGGGAAAAATAAATGTAGAAATTGCCTATGTTGTTCCTTATTGTGAAATTCAATCTCTCTTGTTCCCAGAGAAGCAGTACTTTTCCCAGATCCTTTATTCCTCTTTAATTGGATGAAGACACTGTATTAGACAAGATGTCCTCAAAAAACATCTATGCAATTTCAACTCTAAATACATGAAAGGAAAATGGGTGGCAAAGGACAAAGATGGGTCTTCAAATGCCTTTGTACTTCAGCACACTATTATACTGGTGACAATTAGCATGGTACAGAATATAATCTAACCAAATTAGTGACGCTACGATTTATAAATTATGCATCAAAGCATAAGATTTTATATGTATGTATCTTAGAAATGCTAGTTACTTAACATCAAGCCCACCAAATTTTTACAATTCATGTTTTCATTTATAACATATTTTCATGTATGACCTATTGTCTGAATTATATAAAATATTTTACTGTGATATTTTCTTTTGTTATTCATACATTTTAATTTATATACAACTAAATGAGTGTCATCAAAAATGATAACAAAAAAATATACTTCCCAAGTGCTTTCTAGCTTCCCTCTTTCCCCTGGTTTTGTTGTAATCTACAATGATCAGATTTACACAAATCATTTAATGGCATCATAAAACTTCATTTTTTAAATTAGGTGAAAGAAAAAGTAAAATAAACACATCACAGTTTTTCTTTAAATACACTATTATTAACTGTTAATTCAATTCAAAAATATAAATATTGGTCCCCTTCATACTTAGAAAGGACTAAAATTAAGAAATAGGCAATATTTTTCTTTAATAAGATGGAATTTATTCTGAACAGTAGAAGTTAAACATTGATAAAATAAGCCAAATCTCTAGATGCTACATCTTCATAATTAGGTGGAGGAGTAGAAGCATGGAAGTTTCTTTCAGAAATACATCAAAATATTTTAGCATTCTTCTTGGTCAGCTATTTTGATAGCCTCCAAGAGCAAATTAAGTTAATTGTGATAAACAATTTTTTTCCTAATGAACCCTCGACTTCATAAACAAAGTGAAGGAGTAACACTCTAAAACACATACAAAGAAGAGGCTGTTGGACAAGGAAAGAACCTACCTCATGAACAAGAGCGAGTGACGTCTGCTTGAAGCTTCGCCCTCTACTGGCCATCAGTCGGTTCAATGGTTTGCCATCTTTACTCTGATACATGGATACATCATAACAAAATAACATACCACCTGAAAAAATAAATAAATAAAAAGAAATTAACAAAAATTACTAAAAAGAGTATCACTTACCATAAAAAAGAAATATATAAAAATATTCATAATGGAAAAACTTCATTAAATATAGTCTCAATAATCCATATTCAGTATGTGGAGAACCATATAATAAAAACATAGGTGTGTAAGGGAAAAAAAGGTGAGATATAATAAAGTTAACATTTAAAATATCACTTATTTATAAGTCATTTACAAGTAAATAAGCACTTTTAAATATCTACAAATAAACTAACAAATTTATAATTCCTGGTTTTAAATTTTAGAAACAGTTGCTTCTAGAGAAACTGTTAAGCCTTTTTCCCCTAAAGCATTGTTTAAAGAGAAACACATGCACATATTCATCCTCATGAACTCTGACAACATGGGATCCTTCAGCTTACACCCACAAGTGAACAAGCTTTCCCTCATAACTGAGCTCAGACATTCACTCCCGTCTTCTTCCTGCCCTTCCAACTTTGGCCAACCAAGTTCTAAACTGACCTTACAGCTCCAGCCGCCAGGGTCAAGAAAGCAAAGGCAGTCAAGGATGGTCACCGGAGGGTGAGTTGGGGTAGTCTAGGAAACTATACCAGCAATTTTGAACCAATGAGAAGATACTTTCAGGTACCAAGAGTACTTATAAAATACTGAGGTTACATTTTTTTTTTCAACATCTTTTACTAAAGTATGGCATTCAGCTCAATGAATTGCAGCACATTGATCAAACATGTCTGAGTAGCACCTAGATCAAGAAGCCAAACATCAGCATCTCTGAAGCCCTTCCTCTAGTCATACCCCCTACTCCAATGGGCACATAATTTAGTAAACATTTTGCCTACTTGGTTATTTTATATAAATGGAAGTAAATTGTGTATATTTTTTTATATTTGACTTCTTTCATTCAACCTATTGTTGAGAGAATCATTCACTCTGTTATTAGCAGTTACAGTATATTCATTCTCTGATGAGTAATATTTCATCACATGAATATACCACATTTATTTGTTTATGTCAACAGGTATTCAGATAGTCTCCACATGTAGGGCTACTCAAATAGGACTGCTATGAACATCACAGTATATATCTCTTAGCAACTTCATTTGGATTTATCCCTAAGAATAAAATAACTGGGCAATCGGGCATGAATTCAGTATGAGTTTTCCAAAGGATTGAATGACTTACATTCCCATCAGCATTTCTGGTTGCTCCACATATTTACCAATACAATCATCCAGTAGTATCCATGGGGATTGGTTCCAGGAACCCCCATGGATACCAAAATCCATGAATGTTCAATTACTTTAGGTAAAATGACAGTATTTGCATACAATCTACTCACATCCTCTGTGTACTTTAAATCATTTCTACATTACTTATTGTTACGGTTTGGATCTGAGGTATCCCCCAAAAGCTCACATGTGAGACAATGCAAGAAGTTTCAGAGGAGAAATGATTGGGTTTTAAGAGTCTTAACCCAGTCAGTGAATTAATCCCCTGGTAGGAATTAACTGAGTGGTAACTGAAGTGGCTGGAGGAGGTGAGACTTTGAGGAGAGTGGCTTTGGGGTGTATCTTTTGTATATGGAGAGTAAAAACTCTCTCTCTGGTTTCTGATCACCGTGATGTGAGCCGCTTCCCTCTGCCACCCTTTCCCGTCATGATGTTCAGCCTCACCTTGAGCCCTGAAGAATGGAGCTGGCCTTCTTATGGACTAAGACCTCTGAACCATGAGCCCTCAAATAAATTCTTCCTCCTCTGTAATTATGCTGGCCAGGTCCTTTAGTCACAGCAGTAAAAAAGCTCAGTAAAACATAATACCTAATACAATTTAAATGCTATGTGAATAGTTGTTATACTGTTTGCTTAGGGACTGATGTTGGTGGGGGGGCATACATGTTCATTACAGATACAAATTTTTTTCTGAGTATTTTCCATCTGCAGTTTGTTGAATCCACAGATGAGGAATTCATAAATACAGAGTATCAATTGTATTTTGTACTTTCCATTCTTTTTATTTTATCCAGTTCAGTAGGCATAACAGTATTTTATTGTATTTATTTTTGTACTAAGGACTGAACTCAGGAGTACTCGACCACTGAGCCACATCCCCAGCCCTATTTTGTGTTGTGTTTTTTTGTTTCGTTTTGTTTTTTTATTTAAAGACACAGTCTCACTGAGTTGCTTAGCACCTCGCCATTACTGAACTCGCAATTCTCCAGTCTCAGCCTCCCAAAGTGCTGGGATGATAGGCATGTGCCATTATGCTCGGCTTAGTTTTCAAATTTCATTTTTTTGTTTGCTATGGTATATAAAAACTGATTTTCATATGCTGACACCTTTGTATACGTGGAGTAGTCCTGAATTCATTTATTAATCTTACTAATTAATCTATACATTATTTTGAATTTTCTATGTAGACAATCATGTCCTCAAATAATGAATGTGTCAAACTATTCTTTTTTATTTTCCATTTTCATTGTTTTCTTTGATCCATGGTTTACTTTGATCCATGGTTTACTTTAAAGCATAATGTTCAATTTCCAGACTACTGAAGATATTCCAGTTATCTTTTTGTCATTTACTTTTAGTTTAACCCCATTGTAATCTAAGGATAAATTCTAAGTTACCTTGATATTGGTCCTTCATATGTACGTTTGGTAAATTTTCCATGTATGGTTAAAAAGAATATGAATTCTTTTATTGTAATGTACAACAGTCTACATATCAATATGTTTATTCATCTATTACTCATATATTTTGTGAACTTACTGATTTGCCTGCTCTGCTAGCTAGTGAAAAAGAAGCTTTCAGTATTACTGTAGGTTGGTCTGTTTCCTCTGTTAGCTCTCCTCATTTTTAAACATATTTTGAAGCTGTTATTTCACAAACACCAATTAGAATTATATTTTCCTAATGGAGGGCTTTCTTTATTTCCATGAAATATCCCCTTTATGTCTCAGTTCTTCTTCATATGTCTAGTATTATTTCTTTGTGTGCTAGACAGTGTATAAAAGAACCACAGATGCTGTAAACAATATTTACATTTATCAGAGAGTAGTTTTCCTCTCCCATGTCAGGCAGACTGGGTAAACAACTAATTATGGGTTGATCTTGCTTAAGCTTGATAGTAGTTTTGTGAAATCTGTCTACCTCCCTTCAGTTCTATTCCTAGGGCATGTCATTATCCTTCGGTTCCCCATTCACCATCCACTACATCTAAGATTTTCAACTGATTGACTGTCTAATGGGTCTTTGACTCCTCAATCTGGCAAGATTATGGGAGAGTCAGGTCTGCCCTCTTAAATTTAGCTCTTTAATCTCCCATCTCACAAACTGTTAAACCCTGGCAAATATCTGAAGGAAGAAACATTCTGTGTTTGAGGTTCTTCAAGTTGCCTGGCACCACGTGAAGGCCAAGATCTCTGTTGGTTTCTCCACCTCCTGCACCAGCCTCTTGGAGCCTGAAGGCTCCCGCTCCAGCTGTGGCCATAATGCACCCAAGTAGGAGCGGCTATAAATCTTCACTACCAATTCACCACTCTCTTTCAGGCTTTCAGCTCTTACGTGCTTTGTTTTCAGGTCCATTTTCTTAGCCAGTCTTTGTTTCCTAAGCACCACAAGCCCAAAGACCAAAGGAAATTTCAGTTTGCCTTTCAGAAGTTTTTCAACTAGCTGTTAAACATTTGGAGCAAACTCAAAATTTAAAAAAAAAAAAAAAGTTCTATGAGGAACATCTCCAATTTGCCAACTTATACTCATGCCACCACTAAAATCCCCACTGATTTCTCATTCCTTCAGCTGGCCAGGCCTGTACCTAGACCATCCCCTAAACCTAACCCACAATCAGAATCAGTGAATTTCCTCCATCAGAGGAAGAACAGGTCTAAAATGTTCATTCCATTCTGAAATTTTATGTCTTTGCTTCTACAGTTCTCTGGTACCTTTTAAAATGTGATTATTTATTTTTATAATTCATCCAGCTGCGTCTAGATGTTAGCAGCTGCAGTAGCAGCAATAGCAGCAATATCCTGCCATGACTTATTAACTCCTACTTTGAAGGGAATTTAAATAGGAACATTAAGAACTTATACCTTGATAGCATGCACTAGTCTTACCTGCCAGGCCAGGTTTCAATCCTGGTTGCTTGTTCGTTTCATACATTTTCAATATAAAATTGGGGATTCCTGCTATAGTCTTTCCTTGGTCTGAGCGGATACCTCCTTTTAATGCTGAATGATAGATCCCACGTGGCATATTCACCATTTCTTGCTTCACGAGTGATGTAAAAAATTCCTCCAAAGCTGAAAGTGAAGAAAAGAAAATGAAGTAAATACAGTATTCTGGAAGACAGACATTTATTCTTAATTTATATATGATCTAAGCTATATATCAGATTGAACTCTGCATGGTAAAAACGCTTGGTCCCCATGTGCCATTCTTAGTCTTCGCCATTTAGAACATGGCACCGAGGTATTCAAGCTTAAAAACTGAGGAGTCACCAGGCACAGAGACACACGCCTATAATCTCTGTGGCTCAGGAGTTTGAGGCAGAAGGATCACAAGTTCAAAGCCAGCTTCAGCAAAAGCAAGTCACTAAGCAACTCAGTGAGACCCTGTCTCTAAATAAAACACAAAATAGGGCTGGGGATGTGGCTCAGTGGTCATGTACCCGAGTTCAATCCCGGGTACTCTACAAAAAAACAAAACAAAACTGAGGAATCATTCTGAATTCCTCACAACTTACATGTAATCCATTAGCAAGTCCTTCTAAGGACCTTCAAAGCATATCCAAAATCCATCTCTTTCCCTCCATTTTCATAGCCACTTGCCTATCATTTTCTCTCCCTCATAAATACCAGTGTAAGAACTAGTTTCTTGGTTACTATTCCTATAAACTTTCCTCTACCAAGAAGGCAGAATTTTATCACTCCCTTTCCTAGCATGGTCTGACTTTCACTGTATGTAGAATAACTTCACAACCTCTGACCATGACTGAGGGATCATGCTCGTCTGTCTTCCTGTTACCTTGTCTCAACCACTCGTCCTCCCTTTCCATGTTAAAGCCACACTTCCAAATGGCATCTTTGTATTCCTCAAAAACACAAAGTTGAGATCTTACTTAGGGCCCCTGAACTTTTTGTTTTTTTCTATCTGGAACACATTAGTCCCACATTTTCATGTGCCTTGTTCTTTCTTGACCGTCAGGTGTTTCAAGGGAAGCATTTCATGACCAACCATCATTCTCTAGTAATATTAGAACAATTATTAAAAAAACGAATTTGATAGCAGTATGTGCTTGTATTCAAGTGTCATTTTCCTAAGGACCACTAGAGGTTGCCCAATACAGAAACAAAAACAAAGAAACATTAAAGGTAAACAAATCACATGGAATGGTAAACAAAAAATAAAACTGCTGCATATACCTCTTAAAAGAACAAAAAGCAAGGATCCACCCCCATTTCACTGGAATTTCATTCTGAATATACCTATCTAAAAGTCTCCCTTAAAGTAAAGGCAGCAAGTGTTTGGTGGAGCACCTATTATGTGCCCAGTTCTGTCCTCCCTATACAAAACTCTCCTAGATCCAACCAAGCTTCTCTATTCAAAGCCCAGAGAATACCTGTGTGGGATGTTCTCCATTTACTCATCCAGATCTTTCCTCTACTATTGTCAGCCCTGCTCTGTACACTGCAATAACAACTTATAGAAACACATCAACAAGCTCCCTTGTCCTCTGGTTTTTGTTGGCTTCAACTAGTGAGAGACAATGGCAGGAGATGAGAGGTTGAAACAAAGTGAGGGCAGGGAATATATCCCCCGGACACCTTCCAGCAGTTGCTATAATGTGCATCTCACCCGAAGGCCCTGATGTCCCAGGCAGCTCTTTATGATACAGATGGGGCTCTTATTCTCCCTCCCCTTACCTGCATAGGCCAAGGAACATTAAACACTCTGGGGTGATGCAACATTCCCCTTAGCTTTAACAACACAATTGTAAATTGTTCCTTTATTAAACTCTCTTAAACTACTCCAGTGAATATGACCCTCCTTTCTGTCATGACCTTGATTAATGCATCATATAAACAAAAAAGATGAGCAATATCCAATTGCAGCCCAAAGACCCCAATTCCTGCATACTGAGGTACAGGTATAACTACTTCAAGCTAAGTGTGGACTTTTCAGAATATGTCTATGAATTATTTGTTTGTGAAGATAGTGGCATTATAGTAACAAAGTAACTCTGTGCCTTCTCAATAAGGATAGGATTCCAGCAAAAGGGATAAGCACACATGTCAAGGAACAGGTACACATCTGCAAATGAACTAAGCCAGCAATGGATACCTATCCACCTATCAAGCTCCACAGCAAATTAGACATTCTCAAATAACTATACCCAGAGAATGTTTTAAATGAGGTTAAGATGCCAGGAGACTGAATGGTGCCAACACACAGAGTACCCTATTTCCCTAGCTAGCAACTAGGACTTTTTCAATTGTCTTAGAGCCTTGCCCTGGTCTCCTCCTTACAGATGACCAGGTGAGAATTTGAAAAGAGGCTGAAAATCTATAGGATGTCAGATAAATTTTTTAACAACCCAAATGGCCTTCATAAAGTAAGTGTATAAACGAACTGTAGTGTATCAATACAATGGAGTACCACCCAGTAATTAAAAACAAACAAACAAAAACAAAGTCAACTGATACAGGCAGCTACTTGGTAGGATCTCAAGTAGCTGCCTGAATGATAAAAGCTAATCCAAAACTCTACATACCGAAAATAAGTGGTAAGATCCAAATAGGTCTATAGTATTGTTAATAATATTATGCCAATGTCAATTTCTTTGTTTTGGTAACATACTAGGGTTATGTGAGAAGTTATCAATAAAAGCAGCTGAGGAAAAGATACACAGGAACTCTCTAGACTGCTTACAACTTCTTAAAGTCTAAAATTATTTTTAAATAGAACATTTTTAAAAGTCAATACTAATAACATCCCTATTTAAAATCATGCAAATTACTGGATGTACTTTGCAGCTGCTTTTGTGTTCATTTGAAAGGAATCAAGAGGAGAAAAGGGCCAGGATTCACTGAATTTCAATGCAATCCACTTTTCTGCCTACAGCAACTAGTGACATCATATATCATCCACCCTATATTCTGTGGTCTATATTCTAAGGCTGGTGCCTTCGTCCTGGCTTTATAGTTCTCTAGTAATGAGGGAAAGGGAAAAATGGAAAACTTTGTCCATGGTGATGGTTTGCCTGACATAGCTGGCATCTAGAACACCCAACTGACTGAATTTTCTCAAACAACCACAGTTGTTGATCTTGATCCTCCACCCACACCTCGCCTTTTCAGGGAAAGACACTGGTAGTCACCAAACAGACTCTAATGAAGAGTCAAAGGCCACCACAGCACTGCAGGCACTGGGAGGGCAACACAACCGTGCAACTTCACCATCCACCTCTTTCTCAATTCCCCTGTTCTCCTCGTGCCACGGGGCTACGATGGGGAATGCATGTGAGAGGAATAAAGTCACTTAAAAAGCCCAAAAGGACTTCTGACCCCAAGGTTGTCTTAGGTACAAGAGGAACTCTGGGTGACAAGGACTTTTTCTTCCTCAGGCTTGAGTTAACCTCAGGGGAGGCTCTAGATTCTAAAGAGCATTGAGGTAGGAAGTAGGAAAGAAAACAGAGAAAACAGCAAGTCTTTGAGGCTTATTTTAAACATCAAGGAGAAGAATTGTGAAATCTCTGTGTGAGCTGTACCATTCACTTTTTCTCAGTGAAAGGAAGGCAGGCACTAGAAACAGGAGTTTACTCTAGAAAAACATAATACATTTTGCTCCGTTTTTCAGGAATCTCCATGAGAAGAAACCACGAAAAGAAACTTAGGCTGGTGTTATGATAGTAAAGATGGCATTTGTTTTCACTGAACTTCATTTTCAGAAATCAAACTTTTATATCCATATGTATTCAAAAATACAATTAGAAAAAAAAAGTAAAATGTAATTAATACTGAAAAGCTACTGATCAGTATGGGTTACTGGGGAATTTTTAATTTTTTTAATAATCAGAAAATAAATTTATAATACAGTAAAATCCCAATCATAGTACACAAGCAAACAAATTTCTCAGATGGGACCACCTATAGTTTCCTAGGTGAGACATAGTGACAGAGGCATGTGAATATTTCTAAATATGTCATCCACATAGAATGAATGACTACCACATGTATGCACTGGAATAATTTTTTTAAAGCTAAAGGTCCTATAAGTTTTTATGAAAAGTTGAATGCCCACACAATTTGAACCATTTTTAAAAAGCACTAGTTTATAGCTCTCAAAACATCTATAATATCTTTGGATTATTTAATACAAATAATAAACTTATAATGGTGAAACTACACAATGAGTCTCTAAATAATGATCTTTTCACTTAACATATTAACAGAGGCATTAATTAAACCAGTGACCTAAAGTCTCATAGGACTTTAGAATTTCTTCTATAGAATAAATTTAGCTTTGAAAATGAGTTTTCATTGTCAGTGAGACAACTGTTTAAACTAGTTTTCCAGTTCAATTTTACTCAAGTCCAGTGGTTTTTGTTGTGTTTTGAACACTGCACTACTTCAAGCAGTCCATATAGGAAAGATGGGGGCACCTAGCATTTCAATTAGAAAGGAAATACCTCAGGTTAAACTACAGTATAAACATACACAGTATAAACACACACACACACACACACACACACACACACACAAACAATAAATCAGATGGTAAAATCACTGAAACATACTAGCTTTCCTGCCATCAAAGTTAAGTTACCTGGTAAAACCAAAGGAACAGTGAGAGACAACAGTTTCAGATAGCAGGGGCCAGGAACTGAAAGATCCACATCCTCCTCATCTTCATCTTCATCCAACTCATCAGGAATAGGGATTTCTGGTCTTATCTGAAATGATAAAAATTATAGAGAAGATGATACTAAATTATGTGAAATCTTTGTGTTTTTGTATCTGTCAAAAGTTTTAAATTGTTAGATTTTTATCACTCCATAATGTCAAAAGGCCATTACAAATGATTTCTTAAAAATCTATTTATGTTCCTAATTGAATAGTAAACTCCAATTGTCTTATCTAATAAAATCCCAGATCCATTTAAAAACTAACAGTAATAAAAGGAGAAAATCACCGTAAGCCAGCATAAGCAGTGATTATTACAGAAAACTAAGGAAATTCTACATCATCCAAAACTAAAATGCAAACACTGACATATTCAACATATTGAACTTCTATGGGTTATAATTAACTGTTTGCCTTGTCTGAATACCTTTTTAAAAAATTTTATGACTTCAGCTATATTTCTATGAAAAAGCTTAAAATATTGCAATAGAGATATAGCAGAGATCAGGGAACCACAAAAGGTTTCAGTTGACTTTTTTTTTTTTTTAAAAGACTCGGCAGTTTGTTGCTACAGAATATAAAAACAGTAAAATCTGTAATTGGTAGCTATACTTTATGGTGTCTAATTTGCATTTTGAAGATTTTGCGGTTGCTCTGTGATTAGTTAGGTTTGTGTGAACCAAAACTAAAAAATGTAAAAAGATTACCACTATCATAGTTTCCACAAGATATAACTGTTAAGCAATTAATTAAATTTTTAATACTTTCAATGACGTACCATCATAATGCCCACATGGAGATAATTAAGCATTAGGGGAGGAAATCAAAATATATAAAAGTGGTTGCTATAACCATAAAGTTCCAGAACCCAGTCATTACCATTAGCCTGTCTCCCGGAGTTATTTTTAGAAATAATTAACAATTCCTGCAGACTGCCTTCTTCATAGGTCCCCAAAGCACTGTTTCATTTAGGAACTGCACTGAGTCAGGATTCTTGCAGAGGGACAGAGAAAAACACAGAGGAAATGCTTCTCCTAAGTATAATAATCTCAATTCCAATGGAGCCTTTCAACCATAACTAGTGTTCTCTTCACTATGAAGGAAGAGTGAAAGTAACTTGACCACCTGAGTACTCTCCAGGACAAGACTCAATATTGAACCAGCTACACCTACAGAGATAACATCACGTATGAAGACGTTCACTGACAATACTGCACACCAGAGATAAACTGGCAGGCTTGGAAATCTTTTGATTCTGATAATTAGGGTTTCCCAAGTGTCTCTGGTCGGCATATATACTTAGAATTTTCTAGGTTTACTATGATCAAGACTTATCTTCAAGATTCTAACTAGTCCCAGTGATCTAAAAAAAGGAATCCTAACAGTACTTAAAATAGTAATCCACAAAATCTTCAAAATGCAAATTAGATACCATAAAGTATAGCTACCAATTACAGATTTTACTGTTTTTATGTCCTAAAAAAAGGAGTTGTTTCTGTGCTCTTCAGCCTCACTTCTTGACTTTTTGACATATCATAGATGTTTAGGAAAACAGAATCACTGTGTGGCCCAGCATTTCCACTTCCAGGTCTATAACCAAGAGAAATCAAAACATAATCACACAAAAATTTGTGTTCATTTATATGAACTATAAATGTTCACAGTAGTAGTATTCATAAGAGCTCCAAAATGGAAGTACACCCAATGGTTCATCAATTGTTGAATACATAGACAAAACGTGGCATATCCATACAGAGGAATACAATTCAGTCATAAAAAGGAGTGAAGTGTATATACATGCTACACATAAAATAACTTTGAAAACACTATGCTAAGTGAAGGAAATCAGCTACAAAAGAGTGTATCCTGTATGCTTCCATGTACAGGAAAGATCCAGAATAGATGATTTTATAGAGACAGAAGGCAGAGCCAACATTGCTTAGGGCTGGGGATTGGGAAGGAGTAATGTGGATTGACTACTAACAGAATTTCTTTAGGGAGAAAAAGGTTCTAAAATTAAAATGTGGTTCGTCTGTGATTAGATGCATAGTTCTTTAAATATATCAAAAGCACTGAATAGTACAGTTTAAATGAGTGTCTGTATGGTGTGTGAATTATATGTTAGTAAAACTGTCTAAAAAGAAAGGAAGGAGGCAGGCAAAGAAGAGGAGGAAGATGAGCTACACAGGCTTTACCACCACCTCCACCAGAGGGAACTATTATAAGCTGGTGTAGAAATAATGCCCAAAGGACCAAATGTTTTCAGAATTATTTGCTGTTAAAGGAATATCATTTTTGTACATATTTGATCTCATCCAATCCTTTTGCTTAGTCAACCTAAACAGTATTCAGGCCATCAATATTTCTAAGACACTATAGAAAGCTACCAGGTAGAGAATAAAGAAAATTGACCCACCGGTACAATTTGTCTAATTTCATATTCAAGCAACTGGATGCCTATATTAATATACCTGCTATGCAATGAGTAGCATATGTCTACATCCTGGATATGCTTAAATTGTTACAAAGAAATTACAGATGTACTATAATTTAAGTGCAGATAATAAACTCCATATTCTTACAATGATGTGATCACACTTTCATTATTTTTTTCCTCAAAGGTGAACTGATTCTCTTGGACAAATTAGCACTTATTATTTGTTCATTCCATTCCATTTCCCTCCTTCTCTGCTCACTTTTTAAAGAATTATTTGTTTCAGCTTTCCTATGCTAACACCAGTATCTTCCTTTAGTTTGTGTACAACAATCAAATAAGTTCAGTGTGAGTACAGCTAGTGAGAATCAAAGTAAGTCTTATGAAAGAATACCTGTTGAAGTCATAAAATTTTGGCAATTGGATTCCATCAGCTGCTAAAACACCCAGGAACAACTGAATATCCATTTAAAACACACATGCAACAACAACAAAGCCCTTCCAATTATAGCTAAGCTGTGTTGAAAAAAACTCAAATGGAAAGCCAAAAAATATAAGCTGACAAATTACTTTTCAAATCTGCTTCAAATTGAATACTGGAAAGCTTAGCCTACAAAATGCCTTACTCCAAGCTCCGAGCCAGATAACCTTTCAACCACCTTTCTGTGTGTATAATCTATGAAAATCCCAGAGTCTGTGCATAAACAGAGGATTTTAATTTGGAACATGTCAAGTATCTGCATAAATTCAGTTAAAAAGAGAAACAGCTTCTGATGAATGCAGTGACATTCACTTAAATCAAAGCCAAACGGGTTACGCCATATATATACCAACCCTAGATGCATAATGAGTTCTTTTATATTACTTCTAAAATTAACTCCAGAAATCAACAAAACAATCTATCCTAAGATCTCTATAATAAAAATTTTAACTTTTAAATAGCTGAAGATTTTTAATGAGTTTGAATCAGAGAAGGGAATCAATAGCTTCTACCTAAACATTTATCCATTACTAACTCTTACCAGAAAAACAATTCTACATAGTTTTTTTTTTCCCCCTCCTGTGAGAGGGCAGTGCTAAGTAAGACAGAGCAGATCAGTAAATACCTTTTGAAAACAGAAAAAATGCAACTAAAAGGGAAAAATCATTCTTGTCTATTTTTTCAACATCAGAATCAATGAGTCCTCAAAAAAATCCCCCCCTCAATTATTTTTTATATTTTTGTTAGTTGTAGATGGACACAATATCTTTATTTTGTTTATTTTTATGTAGTGCTGAGGATCGAACCCAGCACCTCACACATGCGAGGCAAGCATTCTACCACTGAGCCACAATTCCCCGCCCCCCCAATTTTTTAATCAACTTTCAATTTGCATTTTAAGTGGTTCACAAAGATAATGTTAATAAACAACAAAACACATGCATTCATTCAACATCCCCAGCTCATAAAACAGGATCAAACAGTACAAGTCCAACACACCATCATTAAACTGATGCGAATGTTAAGTGTTTATCACCTCTAGCCCCACACAACGTCCTAATAACGAGTCATTGACAAGAAAGATAAGTTAATGGATGTGGTATTAAAATCCTCAGTTCACGTGGGATCTCATTCAGCTCTACTATCCACTGGACATTTTCCATCTTGCTTTAGATGAATGTTTCATTCAGCCCTACATTTTCCTTCTGATGTCTGACTCTCCTCTCATTCCTTCTATTCTACCTGTCTGTTAACTTTCAACAAGTCATACACTACAAATTGATTTCCACTGATCAACAAGAAATATTTCTTAAGTAAATTTAAAGAAAAATAGTACTTACCAAAGTAGCTGAATGATAATTTACAAAGGTAGTCATGTTTTTAAGGATACATTATTTTTAATTAATTCTACTTGGAATTTATCATGGGCTCAATGTTTATTTCACAAGCTTACACAAGCAGAAAAAAAGAATGTGGATGTAATTTCACTGGAAAAGTATACAGGATTTTTTTTTTAATTTTTTTGGTTGTAGATGGACACAATGTCTTTATTTTATTGCTTTGTATGTGGTGCTGAGGATCGAACCCAGGGCCTCACGCATGCGAGGCAAGTGCTCTACCACTGAGCTACAGTCCCAGCCCAGTATACAGGATTTTTAAGTCTTATGACTAAGACTGTTGCCCTTGGTGCAGAATGAGAATCTCTGATAACAAAGAAGAATTTTAGTTTTTACATTTTAGATGTGCCTACCTAGCAGGGGCTTTGGAAACACTGGAGTGTACACTTTTACTGAAAATGAGCCTGTTTCACATCACTGCTATCACCTACAAAACACAGATGGTTATATCCTTAGCCTTTGGGGACTTGTTTGGGATATGAACACATTGAACAATTTCTAGACTTTTAGTCTTCAGGTATTCAATAACCAAACTGAAAATAATAGATAATAGGAGGAATGCATGATGCAGTCTTGCAAGCAATGATTTTTGGTGAGGAGACAGGTCCTCTGTATCAGAGGCTGGGAGATGGAAGTGGGGAAAGACTTTCCAACCACTTACACCACCTCCTCACAACCTCAGTTGAGACTCTCACATGGTGAGCCACTGTTACTTTTGGAAGAAGGATATATCCCAGAAGAGGATCAAGACAGAAAAGAGGTAGAGAAATACAGCTACAAAAGAATAAGCCCTATAGCATTGCTTTACCACTCTTGCATTCTGACGGTGGAAGCCCGAATAGATGTAGATGTGTATACCTTCCAGCATAAATATTATGCTTGGTTCAGAAGATAGATGCCTCTATAGAAACCACCTTGCTGCCAAATAAGCACACCATCTTGAGCTTCAAATGCAGGCATGGTCTGTGGTAGACTAAGATTTTCTACCACCACTGCAGCCAAAGATCTTTATATGTGATAAATAACAAATACCAAGTTCAAGATGGTGTGCTGACTTGGCGGCAAGGTGATTTCTACAGTGGCACCCATCTTCTGGACCAAACATACTATGTATGTTGGAAGGTATAAAGAATTATTTATAGCTATTCAGGGATTAGAGGGCATAGAAGAGTTTGAATAAGGAAGTAGCTACCATTTGACACAGTACAGCATTTAACTGAGTATAAACTCAAACAACCAGAAACTGAAAATCATCCTTAAGTCACAAAAAACATAAACATGTCAATATTTAAGGAGGCAGGGGAGAATACACAGTCAACAGTATATGGGAACTATTTAATATAAGCTATTGCTCCAGCTGGAATATTTCAGGAATAATTGCTAAAAATAAATGTATATGCTGTGATCTAAATGAGCAATTGCTTATTTAAAAAAAAAGTTAAAAAGGTATCTCTCCAGATGCTATAGCTAATCTATTGCTAGACATTTGCACGCCACTTTCACATTGCTTTTTTTTCCTTTTTGAAGCAGCTGTGGGTACTTGTAGTCACCACAGTACAGCCTGAAGTCCCATCTTTTTAAATTACATGTGTTATAAAACACCTTTTACTTAAGCTTTCCTATTTGTAATCACTGCATGACAAGTCATCTAGTTGGTCTTTATGAGTCCTTAATAGTATAGAAACCTCTGCCTTATTTAGGATTTGTTTTACAAGAACTTATTTTTGGTTCTCTTTATATGGTAGCTCCAATTCAATTCAGTAAACAACAGATTGCCAGGTTCTTACTGGCATCTAATCTCTATAGAAACTCAATCCTGAAGAAAAAGCATTTAATGCGTGAGGATGCCAACAAATTCACACCAAACCTGCTTGCCATTTGACCTCCAGGATAGTTTCTGGGTAGTGTTGCATAACTTCATGTAACACATCTGCCTTATACCCTAAAGTGATTCAATAAACACCCAGATGCATTTGAATTCATCATGGCACTAAGTGTGAAATCAGATATTGAACTCCTTAACGGGATCTAATAATTTAAACTGGTTATATTAGTTTATTAGTTATATTAAACTGATACCAGAAAAAGGCCGTATTGTTTAGTTCAAATTTATTTTTAAAACTAAAATAATGCCAAACTATGTGCTAATCCTTAAAGATCATGATACTTTCTTCACCCAACTCTCTAGGCCTAACCTATACATAAATTCACAATATATTAATAAATAGCATATTTTTTCATATGGTATTTGTTATTTACCACAAATGAAGATCTCTGGCTGCAGAGGTGGTAGAAAATCTTAGTCTACCACAGCCCATGCTTCAATTTGAATTTCAAAATGGTGCACTGACTTGGCAGCAAGGTGGTTTCTACGATGACACCCATCATCTGGATCAAGCATACATTCAGTCACCTTAAAACAACTTAATTTGCACTATAGCTGTCCTTCATCTACTTCAGAGTTTTAAATTCATTATCTGGAATCCTAAGACCTCTACAGTTTTAAACTGATAAAACAAACATAGAATCTGAATTTTTTTAAAAATATTTTTTTAGTTGTAGATGGACACAATATCTTTATTTTTTTTATGTGGTGCTAAGGATCAAACTCAGTGTTTCACACATGCAAGGCAAGTGCCATACCACTGAGCCACAACCCCAGCCCCTAGAATCTGAATTCTTATGTATGAACAATATATCTAGTTATATATTCATTCATCAGGTCAGGATCTCCTAAGAGAGGAGATAAAATAAAGAGGAAAATCCCAGCAAAGTCATTAGGAGATGTTAGTGAGAAAGCAGAAATGCATACCTTTTCAGGCAGATGAAGAATGGTGTGTTCTCCTGCACTAAAGTGGGATAGAGACTTGTACGCAGCATTTGCTACAATTGGGTCCTGAAGAGGGTAAAAGAAGAACAAAACAAATAAAAAATAACACGTATTAAACATTAGATCTAGAGAAAGAAGGAAAATTTTCCCTCACTAACCCCAAGGTTCTACAGTTAATGCTTTAGAAAGAGTACTCAAGGCCTTGCCTCGGCCAAAGGGCCTTTTACTTGCAACTTCAGAAGAGAAACCAAGAACTCTACCCTCATTTCAAAAGAAAATACTGTGGAGGGAAGAGTGAAAAGGTCTGAAGAGGGAAGTAAGGACAACTGGAAAAAATCATCAACGCCAAACATTTTTCTGGATTATCTGTTCCAAATAAAAATAGAAAATAGCACTGGGCAAAAGGGTCAGAAACACTAAATTTTTATACTAATTTGGGCACTAAACATAAAGCAACTCATAATTGCCCAGGTCCCCATGAAATAGTGTGGTTTAGTGGAAAGAGTGTGAGGGTTTAGAGTGTGACAACATGTGTTTGGGTTCTGGTTCTCCGCCTACCAACAGGGCAAGGGAGCCTTTTGGAATCTAAGCTCATTCACCCGTGAGTCAGATGTAACATCACCAACATCATCTTCTTTATATTCTGTGACTGGAAATGACACCAAAAAACAATGTTTGTTGGTGGGGGAGGGGCAAAGCAGGAAATGAGAAAGACCACATAAAAATATGAGATGTCAACATTCTCTCTTCGATTGTCGGATTAAAAAAAATTAAATGTGCTTTATGATGAAGATGTATTAATGGGCATAAACTGAGAACTTTTTTAAAATCTAAACTTACTAACATTTTTTTAGCCAAGAAGTCATGGTTTCAAAAGTTACTCATATTTCTCATTCTAAGAGACTTATTTCATGATTCTTGCCTCAGCTTTGTTCTGATTCACTGATACCCTTGACAATACCTTGTTTTGTGTGTGAGTCCAGAGGAAACTGAGGACTTGAACTTTGAAATTCTGAAAAATTAGGAAACACAAAGGAAAAAAATTAAAGACAAAGATAAAACTGAGAATAAGCAATCTGAAGTAGCAAATGATGGAAATTAAATCACTTTTTAAATTATATCATCATTAACTGACTCAACCTGTCATTCATAAAATGAAATGAAAGACTATCATTCATAAAATGAAAATACTCAGGAACAGACCTCTCATCTGCATTGAGATTTTAGGATTATTAAGGCTATAACGTAACCATTTCTCACTGATCCCTCAAATCCTAATAAAAATGTCACTACTTCATGCCACTGTTCCTAATACCCTACCCAGAAGAGAGTTTATTTTTCTCCAAAAGCCATATGGCATGTGGCACATGTTAGCCTCTCACATGATTAACACCCTACTAGGCTGTACATTTCTCAGAGCAATGACCATGTTTTTTTTCATCTCAAATATTTACACCACAGAGCTCAGAATAGTTTCTTTAAAATTACAAATAATAAATAATTGGTTCAACATAAAAATCAATCTTCCAATATTCAATGTCTTCTTCATTTCAGCCAGATCTAACTTCTTGCCCTTCTAAATCATGAATGGTTCTCCTCTATCCCCTTGTCTTTCCATATTCTATTTCAATTGGAAGTAGCATTATATTAATTCTTCAAGATCCCAGCCTAATGGCACCAAGAACATGAGGTTACCTTAGATTCCTCCTAGTGATGTTTCTCATTTCCTCCACAACATTTTCATTGCCCTTTGATTAACTGTACCCATCAAATGTTATAATAATTATCACTGGTCACTTTCATCTCTTTAGAAGCTCAACCTTTGAGCTTCTAAAAGACAGGGACTTATGACATGGTATAATGGGAAAATATAACCTATTGAGCTAGAAGGTCCTGGATTCTTGCACCAGTTTTCACTTGGTAACTACAATGGTGGTTAAGGTATTTGCCTGACACATGGCAGACACTCAAAAAAGTATTGTTTAATATATAATAGGCCTCTCAAAGCCTCAGTGGTTTCTTTAGCTATAAAATAAAATATAATATGTTCCTATCAGGTCTTAGAGCTAATTGGTATAAAATAACTGGAAGAGTTCTGGGAATTTAATAGGAATTCAAAATTAGTATCTATCATTATTTACTAGTATCTCTATGGCCTAGTATTACTTTAATAAATATACTCTCAATGAAAAAATACCAAGCATTTAGCAAATCAATTCATACAATATGCTGTAATTGAGTCATGGACTCTCCTTTCAACAAGTTCATAATTCTGAGGCAGAAAAGAATATAGGTAAACATATCTCAGTAGTGGAAAACAGAAAAAAAGTTCTTATAACAATACAAATAAAGAACTTTGGAAGTAATAGGCTTGTGTTTACAGAAAAATTCTCAAAGGTTGGAATGAGTAAAAACCATTATTTCCTAAAACAGATTGCAAAATTAGAGATGAAACAGACAGGAAATCTGGACAGAGGGAACAACATGAACAAAAGAAAAGAAAAAGTTTAGAGGTATGTAGGGAACTGACAGGTGGCCTCATTTCTCTGGAACACAGGGTGTAAGACAATAGAGAGAGGCCAGGGTGTGGAGGGAAGGTCTTAATGGCTGGATGTAAACAGTTTGGATTTCATTTTAGGTGAACATTAAGGCACTGAAGTGACCAAGAATAGAAGTCACCTAAGAAATGCTTTAGGGAAACTAAACTCAACTTTGGCTTATTTCCAAACAAGTTCTAAGCAATTAAAAGAAAACAAATCATCTAAACACACACAGAAAGAGAGGAGAGGAAGGAAGGATGGAAGAATGGACTTTGAGAGTGGAAAGGTAGAGGGAAGGATGAAGAGAGAGTTCGACAGTTCTTCACTTCTGCTTCCAAGGGGGCCATTGGCACTGAAGGGACACCCTGGACACAGAGGGAAGGTCCCAAAGCAGTCTGCCTGAACACCAGGGCAACCTTAATGTTATGTCAGCATTGAGATAAATTAAAAGAAGGGAAGTCTAAATCTAGTCCAAAAGACAATTCACAGCTATGGATGAGCAAATAAGAACCACACAAAAACCACTTCATAAATTAATCTATAATAAAATGGGAGGAACTCAAAGAACCAGCAACATAAAGGTATGAGATTTCAGCACTGGAAGACAAAAAAAGACATACACAGTATGTGCCAGGAGCTGTGCTAGATATTTAACCTCGAAAAAGACAAATTTGATTTTATTCATTATGTGGCGTCCAGAATTATTAGAAGTAGTGTCCTACAATCCTGTCTAGTCACACGATCTAAAACCCATAAGGAACTACTATTAGAATCTTTGGGTGGTAGTTTACGAAGTCTGTGAAGCACTAAATCAAAATAAAAGCTCACTAAGACTGCAAGTGAAAATCAACTGCTGCTCTTGGCAAGAAAAGAAACAAGGTGAACACAAAGGAGAATACGGCACACAAAAGTGGAAGCATAAATGTAGTTTGCCATTTTCTGATTCATTTCACTCTTTTCCAAGAAGAGACAATGAAGAAAATGCTAACCAGCAATATATGGATTTTATGGCAAAGAATCTTCTGTCAACTGTCTCAACTCACTATAATAACACTGAGTAGTTTGCAAAACTGGAAGAATCTACCTTGTCTTTATTAAAGTCTTCCTAGATTTTTTTTAGACCTTAAAATATTAATAAAATGATCTGAAACTGTTGATCTTATGAACTCTACTATTTTAAAAATACCATTTTTAACATAGTGGCTTTTAAAAAATCTTGACCATACTCTCATAATAAAATCTCAATCTCCTTTAGCTCCATAAGTCATAAAGACACAAAATTAGTGAAAAATTAGCTACCCTCCTACTCGTAAGGATCCATAAAGGTATTAACATGTTCTCAGAACAAAAAACACTAAAGGATTTTTGTCCAAAATATTACAAAAACTCATTCTAAAAGCAATTATTATGTAACATGTCTTTGTGAAGTAAAAACAGGTATCTAACTGGGCTGCCAATGCATACCTCATATTCAGCTGTATTGACTGTTAAGGAAGGAACCAGAGAAAACAGCTCACTCAGAGTTTTCAAAATGAGAGGTCTTGTGTCACAACTCAACTTCGGAGAGAGGGCTTTCCAAGTAGAGCGAATACAAACAACCTGCAAAGCAAATTAAAAGAGTTAATGTCTAATAAAACTCCAACTCACATCCAGCCATTAGTTAAGAGTGCTGTATTTTATTTTACAGAGACAAGAACAAGAACATTCCTAGAAGATTCGGTAAGTCATTACCCCTCAAAAGAAAATTGTAATATAAGCTGTTGAAAATCTAGCTTGCCTCATAACAGCTTTTTAACTACTTTGTTTTGGTTATCCAAGTACTTAACTATCCCTCTCTCCCTCCCTCCCTTCCTCTCTCATACACATACACCCTGCATGCATACAAAATTCACTCTAGATTAAAAGAAGAACCATTCTGTAAAATGAAAGCAGGTAAGAAGATGCTAGCACATTTCTAAAGCTAGGTATGCATAGTTCCTGTAGTTTTGCAGTCTCACTGAAATTACATCACCACCCAGAAAACTGGGATGTTAACATATAAGAATCATGTGTTCTCAATCCAAAACACCTTACAAGCTTTTAAAGGAGGTAAAAGGATAATTATATTACTTAGAATAACAATTTAAGACTGTCTTAAGTTCAATTTCAGCTACAGCAGATTTTTTTTTTCACTAATAGGTATTCTATTAAAATTTTAAAACTCAAACAGGAAGAGTGCCAACATGAATCAATTAGAGTTTAACAAGGATTAATCTTTCTAAAATACTTCAATCTCTTCTCTTGAGCTGCAATTAATATACACAATTTATCTCTATCTACAAGCATAAATTATTTAGAAAAACTACATGAGGCAGTAAGTGAAAAGATGTCAAAGATAAATAATATAATCTTAACGAATACAGATGACTGAGAGGCCCAGAGAAAAAGATGGCAGATAGAGTAGCTTCCAGAAAATGGATTTAGTGGTTTTGCTCTTATTTTCTACTTTCTATAAATTGGGAGAAAAATCAATGGTCTTTACTTGGAATCCACTACATGATCTGAATTTAACTAACATTTACTAAGGGCAGTCATGATGATAGACACATTGACAATGTTATAGAGCAGGGGCCTTCCGAGAAACTGAGGTGGTGTAAAGACTCCTCCTTCAAACCTCGATTCTTGCAATCAAGTCAGAACGATTTCAGACATGTCACTTAAAGTAACAGGAATGAGTATTGAAGAGAGAGGAAAAGGGAAAGGGGACACTCTCAAAGGAGAGAGTGGTTCTCTCAGAGAGGAGAGGGACAGTGTGTCCTCTCCTGCACTCCAGTTTTATTGGGGATCCCAGAGAAATTTCCAGAGTCCCACCCAGGTCCACCTCTTGATTTTTGACTAACAGAAGGCCAACATCAGGCTCTCAAGTCCCCACTGCCCTGACAAGTCTAAGTCACGTTGGCCCTTACTGACCAATTTGAATTGGAATCTTAACTATAAATTCTTAGAGTTTATGGTTAGGAAGAACTATCCTAATCTTCCTGAGTTTCAGGATCTGGTCTATGAAAAAGCACACAAAGTCTCTCCCTTGAGGGTTACTTGGGGTCCTCTTATCAACATTTTGAGCCTGCATTTGTCCTGCAGATAACAGGTAGTTTGCTGAGGAATGTGACATAGCCTGTCCATTTACACTAGGCAGGGCTGCAGGTAAATTGCTTCTTGGAAAATAACGCATGTGGGGCTCAGCACAGTGGGCCCAGTTTATAGGATTATTCTCTTAACCTTGTTTTCCCACCATTCGCATCTGTCTCCTAACAACACCAAGAAATAACTCTGATATCACATAATCATGAGGCTCTGAAATTTTTTTTTCTGAAAAGCTACTAATCCAGCATAGTACTAAAAGGAACAATAAATTACAAAGCACAATCTAACCTTTCAAAGAACTTATCAACTTACTGGAAAGAAAGTCTATGTGATTCTAAATTATTAGAAAATCAAAAGGTACTCGATTTGATCTGAACTCTTTTCAAGAGAAAATAATTTCAAAAGGAATCCAGAGAGAAGAGAAGTGTCAGTGGGTAGGAATCACCAGGGAGAGCATCAAGACATGGCGAGTTCTGAGAAAGGACTTGAAGAAGGAATGGACAGGAATCATGCAAATATGCCACAATGACACGTGAGCCAAACAAAAACACCTGTCATGTGCACAAAAGGCTGAGTGCTGGTCGGGAAAGGCTGACAGATGGCAGAATACCTGGAATACTGGCACCTCCAGACACTTCTGAGTTGAGCAGCACACGAAAAGAAAGGCCACTCTTGAAAGATGCATGTGGTCATCTCACAGCCAAAGCCAAGGCAGTTGTCCCTGTTCCCTCCCTCTGATTTTTATTTCTCACTAGTCTCTAATATATAAACAATCTCTAAAGTTTTGCCATAATGTTATGCTCAATAGATTCACTAATTATGCTTGCTTACACCTTAGTTTAAATGTCTAATTCCAACCTGTGCTGTTTCAAGATCTAGTTTAAATCCTACTTCCTCAGTTAAGTTTTTCCCTGAAATTCAAGTCCTTACTTTATTTTTTTCCTCTGAAATTTTAACACTTAAAACTTTGCCTCCCCCAATTTTCCATTTAATTATATACTATCTGGTAGTATTCACTATTTTCATGTATAGAAATTATCTCAACTAGATCATAAGTTCTTTTTTTTAAAAATATTTTATTTAGTTATAGATGAACACAATACTTTTTATTTATTTTATGTGGTGCTGAGGATCGAACCCAGTGCCTCACACCTACGAGGCAAGCGCTCTACCGCTGAGCCACAACCCCAGCCCCAAGATCATAAGTTCTTAAAAGATAAGCCCATGTCTCCCAATTCTTGCTCCCCACTCGCCTAAGCCAGTGTTAAGTACGTAAGAGATGATCAGTGTTCATCAAGTACTGAAGGCACTGGAAACTACAGATGGGAAATCGGATGTAAAAAATAAAAAAAGAAAGAAAAGAACTTGGGGAATGAATTGGAAACTGAGATGAATATGTCCTGCGCAAACAATAGCAACATTCAAAACTAAAGATACCAGAAGAAGCACAATTGCAGGAGATGGAGTAGATGAGTTCAGTTTGAGATAGGTTTAATTGAAGTTGACGGGTGACTTCACAGAGAAATATCCTACTAGCAAGAAAAAAAACTACAACTCAGATATAAAGTTGGTCAACAATATCTTTGTCATTTGAATATTTCCTTAAACCAAGATGCCATGAGAAGGTGTGCCTCGCACTGCCACAAACATTAGAATGCACTTGGAGGGTTGGCCCAAAAGATCTCTGGCCAAATAGAGAGTACAAGGAAAACCCTGTCCTTTCCATCAAAGGGGAGTAAGGACACATACTCCGAGGATTTTCGAAGATTTTGAAAACTTTTTTAAGTCTTCTTCCTACAAAGTCTGAAAACTAATGCCTAAAATAGTACTCCAAACAAAAAATATTCCAGAATCCCAGTCATGAAGCATGGCCTCAAACATTGCCAGGTACACCTGCAGGGAATACATGTAAACCCAACTTGCCACACAGAAGCATGGGCAGGAATGCCTCTTATACAGGAAGAGACTGCCTTTTCCAACCCGCTGAGCTCCCAATCTTGGCTAACCTTGACTAGATCTTAGAGATCTGGCCCCAAGTCTCCCTGGATTCAACCCATTACTATCCTACTATGAGTCTCCTTGAAGATTGTCGATCCATTCCTTTATCTGTCAGATCACATCAGATTAGTCTGGCTTTACTGGCTTATTCTGAATCTACTGCTCATGACTAGTTTATATTCAAAAAACAGATTGACTTCTTATTCTAGAAATACGATGTACAACATGCAAAATGACTGGAAAAATAGAAAATGGTACTATACAGTTGAGCTGAAAAGATAAAAAAGACAAAGTGTACAATCCAATGGATTTTAGAATACTCAGAAAGTTATACAACTACCACAGTCGATTTTAGAGTATTTTCATTACTCCTGTAAAAATAATAACAACAAAAGCCAGTTTATCATTCTCCATTTTGCCCCTGGCCCCCAGCTTTTCCAATCATAGGCAACCAGAAACCTACTGTGAGTTTCCATAAACTGACCTTTCCTATAGAATCATATGATATGTGGGCTTTGGTAATGACTTATTTCTCTTAGGATATTGCTCTCCAGGTTCATCCACACTGTTGTAGCATATATCAATACTTTTTATTGCTGTATAATATTCCACTCAGTTTATACACCCTTTTGCATTTTTGTTAAGCTTTTTTGTGTATTTACTCCAAAATGAAAGGTTAAAAAATTAATGGGGAAGGGAAGTTGGAGCACTAAAGAAATAATGGCTAAGAATTTCCATAATCAGTAAAAGACATAAATATCTAACTGGAGTCCTAAGTAAGATAAAAAAAATTCCTTTTTTAAATAAATACATTATCTTATGACTGTTAAACACTGAAAATAGATAGTCTTCAAAGTTAAAAAGGTAAAAATATAGACTACCTGTCAAGAAACAATTTAGAATAAACACACTTTTCAAAATTCGCAAAATCAGAAAATCATGCAATAAAATCTTAAATGTGCTGAGGAAACTGGCAGCCTGTGATGCAAAATCCACCACTCAACAAAGCAAAACAAACAATACATACACAAAATGTGGAAAACCTAGAAATTACACACACAAAACACATTAACCTCCATGTACAAGTGACTTGGTGTCTCAGTTTGTCCGGTGTTGGAGAGACTTGTCCTATTCCAAGTGTTTACATTATGCATATTTTGTTGCTAGAGAAGAATGATACTTTTCTTATGTTACTCCTCCACAAGAGTCTTAGCAACACACAGCACAGATTAAGGAGACCCTACTCAGTGTGATGTACTAGGCACAGCATATGCCTGGAGTCCGAAACCCCAGGCCTCCCATTTAGTAGCTGCATGGTTATGGCAAAGTCATTAATCTCCCTCAGTGTTTTCCCCAGCTGCAAAATGGAAATAACACTAGTAACACCTGCTCTGATGTATAGCACAAGGTTAACAATAAAGGACATATTGAGACAATTGTATGCAAATGTGCTTTATATACTGAAAAAAATAGTTATTGCTGTTATAACCAATGAAAAAATTAAGGAATCCCAGAAGAATCAGAGCCTTTGCTTCCAATTCCTGTGCTGTAAAAATGACTTTGTTCCTACACAGAGGAACAGATAGCTATCTCCTAATTTTACTTTCAAAAGCTATTTCTAGAAATTCTTGAGAACAGCCTACTCCCTTTGTCCTGATTCTTTACTCCAACAGAAGGAAAGCTTTATAAAAAAAAAAAAAAAACCTTTAGGCAATGAAAACTACCTTATTTGCCCCTTTCTTAATGAAGGCAAAAGAAGCTCCTTTCACAATTAAAGGACTCAAGGCATCATCACACAGTGAAGCCCTCTTAAACTAATTGGGCAAACACAATTCATACAATAATGGCGGACAAGAGGGAGTCTAAAGAGACACAATCAATGGAGCAGAAACAATGGGAAAAATAACATTCTTTCTTATCCTAATAAATGGGGTTAAAGGTTTAAGTATTTAAAAAAATGACTAGCACAGGTCTGTTTAGGCAATTTCATAGTCTTTTATGTCTGAGACTAGTTTATTATGAAGGCAGTGTTGTGGGGGGGGAATAAATGGTATAAACATTGAGTTGCCTTTAAGTCTCTCATAATCTAAAGGACATTAATTCTAATGATTTTCTATTACAGTTGCTCAACTTTAGTCCTGTTCATGCAAACACGAAAGCATATATCTAAACTCCCAATTATGGCTTAATGAATCAAAATTATTTGTTCTTGTGGTAACACTACTCTGATATTAACAACTACTAACACCACTATGCCACCTCCAAAAGAGGAACAGACTCCTTACATTCTGTATTTCTGGGAAATTATTGGTGCTTTCTAGTGCATACTTGTAATTCTAATATCTGAGAAGAGAAATTCATTAAACAGATGGATCTAGACTATCAAGGTACCTGGGGGACCCACTACTCAATGATCTGGGATACCAGGTTTCTTTTTTATTCCCCCAAGTGAGAAGCTGCAGGTTCCTTAAGATACCTCCGTAAGGGGAACAATATCTTCCAATGCAAACTCCATTGATTTCTCTGCAGGAGCAGAAAGAATGACAAAAAGACCTCCCTACAGGGACATTCACTTTTTCCTTTTGCTAGAGCCTATCTGGATTAATTATTTATTTCTTGGTGGACATTCTTCTGGTATAGACTAACAAGTCCACAGTAAGAATGTGTCAAAAATATTGTTGGGCAAAAATTGATTAGAGCTTTATTCACCTCAAATAACCAGGAGTTGGAGGGGGTATCTCTTTCCCCACAAATGGAGGTTAGACTCCAAGGTGACAAAAGAAAATAACAGAAACTCAAACAATATAGTTTAAGACTCAAAAAACCCAAACTGCTAGAAAGTTGTTCAGCAGATAGAAAATTAAAAGCAAAACAAATCAAGTATCTGTCAACAATAAAAATAAATTATGGGGCTGGGACTGTAGCTCAGCGGTAAAGCGCTTGCCTCGCATGCGTGAGGCCCTGGGTTCGATCCTCAGCACCACATACAAAGCAATAAAAAAAAGACATTGTGTCCATCTACAACTAAAAAAAATATATTAAAAAAAATAAAAAATAAAAATAAATTATTATCCATCTAAATTTTAAAAAGTGCTAAACATGAGAATACTATAGAAATATTAAGAATATAGTTTATTGCCATTTCATATTGAAAAATCAACAAAGTACATAAAAAATCATTAATGAGTTAAGCAGTCACTTTAGAGCCTCTAAAAACACTTCAGGGAGTAATTTTTAGCTGCAGAGATGAAACTTCAGTAAGGTCTACAGAGCGTAGCCTACTTGAAAAGATGGAGTTCCACAAGTGTATTTCTAAGTAATCAATGTTGACAGTTACTGAAACTTAACTTGACTAGATGTCCAATGAAGATCATTCTTCTGCCCCCACCTCCCACCCTGTACTGTGCATAGATCTGGGAATAACAATAGCAAAGGTTAGGCTTTCCGTCCTGACTGACACAGATCTATCTACCATCTTCCAATAACAAGAAGGAAACATACCTGTCCCCATCCCACTGAAGCAAAAAAGCTCCTTCTTCGGAAAAATCAAAACTAAAGGAAACCGGGTGTGGCGGCACATGTCTGTAATCCCTGCACTTTGAGAGGCTGAGACAGGAGAATCACGAGTTCAAAGCCAGCCTCAGCATGGACGGGCGAGGCGCTAAGCAACTCAGTGAGACCCTGTCTCTACATAAAACACAAAATAGTGATGTGGCTAGGGATGTGGTACTGGGGATGTGGCTCAGTGGTCGAGTACCCGTGAGTTCAATCCCCAGTACCAAAAAAAAAAAAAAACTAAAGGAATAAACCTATAACCTACAAATTCAAGGGCGAAGAGGGATGGATTCATCAGTCTTTCTTTAGGAATTACTTAGTTCTTCAGTATTAGAAATCAAGAGAAAGTGATCATCATAGAAGGTACTTCCCCAGAACAAATATGTTGAATGAATGGCATTAATTGACACACTTGCATCTAACGCAAGGCTCATCCCTGTTTCTCTCAGGGGCAGAGAGTTCATATTTTAGATTCCGAGGGCCATCTAGTCTCCATCACAACTACTGGACTCTGCCACTGTAGCATGAAGACAGCCACAGACAATACATAAACAAATGGGCATGTCTGTTTTCCAATAAAACTTTATTTACAGCCTTACTTCACCAATCTCTGGACCCAGAATATGTGCTTGGTATCTAGATCCAATTTAGTAATTAGATTACACCAGTGCGTCCTTAACTTTAATGTACATATTAATCTCCTGTATGGAAAAATCTCATTTTAACACGGATTCTGATTCAGTGTCTATAGAGCAGAGGCTAAGATTCTTCATTTTCAACAAGCTCTCAGGTGGCATTGAAGCTGCTGATTAGAAAACCATACATGGAGTTATAAGATGTTAAACTTTATTGGTGGATTTACCTTAGAAATTCAAAACAAGGAGGAAATTAGAAGTGAGACAATAAGCCCTGGATTTTATTGGGATAGTTCTAATATCAGAATTCTGATGCAATGCCCCATAATAGTCAAACTGAATGAATTCCAAAGTTCACCTTCCATGCTGCCCTTCCACTTGAAATAGGCATAATGATAATATCTGAGCACATATGCTAACATTTAGTTTTAGAAACAGGCATATCATATTTTCCAATCCTTTTTCTCACACATAGATAAGATTAAAAAAATATTTAATATATTAAATATTTTTCTGCCCCCACCTCCCACCCTGTACTGTTTATATTTAATATATAAACACAAATAACACTACCGAAAGAAAAGCTGATAGTTCTAGACATTATTTCAAGGTGAAATTTTTTTGTATACCTTTATTTTATTGATTGATTTTTTTAAATGTGGTGCTGAAGATCAAACTCAGTGCCTCACACATGCTAGGCAAGCACTCTACCACTGAGCTACGACCCCAGCCCTCGAGGTGATAACTCTTAAAATTATTCATGCAGACTAAACACTCAATGGAAAAGTTTTCACTGAAGCTAGATGACATAAACCTTGAGAAGAAAACAACTTAAGAATATCCACTCAGTCCTACTTTCAAAGGACTTAGATTTATTAATTTGTTTTTTCAGTTCAAGAAGTGTCAACAACTGCTATGTACAAGGTTCTAAGCTGGGCCCTTGGAGGAAAGAAAAAAAAAAGATTGTAAAACACATCTTTTACCTTCAAGAAGCTCACCAGGTGGTAGTAGATACTGATGTGTAAACATGCATTGTTTTTTGCAACCTTTTACTGAAACAAACTGCAGACGTTATAAGCTAGATACAGAAAGTGAAAGTACTTGGCTACAGAGGAGAGGAGCAAGGATGAGAAAGGAGTTCCTGGAGGGCATCATAGTGAAGAATGATTATGCACCAGACAGGCTTGCATCTTTTTATTTTCCAATTTTACCAATTTAATCATATATGAAAGAAAGTCATGTTCACAACATAATGCATGGCAGGTAGGAATAATTTTTGCAATTCCTAAAGAGTTTTGAAAAATTGCAGAAGTTGGCATCCAAAATCATAAGCCTAGAGGTACCCATAGACTTGTCTTCTAACATATAGTAAAACATTGCCAATTTAGAACAAAACTACTGAAACACTCCATTAAGTTTATACCACTAAATAAAAAGCCACAGCAATTTTATATCTACCATTATCCATCTTATAAAACATATGAAAAATGTCTTAACAGTCAAAATTTTATATAATGATTCTTCCTTTCAAAATTGCATTTCCATTCCATTTCATATTATGGTTGAAAGTCTGCTATTGATCCCCTGTCATATGCCTCTACAACAAAAATAATGTATATAAATGTATTTTCATTTCCTAAGACCATAAGACTCTTTTTTTTATGAGTTGCATAATTGTTATAATTACTATCATACAATTAATCAAAACATAAACATATTGCAACTGTTATTAAGCAATCACTAGACATAAAAGGTCAAAAAATCAGAAATGACAATGGTTTGGGGGAATACAGAGATAGTGATTTGATTTTAAAATGCTTCTCCAGGGATGGGGATTTAGCTCACTAGAAGAGCCCTTGCCCAGCACAGATGAGGCCCTGCATTCAATCTCCAGCACCACAAGAAAAAAGAATGGAAAAATGCTTCCTGATATTTTGAACTGTCCCACTGTTCAATGCCCTGGAAGTTGTACACCTCAGAGCAACAAACTAAGAAAGATGTACCATGAGCAGAGCTGTGCCTTCCTTTTATAAAGTGGAAAGGCAGCAATTATGAGAGTTGAGAAAGGAGAAACAGTATGATCTCAGACAAGCGTTACTGAAGAGTACAGTGTGAAATTAAAGGTCTAGAAATGTAGTTGGCTTAAACTAACCACGGCTGCCTATCCCTTGGAAAGTCTTCAAATGCCTCCAGTCCTGTAGTTTGGAAACCACTGATATGATGAATTGTTCAGTGCCAATTACAGACACTGACTGCTTGGACCCAAGTCTCTTGAGAGCATAGCAAATTCAAACTACTCGGAAGCAAACACTTAAGAGTTGAAAATTAAAGTTCTATGTAAAAATCCCACAAGTCTCAGCGAGCTATTAGTGTCATCCTAAATTATTCTCAGAAGTCTGTGTTACAAGCAACTATTTTGGAAAAACCTCTGCACTACAGCAGTAGTAAAGAGGCCTTCCAAGAAAACAGCTGCAACTGCTGGAAGAGGAGAGGACATGCCGATTTCCAGAGAGTATACCTGCCACGGAAAAACATGATAGAGATGAGGAAACAAGGGCACCACAAAGCAATGTAAGCAAAGCAGAAGAACCAAGGGAGCAGAGGTGCCCTGGTGTCCAGGAGAGGAGGGAGCTGCTCATAACCAAAGCTGTTCATAGCTCTTTTTACTCAAGAGAAGGGAAGAAAATTGGAAACAAGAGCATTGGCTTTACAATCAGTAGAAATCCTTCTTTGTTGTCCCATCCAAATTACAAACAAAACAAACCACCTTTTGTTTCAACTGTTCTGCTTATTTAAAAAAAAAAAAAAATTAATAGAAAGGCAATGCTTCCTTTTCCCAACTCAAACCTAACTGTCCAATTGCATTAGAAATGGACATTCCACAAAAGAAAATTCATTCATTGTATTCCACCCATGTGCTCATTCAATTGGATGCCAAATGTGGGTTATCAACATGATGTGGTGCCCCAATAAACTGCTGACTGAAAAATGAGGTTACAAAACAATAGGTATAATCTGATCCCTTTTTTATTATTATACACATGGTGGTTATCTCTGTGGTTTGTAGCTGATTTTTAATCTTCTTTTAGTCTCCCATAATTTTTTTATCCTTTTTAATTATACACAACATCAGGACACACCCTGATATTATCAAAGGTATGGAACTCAACCTGCTCCAATCCAATTCCCAGCACTTTCCATCCACCACTGACTCCCTGCTCCCGTCCCTCTACTCCAAGGATCCCTCTCAATCCATTTACAGTTTACTGGGGGTTTTCAGGGGGAGGAGCTTGTTTATTGAACTAATGTCCTGTGGTACACCTGATGCCAGGACCCACCACGCCACATCCATGCATGTATATATGACAGTTCAGTCAGAGTCATTCCATTATTCTTCCCTTTTCCTGTCCCTTCTTTCTCTTCTTCAATCCCCTTTGTCTGCTCTACAGATCTTTCCCCTATTTTGATGAAATTCCTTCTCCCTTTTTTCCCCTCTCTTTTTTTAATCTGCCCTCTTACCCTGCTCACCATTTTGGATTACCTTCCACATATCAGAAAAAGCATTCAACCTTTGACTTTTGGGGACTGGTTTATTTCACTTGCCACTATAGTCTTTAGATCCTTCCAATTACCAGCAAATGGCATAATGTCTTCCTTATTTATGGCAGAGTAACACTTTACTGTGTATGTATACCACATTTTATTTATCCATTCATCTGTTAAAGGGCACCTAGGTTGGTGCCATAGCTTGACTATTGTAAATTGTGCTGCTAAAAACATTGATGTGGCTGCGTCACTATAATATGCCAATTTTTTTTTAATTTTATTTTTTAGTTATAGATGAACACAATACCTTTATTTATTTTATGTGGTGCTGAGGATCGAACCCAGTGCCCCACACATGAGAGGCAAGCGCTCTACCGCTGAGCCACAACCCCAGCCTGTAATATGCCAATTTTATACCAAGTAGTAGTCTCCCATAATTTCTGACTTTTCTACAATATACATAGAATATTTGAGTCATACTTAAAAGGAAATATATACTCATTTTATTACTATGATCCTTGAGAATTTTTCTATATCTAAAATTAATTTTATTTCCCTATTTCTCCATACCTTAAATAAAGCTCTATTTTGATATGACATCTACAATTATCATATTTTAAAATGACAATTGGCAAAATGATCATTCTTTATTTCCTAAGAACTGACATTCATGAGTTTTTTCCCCTGTCCACCTACTTAAATTTTGTTTTACATAGAAATTTGAAAGTTTACTATAGCTACTCTTTTTTTTTTTTTTAAGCTACTCTTATTTTACAAAACAAAGCCAAATCTCTTTTACCATACATGGAAAACCTAACATAATTCCAAAGATATTTTATACTATCCTATTGATAGGCATGATTACTGTCTCTTCTTCCCCAAAACAAAGCATAACAATAAGTGCTCCTGTCACAGCAACTAAATATATGTCTGGTAGTAACTACATGATCCAGAAACAAATACCAGGAAAAATTTGCACAAAAACAAAAAACATTAAGCAGATGTACGAGAGTTTCTTATAGGATTACAAAAAATATAGTAGACAATGGTATCAGAAGGTGTAGATGTAACATGCTACAACAGGTATGAATCCTAAAAATGTGTTATGTGAGATCACAAAATACCACATATCGTATCATTCCACTTATATGACATGTCTAAAACAAGCAAATCTACAGAGACATGAAGTAGATTATTGGTTGTGCAGGAGAGAAGGGAGGACAGGCAGAGATGGAGGCATTAGAAGCAAATAGCTAAAGAGTACCAAGTTTCTTTTAGGAATGATGAAAATGTTCCAAACTTAATGGTAGTAATGCTTGAACAACTCTGGATATACTAAAAACCATTGAATTGTGTGCTTTAAATGAGTGAATTTTATGGGATAAATATTTTATCTCAATAAAGATCTTTACCAAAAAAAATGCTTAGATTCAGCATGACCCCAGGGGAACAAATGCTTTGGCATCAGAGAAATCTAAGTTCAACCCTTGCCTGCGCTATTAATTAACTGTGTGGCTTTCATTTTCCTCATCTGCAAAATGAACACTATTACTAACCTCACCAAGTGACTATGAAGATGCTTATAAAAAGGCTTACTAAAGTTCTTGGCAATGGGTAAGCCCTTAAGTGTTTGCTCTTGGCATTAATATTAAGATTACACTTTTTTAAAAACTATCTTAGGTAAATTTCCAAAGACAGTACTGGGCTGGCTGCACTTGTCAGAGTTCAACTTTGATGGCTGTTAACAGGCCTTGTTACATTAATCAACACATTTCCTAGAGCCTGAGGAGCTTTGATATCTAGTGTGTTCACTGGGCACTTGATTCATACAACAGCGCCAGCTGCATTTACCATGAAGCTTCCATAATATCATTTGGAAAGGCACACAGACCAAGTGAAGTATGGAGATTTTAAAAGCTCTTTCCACCTTTATGTATTCATCCTCACTTTTGTGTAAAAAACTTTTAGCTGCTAAAAGAGTCTGGGGCTGAAGTTAACAAGGCCAGCAAAAGGAAATGAGAAGCACTAGGATATTGGTTCCTCCCACCTAGGTTGGCTCTGGTTTTAAGCTTTAAGAAAAGGGAAATAAAAGAGATTTGGAAGTTTCCTTTGACTCTATTCAGCCTAACCTCCAGGGTAGGAAAGAGGCAAGGCTGGGTGAAAATCTGCCATAGGATTAAAGAATATGCATGTCTCCACAGCAGCTTCTGACTTTTATCCTGCAGAAATCCAACTATGAGGTGGATTCTTGGGTACATGCCTGTAATCCCAGCTACTGGGGAGATTGGGGCAGGAGGTCTGAAGTCTCCTTCTCCCAACTCCCAACTCCATACCAGAAGAAAATAAACATAAATTTCAATTGCAAAAAAAATCATAAAAGCTTAAGATTTCCTTCTATTTTCTCATTTATGTTAATGCATCATAAAGTTTATCCTCAGGTAAATCTAACCAAGTCATCAATACTGCCTAATTTTGTTTGCATTTGCACAGGGTTCTCACGTAGTACATAACTGAAAGAATCAAGAATTTAGTTGAAACGGCCAACCATGTTTTCCCAAAACAAATGTCAAGACACATATGAAAAATTTATGTCCCATACAGAAGAGTACAAAGGGAAAGCAGCAGCCCCCTATGACACAAGTAGAAGTTTACTAGGGTGAAAACTTTGTGGATGATCACTATAATTATAGAAACCAGAAACTCCACTACTAAAAAATTATTCCAAGCAAATACTAGAGATAAGTGCTAAGGTTTAACTCTAAGGATGATCACTGACAGAATTATAAAGGATAATGAAAAATTGGAAACAAAATATCCAACAATCTTAGACTTAGTAAAACAGTAATACATACAATGTAAAATGACAAATCATATAGCCATTACAAATATCTATATAAATTCCACCAGGAAAAGATGTACATAGTACACTAAAAAGAAAAGTATACCTAATTAGAATAAATGAACTAATTTTTACAAAGTATACTAAATATAGTAGGTGAAATCTCATATTTGAAAATTTCTATAGATATACAAACACGTATAGAAAAGGGTACAAAATTACATATGGCAAATTGTTGTTTCTAATTTTGCTAATATATATTTTCTGATTTTTGCATAAACATGCTACATAATAAAATATTAAAAATCAATATGCATATTCTAAAAAGCATAAATTTATTGAGACAGTGGGACAGAAAATGTGAAATCAGGGCTTCCATGGGCAATTCAGGATGTTTCATAAACATGCAGGCATCGAAATCTCATAGTAAGCCAAGCCCTCTATAAAGAGCTAGAGCCAGAAATAGAGAAGAGATTATGCCCTCAAAGTAGCTCATAGGACATAAACATGGAAACAAACATTTATAGTAAGTGTCATGATGCTCAAATATAGAGGGGTGCCATGAGGCCAAGAGGGAAGGACACAAAGGGTGAGGAAATTTCACAAAGGAAAAATACCAATCATTCAATAATAAACCTACCGTGTTAATGTCATTACTAACTTAACATCCAGGAAATGCATGACTAACAATAAGAATTTTAATGACATGCTTAGATTAGTATAAACCCACTAAATTTCTAAAGCAACTTGTTATTCTTGCCTTGTATAATTTTTCACAATTACAAACAGTAAGTACCATAAATAACTAAAGGGCCATTTATTCAGGGTCTGCAACTTAGACTAGAAGTTTCCTGAGTAAAAACCATGTCTGCCTTTTACATCACTGTATCTCTAACATCTAATGATTCATACAAATTGAATTTAATGAATAAACATGAATCGAAAAATATAAATTTAAAACTCATTTGGTTTGATGGGTAGCTTATTGCTACTTTGGGTGATTATGAATAATGCTGCTATGAATATTTGTATATAGATTTTTGTGTGGACATGTTTTAATGTCTCATGGGTATATCCCCAGAAATGGACTTTCCAGGTCCTTTGATAACTCAGTGATTAACTTTTGAAGGAATTCAGTTGGTTGGATTAGAAAGCAAGTTCTCTTGCCTGGCCCAACACTGGCTTTCATTTTCAACTTAGGATCTCTTTATACTTCTCTGCAACTGCAGATTCTACCCTCATCGACCGTAAGTGGTTCTTAAATCTTCCAGGGTTAAATACTGTCTTTCCAGCATAAAGCTATTCTTTTCCAATTCTTTTTATTTATCAAGTGACAGCACTACTAGTAAAAACTTTTGGAGCACAGCAGCACATATGTATACATCTTTATATGTTGTAAACAAAAATTATGGAGAAGAAAATATTAAAGTAAGAAAATTTGGAACAATTATACTTAATAAAAGGAAAATGCAAAACATCATTAAATGATCTTTGAACTTCCATGTGGTACAAATATATTTTAGGGACAATATTAATCTCAGTACAAAATGTTCTATATAATATAATCTTCTAATAAGCACATGAGAATATGGCCCACCACAAAAGCCACTAAGGAAATGCAAAATCAAAACCACTACATCATATCTGACACGACAGCTGTAACAAAATGTGTTACCGAGAATGTGGAGAAATGTCTCATACATTCCTTGCAAGAATCCAAAATGGTGCAACCATTTTAAAAAAATATTTATAATTCCTCAAAAAAGTAAATATGCAATAACTATATGACACAGGAAGCCCATTCCCAGGGATATAGCTAAAAGAAGCAAAGACGTGTCTACACAAAAATCTATACACAAATATTCAATAGCAGCATTGTCAATAATAACCCAAACATAGAAACAACCCAAATGTCCATTAACTGATCAACTCATAGATAAAATGTGATATAGCCATAAAATGGAATATCATTCAGCACTTATAAAATTAAGCTCTAATGAACTTTGACAATATTATGCTATATAAAAGAAGTCAGACACAAAAGATCATATATTACAAAATTACACTTACATGAAAAGTGCAGAATAGGAAAATCCATAGAGACAGAAAGCAATTGCCAGGGACTGCAGGAAAGGGGGATTGCTAGTAACTGCTCATGGATGTGAGGTTTCTTTTGTATTCATTTCCTATGGCTACTGGAACAAATGACCATAAGTCAGGTGCAGTGGCACGTGCCTGTAATCCCAGTGGCTTGAGAGGCTGAGGCAGGAGAATCACAAGTTCAAGGCCAACCTCAGCAATTTAGTGAGGCCTCAAAATTAAAAATAAAGACCTGCAGGTGTAGCTCAGTGGAAGGTTTAAAACAACACAAATTCATTCTTTTACAGTTCTAGAATCCCGAAGGCTGAGGTAAATTTCATGAGACTGTAATCAAGGAAGCTGATGTGGCTCCAGAGGAGAACCCATCTCTTTGCCCTCTCTTACCTCAGAAGCTGCCTTCATTCCTTAGTTCATGATGCCACCTTCACATCCATTACCTTTTCTCCCTGTTTCTGCAGTCACATAGCAGTCACATCCTCTTCCTCCTCTTCTGTAGTCAAATCTCTTATAGCACCACTTCTTACTACATTTAGGTACCATCCAGATAACCCAGGGTAAGCTACTCATCTTGAGATTCTTAACTGAATCCCATCTTCATCTTCAATGTCCCCTTTGTCATATAAGGTAACATTTGCAGGTTTCTCAGATGAAGATCTGAATATCTTTAGGAGCCATTATTCAGGAATAATGGCTACTTCAGGAATAATAATAATTCCTACTTCAGGAATGAAGAAAATATTCTATGGTTTGATGGTGGTGACTGATGCAAAATTATGTGATATATTAAAAAACATCAAATTATATACTTTAAAAGAATGAATTTTATAACATGACTCATCTCAATAATGCTGATTTTTTTTTTATTTTAAAGTCACACTTGTCAAGAAAAATGTTATTTTTACATGGTGTGAAACAACAAAAAAAATAGGCAAATAATTTGTGCATAGTTCTGCTTGGGTATAAAATGATGGAATGAAGAAATTCCATAAAGTAAAGGTGCACAGTGCCTCAGATAAATCTAACAACAATCCATTTCTGGAATCAGCATAGCTAATGAAATGATTGAGACTTATCCTATATATTCACTACAATGGATTGTCATATCTAACAAAAGAGAGATAGTACTACAACCAGTCTTTACTGTGAAACTGCTACTCTTACTCTAGGATGCCTGGCTGCTACAGGTAACATATAATGCTCTGAAGCAAGTGCAGGTAAGGAAAATCCTAATCTATATACAAATATTAATAAAGTTGAATTCTTCCCTTTCTAAAATCAAAGGTAAATAAGAAATATCATAATTTTTCTCATATCTCAGGACAAGATTATACATAAACAACTTTAGGGACTGTTGCTCTGGGCAATGATCCCAAATTTCACCATTGAACAACCAAGTCACTGGGGAACACATTTAAATAGAGTCTAGGCTTCATCTCTACAGGTTCTGATTCAGCAGACTTAGCTATCCAAAAACTTTGGAGACCCTGCTATACACACTAAAACATCTTTGCCATTCATTTTCCTACAAAATCCATAACTTGGATAGAGGAGCTGAGATAAACAAGTGAAAGAAAAGGAAACATACTCCAATTGAAATTACAAATGCTGCAGAAATGAAACGGGGTCAATGACATCTTTTTGTTTGACCTGTAATTCTACCATTTTGGATCAAAGTCATATGACCCTGTCAATTGTTTCAGCAAGCAAATTGCTCAAATGACAATTTACATAAGTAGAAGTAATGTGTCATGGCTCTGAAGCAAAAGAATAGTGCCCCAGAGAACATTTTACTCACTGCTGAATTTAGAACCTAAGGCATAATACATTCCACCATGCTATTGTGAGACTATAAATGAAACTTTATATATATATATATATATATAAAGGAGTGGGGGCAAGGCTTATATGGTATGAAGTCATCTAAATCACAAAAGATAACTGGCATATACTCAAACATTTTTTATAAAGGCTTTAGAATGACATCAACCAATAGTATAGTTCAGACTATAAGAAATCCTTTTCTGTTAACTATGAGAAGTCTCTCAGATTAAGAAAAAAAAAAAAAACAAGTTTTCAAAGAAAATACATTTATTACATTCTTTGAATACTACTTCTGGGTTTGTACACATGTTATTAAGGCAGTCTGAGAAATTTCATGCCTATGAAGAGACTTATTGAAGTCTCACTATCTTAATTCCAAATATTTCTTAAGCAAGTTAATGTCCTTTCACTAAATGCAATAAATGTGATTTTCATCATCTAATCAAGGTTAACTTCAATCGGGAATCATTAGTTTTCATAGAAATGAGTCTCTTGGTTATCATTTATCCTAGGCAGGAAGAAGGTTAGATACTTCCATTCTTTAGAAATATTTATACAGCACAGAAACAAGTTTAAACAGCGCCTCTAAAAATGCCATTTTTGATAAAAGTATGATTCTAGGTCACTTGAGGGCAATATGTTGAATATAATGCATTTTAAATAGAACTATAAATTTCTTTGAAGGTATCAAAACAAGGCTTTCAGTCAGATCTCAAAATCCAAAAGCCTTTCAAAACATTAATGTCATTTATTCTACTGCCCTCCTTCAGTGATTGTCAGTCTACACCCCGTGTCCTCATTTACTCCTCCACCCTCCAGGAAAAATCTACTCCTTGTATAAGCTTAAACAAATATATTTTATTCACTGGAATGGCAGAATGCTACACAATTAGCATCATTTTAGTCACGTCATTATTTCCAGCTCAGTGGCATTTATTCAGATGAGCACAATTTGCAACCACTGAGCCAAACTCCTCTGATGTTAACTGGCATCATTAAAACCCTCCCAGTGTCCAATTCGTTTGATCTTTTAAAGAATGCCCTGGGTTTGTGACTGAGAGCCGGAAACTCACGGCTGGACACCCTGAACAGTGTTCATGTTCGGTTACAGACTACTCACATCACCAATAATCCTCGGAGACTGTGGTCCTGATTCAACTGCGCAAACTTTTCATACAAAAATTCTTTAAACACAAAATCAAGTTTAAACTGATTTACAATAACATATAGGGGGCAGAGGGAGATCCTAAATGTTATAACTTCAAAAGCTGAGTTCATAGACTTTCAATAGTAAAGTGATTTAAAAAGATCTTAAGAAATCTGGGGATGGCAAATGGCAGATGGCAAGGAACGAGGGAAGGATAGAAGCAAAATCAGAAAGTGACAGAACTTCAGGACCATAATTTTAAATTTTCCTACTGCAATGCTTTCCTTAAACTTTTTTAAATCAATTAAAGAGTAGTAAAAAGCTAAATTCTTTTTTAGTTAAAAGAAAAAAAAACATTTTTATTTCTGCACACATTTTACACAAGGCTTGTGTGTGATGAATAGTATCCATTATATAAATGGAATGCAAGCAAAATTTTATTTTGAAAAGGAAAAACCATATTTAAAAATCTACTTGCAAGGAGATAAAGTAAATGTTATAATATCTACAAATGTTTAATAAAAGACAAGTTCCTGCTGTCTTTTTAAAGTTAAAAATAAGGCCAAACTACAACTTTCAACTGCAAAGAGTCATTGTGTAGTATATAAAAAGCTCAGCATGGAAATAGATTCAACAAATGTACAAAAAGAGTTTTCATGCCCAGGAAGAACTGAAGCCATCAAAAATAGGCCCCAACTACAAATAACAGAGCTCAGTTCAAAAAAGACCAGCAAATTTATTCTCTAATGCATAGCAAATTAAACTTAATCAACAACTCTGCAAGGTTAGACAGGCAATCTACCTTTAAAAGTCTCCACAAACAAAACATAACAAAAACAAAAAAGGTTCCTGGGTATAATAAATACTGGAGCCACAGTAGGCGACAGAAGCCTTACTGTACATAGCTGAGAAAACCTGCCATCAAACAATGGATCACATTTCCATACTAAATTATATTTATCACGCTAAAAAATGCTTAAACAAAATGTAGGATTTCTATTGGCCATTTTTATATCACACTAACTGCCTAAAACCTTCCAAACCTGCTGAGTCCCATTGAAAATTGCTCCCACCCCCTGGTGCTCCTTAGGAGACCCTAGACAAAGGGTTAGGATGATGAGAGGGGGCACAGACAACTACCTTCCACCATGATTGCAGAAAGTAAATAAATAAAAGGGGATAGAATAGCCAAAACATAACCTTGGCACAGGGTATTTCCGGGGAAATCACCGCTGTGACAAATGGCCTGAAATGAACTCTTCCAGCGGTCAAGAATCCCCAGGAAAGGCCCCTCCCCTTCTTATCTATTGCTCAATTGTACAATACTCCGCTTTGAAAACATAACACCCTCATGGAGCTGGGCAAGATGAAAGAGCTTTTCTTCCTGATTCTGCAACGCCTATTAATTTTTGCTACAACAGACCCACAGCTGATTAAGGAAACATGGGGCTGTCACCGCCTCACATCCCCATCCTAAGAATTTAAGAGAGAAAAAGTTAAAAGTGAATGAGCCCTCTTTTTAAGCACCATTATTGATTTTCATTTCTGCACACATTATAAAGCTGTTTCTTCTCCAACCCTGGGCAATTTGTTTAGACAGGGAGTTATTTTCCCCCTTGAAACATTAGTAGCAATGTTATTTGATTCCCAGGCAGTTACAGAATTATCTTTCAGGGATATTATGACTCATTCACTACCACTTAGAGTCACTGATTTCTCAATGACTGAAGAAGCAGAACTTAAACTATTCCCAAAGTACACTCACACTTTTATCACAATTGGTGAAGCAACATGATAGAGCACAAATTATAATCAAATGAAAGCATTCAAATATCCATGCTTCACATATTTCCATGTTAGTTGGATATGTGAGACTTTCTAAACTCATTAGTAAACACCATCCACAATATTATTGTGATGCTCTCTTGATACAGGATATAACTTATACCAAATGACGAACATAGTAACAGGCACTTAAAAAAAAGTAGCTTTTTGTTTTATTAAAGTAGAATAAATTATACACTGCCAAAAGCACCGATCTTACCTATACAGTTTGGTGAATTCTAACTAATGACACATACATGTAAGCACCATTTGGCCAAGACAAACTCAGAAAATACAAGACAAAGGTGCACTTTAAAATTTTCCAGTAACCACATGAGAGACAGCTAGGCGCAGCAGCACTGCCTATAAGCCCAATGGCTTGGGAGGCTGAGGCAGGAGGATCACAAGTTTAAAGCCAGCCTCAACAACTTAGTGAGACCCTGTCTCAAAATAAAAATATTAAAAGGGTCGGGGATGTGGCTCAGTAATTAAGCGCCCCTGGGTTCAATCCCTGGTACCAAAAGAAAAGGAAGAGATAAAACTATCTTGACCCAGTATCTTCACTGTATTTACAACTAGTATATCCAAAATATCATCATTTTGATGTGTACTCAATTTTTAATATTTATCAATGAGATACAGCCATGTGTTGCTTAACAAGAAGGATACAATCCGAGTGATGTGTGGTTAATTTTGTCATTGTGCAAACATCACAGAGCATACTTAAACCAAGACATCAATGACATCACTAGGCAATATAATTTTATAGAACTGGTGTCATGTACATAGTCAACTGTTGACCAAAATGTTATGCAACACATGACTGTATTTTGCATTTTTCTGTAGTGTATTTTATACTTAGAGTATATAACAATATGAATTAGCCATAATTCAAGTGATCACTAGCCACATGTGGCTAACTATTACTAAATTAGATGATGCAAACGTAACCACTACCCATAAACTTTCCTCATGTTCCTTTCTAGTCTACCCACTACCCTTACTCTAGCTCAACCACCACTGATTTCCATTCCCATAGATTAGTTTAGCCTATTCTTGAATTTCATTTTTTTAAAAAGCATCATACAGTGTAGAAAGACTCTTTTTATGCCTGATTCCTTTCATGTTAGTGCAAGTAGCAATGATCTGTTCCTTTTACTTGCAAAATAGTATTCCATGGCACAAATGAATAATTTACTTATTCATTTACTAGCTGGTAGACAATTGCATTATTTTCAAATATGCTGGCATTAATAAAACTAAAATGAATATTTTTATATAACTCATTTTGTTTTGGGTAAATATCTAGAAGTGGAATTGCTGGATCATAAGGTAGATACTATGGTTTAGATACGAGGTGTCCCCCAAAAGTGCCTATTGAGACAGAAATATTCAGAGTAAAAATGATTGGATTATGAGAGCTCCAATCTAATCAGTCCACGCTAGTTTGAATGGACTGGATGGTAACTATAGTCAGGTGGGGTGTGCTTGGAGGACAAAGTAGCTCACTAGGGTGTGAGGGTTGGTTTAGGGTTATTGTACCTGAGGCTCTTGTGTTTTTCTCTCCCTCTCTTGCCATCCCCCCACTCTCTCCCTCCTTCCTTGCTGCCATGAGGGGAGCAACTTTTCTCTGCCATGCCTTTCCACCATGATGTGCTGCCTCACCCTAGGCCCAGAGCAATGGCACCATTCATCTATGGACTGAAACTTCTGAAATTGTGAATCCCCAGTAAACTTTCCCACCTCTAAGTTGCTCTTGTCAGGTATTTGGTCACAGTGATGAAAATTTGACTAAAACAGTAAGTTTATATTCATCTTTCCATAAAAAATTGCCAAGTACTTCACAGAAGCTACCAACAGTATGAGATATCCAATTACTTCCTCTCTTTTCCAATATGTGGTATCACCACTCTTTTTAGGAGCATTCATTTCCAAATGACCCAGGATGATGTCAACATTTTTCATGTGTTTACTGACTATTGTGATTTCTTTTTTGTTTGTGTTTTTCCTGTGGTGCTAGGGATTGAACTCAGGGCCTCACACACGCTTGACCACTGGGTCACATCCTCAGCCCGTGTAACAGGTTTTATCATCAAGAGGATGAAGGAAGATTTGTTACAAAAACAAAATGAGAGGGGCTGGGGTTATGGCTCAGTGGTAGAGTGCTCACCTAGCACACAGGAGGCACTGGGTTTGATCCTTAGCACCACATAAAAAAAATAAATAAAGACATTGTATCTACCTACAACTAAAAAATAACTATTAAAAAAAAAGACAGATCACATATGAAGTTATTTATAATACTGAAGTAAGGGATACCCTGACAAGGACTACGTGGGTCAGGTAGATTATGTAATATAGAACCAAGGAAAGTGAAAAAAATTAAAGTACACACACATCTAAAGGAAATGCTAAATGGTTCTTTGTACCAAGTGGTGACTGCAGTGTAGAAAAGCAGGTGAGATACCGCATAATATTCCTGTCTTATCAAGAAAGGGCAGAGATCATCTCTAGAGAGTTTTTAGTTAATATTGAATAAATTTTTTAAAACATTAATTCTATAATAATCAAAAATAGGCCATAATTTTTCAAACTCTTATTTGCATAAGTCAGTGGCATTTATCTAAGGACAAACTTCCCTATTATGACAAACATGAAATCCTTCAAGGATTATTATACTTTACTGGTCCAAGATGGCACCTATTAAGACAAGCAGTCTACCAGAGAAAGTGAGAAGCAAACAACTGGCCAGAGAAACTCCTCTCTCCTGGCAACTCTGCTATATGACAGAATATAGATAATTGCATTCCTATTCTTATATGACTATCCGCAACATCTACATTTTGGTTTTTAGTAAAAAATGTACGTACCAGATAATGATTCTTCCATGGTAATACCTGCCTAAGGATATCTGTGCTATTTGGGGAAAAGAGATGAAAAAGATATGTAGTAGGAATGAAAAATTGTATACCTGCTTTAGAAAGCACTCTGGCAGTTCCTCAAACATTTAGTGTTATCACAGGATCCAACAATTACACTTTTGGATATATAGTCAAGAAAAAAAGATATCCACACAAAAGCTTGTACACAAACATTCAGAGCACTGTTATTTCCAATGGCAAAAAAGAGTGGGGGGAGCAACCCCAATGTCCATCAACTGATGAATGGATAAATAAAATTTGATCCACATGAGCTGGGGTTGTGGCTCAGTGGCAGAGCGCTTGCCTATCACATGTGAGGCCCTGGGTTCAATCCTCAGCACCACATAAAAAATAAATAAAATAAAAGGTATTGTGTCCATCTACAACTAAAATATATTTTAAAAAATTTGAGCCACGTATACAATCCACTGTACTCAGCCATAAAAAGAAATGAAGTATTAATACATGCTATAACAGGCTACAGCAATCCCTAGAACCCCCACGGAAGGAAGGAAGGAAGGAAGGAAGGAAGGAAGGAAGGAAGGAAGGAAGGAAGGAAGGAAGGAAGGGAGGGAGGGAGGGAGGGAGGGAGGGAGGGAGAAAGAAGAAAATGTGGCATGTAAACAAAGTAGCAAAGAAGAACATAATATATGTGTTTCGTCTATATTTCATATGGTTGGATAAACTCTGTGAAGTAAAGGGTCCCCAAATCAAGCTCATGCTTTTTCAGCATCCCTTACTTAGAAGTATCCAGATATAATTGTTTCACTCAACATCCCTATAAGAATGACATACAACTTGGCTAAGCAGGGACTAAAAGTAATGAAGAGAATATTGAAAGGATCTGAAGAGACTTTTGTCCCAAATAGTAACACAAGTGGCCAATAAGAATAAGAAAAATGTTCAATATCATTCATCATTGGGGAAATACAAATACAAATCACATGAAATACTAGTTCCTACTCACTAGAATGGACATTGTTTTAAAAAATAAGTTACGCTATGAAGCCAACCTAAATGACCTTCAATAAATGAATGGATAAAGAAAATGTGGTATATATACACAATGGAGTATTACTCAGCCATTAAGAATGACTTTATGATATTTGCCAGTAAATGGATGGATCTGAGACTATCATGGTAAGTGAAATAAGCCAATCCCCAAACACCAAAGGTCAAATTTTTTCCAATATGTGGAAGCTAACCCAAAATAAGTTGGGGGAGGGGAAGAACAGAAGTTCAGGGGATTAGACAAAGGGGAATGAAGGAAAGGGTGAGGAGAGGAAAAGGAAAGACAGTGAATGAATCTGACATGATTTCCCTATCCACATATATGAATGCACCACAATGAATCCCACCATCATGTGCATCCATAAGAAGAAGGCCTTAATTAGAATAAAATATATTCCAGGCTTGTATAATTATATCAAAATGGACTCTCCTGTCATGTGTAGAACCAATAAATTTTAAAATATAAGACAGATAACCACAAGTATTAATGAGGATGTGGAGAAATTAGAACCTTCATACAACATTGCTGGTGCCAATGTAAAATGCCTGTCACTTTGGAAATGTCTGACAGTTCCTTCAATGGTTAGAACAGAGTTACGACATGACCCTGCAATTCTACTCACAACTGTAGACCTCCCAAAATAAAAACATGTCCACACAAAAACTTGTACACAAGTGTTAATAACAGCATTACTCACAATGACCAAAAAAATAGGAACAAATCCAAATGTCCTTCAGTTTATGAGTAGATAAATGAGATATGGTATAGCCATATAGATTATTATTCAAATATAAAAAAGAAATGAAGTATTGACACCTGCTACAATGTGGATAAACTTTGAATACATAATGTGTGAAACAAGCTGGTCACAAAAGACAATATACGGAGCTGAGGTTGTGGCTCAGTGGTAGAGTAGTTGCCTAGCACATGTGAGGCACTGGGTTCAATTCTCAGTGCCATATAAAAATAAATAAAATAAAGATATTGTGTCCATCTACAACTAAAAAAAAAAAGATAATATACCATGTATTCTGTTTCCACTTATGTGAAACATCCGGAATACGCGAACTTGTGGAGAAAGAAGGTAGATAAGTGGTTGCCTAAGGCTAGGGGGAATGTGAAATATGGGGGAAAGGGTAGAAACTAACAGGTATGGGGAGCTTTAGGGGGGTGGATGATGCCAATGTTCTAAGATTTATTGTGGAGATAGCTGCAAAACTCTGTAAATATATTCAAAACACTGAATGATACACATTAAATGGATGTACTGCATAAATGTGAATTATATCTCAATAAGATTTGTTTCTAAAAGAGTTAGAATATTGTTTCTTAAAACGATTATTCTGTATAAAGTCAGAAAACAAGAAAATTAAACACCAGGTGGAAAAGATAAAAGAATGCAAGATTATTATTTTTCTTTGAAAGTGATAAACCCTTGGATTTAGGATAAATAAAATTACTTTCTTTCAATGTCCATATTTTTCAAAGGAAGGAAACTTGGGAGTAACAAAAGAGCATGAGACTCAGTCTTAGGACCCTTTTGTGAGCCATGTGACTTTGGGAAGGTTAGCTAAATCACCAGAGACTCCGTCTCCTTTCTATAAAACAAAATTTACAATCCCTATATTACATGATGTCCAAGTTCATACTAGATACCCAGGAAATATTAGCTATAGTTTTTAAAAAATAGTTCAGCCCTAAAAAAAAGAAATGTACAAAGTCCAAATCAACATGTCAATGATGTGAAAGAAATAATAGATTTCTTTTCTAATTCCAAACTGCCAAATTACATCCTTGTCTTGATTGTCAGCCAAGACTCCTAGATGCTTCTATTTTTTGTTTATCAAAGAAGCCTAGAGAAACCCTGCTGGAAACTAAATCTTTACCCCGACAGAGCTGATATTTGGGTAGACTCCATCCTTTCCAACACCTCTCAATGGTGACCATGCAAACGAGTGAGCAGCAGTAACTATAAGCTTAATCAAACTCTATCAATGATAAATAAACTAAACTTCATATTATGATTTCAAAACACAAGTTCACTGTCAACTCTAAAGGGAAAAGTTGCTACTTCTTACACAAAGGTAAAGTTCAGAAAATCCTTGCAAATTCATTTCTAAACAGCTTTCTAGCCAAGATATTTTCTCCAAGTTGAGTTTATTCTGATTATTCTTATTCTTGCTGATTTGCTTTATTTCGTTGTTTCAGGCTATCTTTCTTTGCTCTTAATGATATTTGATAGTCAAGGATCTGAAAAGTAATGGATAGACAAATCATTACCAAATGCTGTGAGGAAATAGATGTTTATGCTGAATATTTTCATTCTTGAAACTAGAGGCTGTGTCAAGGCTTCACACATGACATCAATTAGGAAGCAGAGTTCCCAGAATGCTCGCTGATGCCCCAGGACAGCACGCTGGCCAGAAAGCAAAAGATCAGCCCCAAAGTAGTGAGCATGGTCCAGCCAGAGCTGCTGAATTCTGTAGGTTTTAAAACTTTAACACACAGCACAGGCTATCACATAGCAGCAGCTTCGCAAATAATGGAAGTACACACACAAAGCCTGGAAAGCCTTAAACAAAACCAAGAGATATAGCACTACCATCAAGATGCAAAGGGAAATAGATTATCTCTACTTATTTAGATGAACAAAAAGCTATTCATTACCAAACATTTAGAGAGAACATTTTTATTACCAAAACTAACATAAAGGTAGTTTCAGCAAATACCACAACTCAGGACGTTTGTCATTTCTATAAAGAAAGCCAAGTATATACAACTTATTCATGTCTAATAAGCATCAATAATATAGTTTACACTTAGACAAGAAACAGACGAAAAATAAAGGCTAGGGAAGCAATTCCTTAAAGTACAATGAAATTAACTGCTGGTACTGCTTTATTATTTTTTAATGCCCATCTTATTATAAAAAGGGCTTAAGAAAACTAACAGCTATTGTTAGTTAACATATGGAATTCTTATTGAATTTGCAATATATTAATCAAGTTTCTTAAAAGGAATTTTGTTAAAAATATATGGGATTTGGATTTCATAGTAGTAGTGAGAGGCATAATGAGAAAGAAAACCTTTAATCAAATGCAGGAAGGACTATTAAGGCATCAAAATAAGAGACAGGCTTCATTAAATATCTCAATATAATGCCTCAATTCTTGTACAGTACAAAAGAATGTGAGAATAAGGTAGTACTGCATAATAATGGACTCAAAACTAACTTTCTGGGTAATGGTTTAGATTGGGAGACTGGAGTTCGGACAAAGTATTCAACAATCCCAAATGGTCTCCATTATGTACACGATGGAGTAGCAATAGCTTTTTTATGAAAGCATAGGATGCCATTTGGAAGAAAAAGTTAAATTACTGTCATCTCATATATTAGTTTCAGGGGGAAAATTAAAGAGTTAGACTCTCCTTGAGGGCATTAATTATATCCAAATAAGTACTAATTCATATCAGAAGAATGTTCAACATTTATGGAGCATCTATATAGGCAGATATTGTGCTAGGTCTTTTGTGTGTTATCTGAGTTTATCCTCATTTGAAGAAACAGTCTCAGAGAGGTTAAGTAAATTAGGCAAAGGACATACAGCTAACAACTGTTATAGATCAGATAAAGTTCCATAAATGTCTAAAACAAAAATGCTTTCTACCACACTAGGCAACATTTTTCATATCTTAAGTACTAACCACAGTTAATGATAACGCCTTACAAAAATGGAATGAGAAAAGTCAGCGCCAAACTCAAGGCATCTTTTAGGAGTTAGTAAGCATTGACAGACCTTAAACCTTACAGCAATAGCAGAAAACAATGAAATTGCAGAAACAGTAAGACTGAATTACTATTTATTAGGGGAAAAAGTTAATTTCAGAAATAAGTTGATGCCTTCTTGGAAAAAATATGAATACTTCAAATAGTAAAAATGGTCAATTTTTGAAAAGCAAAATATAGAATCCCCTCAGTTTCTGCTCAAAACTGATTGAAAAATAAGATTTAGATTTATTAGCATTAATAAATATAGAATAGCAATATAATTATTAAAACGATATTCCCAAGTCCCTAAAGCAATTGAAGCAATAAAAGACAAAAGTCCTTGGTAATATGCAGTAATCCCCTCCTGTAACCGTCTTCCACCATAAAGTTTTTTTTTTTTTTTGGTACTAGAGATTGAACTCAGAGGTACTCGACCACTGAGCCACATCCCCAGCCCTATTTTGTGTTTTATGTAGAGACAGGGTCTCACTGAGTTGCTTAGCGCCTCGCCATTGCTGAGGCTGGCTTTGAACTCGCGATTCTCCTGTCTCAGCCTCCCTAAGTGCTGGGATTACAGGCTTGAGCCACCGTGCCCGGCTCCACCATAAAGTTTCAACAACTTTTCTAACTACTGGGCACATAATCTGAAAGCACTGTCCCTACCACACACCAGTTTCTGAATAGCAATAATGTTCACTGTCTAATGAAATAAGTGTCCACACAAAAGAGCACAAGTTTATTCTCTTACCAAGATCCTGAACAAATATCTAATTTTTCTCTGAGGTCTATTTTCCTCAATTGTAAATGGTGTATTAACACTTATGTTGCAGAATTGTTGGGGATCGTACCAGAAAAGTGTTTAGCACTGGGACGTGAGCATATAAACACTCAATAGTTATTGCTTATATTATGATATGATTCTTTCATTATCACCCATAATTAGCCATAACCTTAAGAGAATTCCACTTCTCCTCATTCACTAAAAGCAACAATATGTACATTCACTGTGTCAAAAACTTTGGCTAGATCCAAGAATGGTCTTTGATGCAATTATCATATTTCTTCAAGATAGTAAAGATTTTCTGTTATGCTATAATTCTGGGAGCAGTCTAAAGTTCAGAAAATGGCTTATGAGTTCAGTTCTAATGTTTACCCTCCTCAACTATTTAATCATTAGGGAAGGAAAATTCCTTCATCAATCTTCAAGTCAACAATAATTGCTGATGGCTATGTAAATGCCACTGGATTGTGTCAAATTCCTCAACTCACCTGAACCTAAGGTGCTCTAGTCACAAAATTAAGTAATATATTCAAGAGTTCTATAAACATAAATATCTTTTCTATTTTAATAAAGATAAATTAGAACAAGGAAAAAAAACAAAAAATCAGGTTTTCTTTGGTGGCTAGAGAATGTCCACATGACCAGATGGTTTAACAGCCTTCTCTAGAAATAATTCTAAAGGTCCTGCTTTACTCTTCCACACAAAAATCTGAGAATTAATATCCATACTTTATTACCTGAATCTAATCTTACATCCTGGTAGCTACCATGACTTTTAAAATTATTTCTTCACAGTTATCCAAAGCAACTCAAAAGCACGTACTTCAGCTTGGCAGAGTGCATGAAGACCTTGTAACACCAAGGCTGCTGGAGTAGCTTGATCAGGCTTGGTGCATTCATTCAACACCTGAGAAATAGCTGCCAACATGTCTGCACCATGTTGATAGGGCCTGCAAGAAATGACAATTTTAAAACAAAATTAGAGCTATTACTATTAGCTATTACTATTAGCTATTATTATTCCAAGTTTTTGTTTGGGATTTTATAGGGGATTAAACCCAGAGCCTTGCACACTGAGGTACATCCTGGTCCTTTTCTCCTTTCTTTAGTTTTGAGACATATTCTTGCGAAGGTACTCAGCTGGCCTTGAACTTGCAGTCCTCCTGCCTCCACCTCCAAAGTGACTGGTATTACAGGCATGTGCCACCACAGCAAGCCCTATTCCCAGACCTTCTGAGAAAAAACCATTACTGCTCTTCTTTCCCCATGTGCCTACTATATGTTGACCCTCAAATACTGACATGATGTGTTTTTCTTCAAATATTTGTATCATGTTCATTTCTACTCTGATAATGCTCATTTACATAGAAACATTATTCAAAAAACATTTTTTAACAAGTTTTATTCTTCTAAATCAGAAATCCCATATGGTCTGAACTGAGAAAAACTCAAGTCTATAATAATGATTTAAAAAATATTGACTTATCTTATTGAGATTATTAGTAAAGACAGAGCTATTTCAGCCTGGTGGCTGCTCTGGGACCAGTCACTATAAAAGCAGAGATTTTATCAGAAAATGATTTATGGTAGTAGAAAATACTAACATGGTAACACTTATCACAGTACTGAGGATGATAAAAATACTGATACAGATTACAACTGAATAAGGGCCTGTCTCTCACCAGGCACTTCCAGACCACCTCACTCATCCTTCTCCCTTCCTCCTACCTGTTCCACATATACTGTGCTGTCCCCAGACGATCTTTAATTTCAGAGTTTCACAAACCTACTCTCTGAATTCCTGCTTACCCTTCAACGATATATTTTTCTAATTACAAAATGTCAGTTGAGGAGATGGCCTGGCGGGGTTCCATTTTCTCATTGCCCCACTAATGGAAATGATTTTCTAAAGCTGGAAAAATCTGACATAACTTAAGGTAATCTCAAAGGAACACTGAATAAGTTATCTACAGTCTCTGAACTGTTTTGATAGCCAGCCTCTCCTGAACCTCAGTGTTAAGTATATAAAATCAGAATGTCTGATTATTAACCTCTCTCATCTCTGAAATTTTTTCCAGGCCAACATCTCAATTAAATGCAGACTCCCAGGTGTTGGCTACTTATTTGTGACATTTTTTATAATTTGGACTGAGTGATTTGTGTGTGTGTGTTGCAGAAAGGCAGAAGTCTAGAAAAGAGGCAGAATTGCTAAGGCTTAGATTCCAATAATTTTGGCCAAGATTTTACTTGAAATAGGAATCATCCATGTGATCAATATCTGGGCCAAGTGAACACTCAACTTCAGGAAGCACCATTCACACTGTGGTCACTGACAGTAAGCAGGAGGCTCCTAGAATGCTTACAAGTCAGAGGTGTAATCAACACACAAAACTGCAGAACTATAAATGAATTCAAATGCACTCAATCTATTTGCTTTGCAAATATTTTTACCTCACCCCATGCAAGAAAAAAAAAAGTTAGAGCTTTGCTCATGCTATTTCAGTCTTACCTCCTCTAGCCTATTTACTAATCTCTGATCTAGAACAGTCAGCTCTCTATCTTCATCTATGTTTAAAGTTAAGATGGAAATTCAACATCATTTCCTTCCTTGCTATAAGTTCTAATAAGTCCATACAGTGAGTCACACATAAAGTCTTCCCTATAAAAATACATTCTTTTTAAGTGTTTTTTTAATTTTTTTAATTGTATTTATTTTTTTAGTTGTGGGTGGACAGAATATCTTTATTTTATTTTTATGTGGTGCTGAGGATCGAACCCAGTGCCTCACGCATGCTAGGCGAGCACGCTACCACTGCGCCATAATCCCAGCCCCTTAAATGTTTTTTTTTAACTATTTTTTTAGTTGTCAATGGACCTTTATTTTATTTATTTATATGTGGTGTTGAGAATTGAACCCAGTGCCTCACACATGCTACCACTGAGCCACAACTCCAGCCCTCTTCCTTATGAAAATACTTTTAAAAATCAGGTATAACATAAGAAGAATATAAAAAAGAATAGCTTAGGACTGTAGTCCACTGCTTAGTTTTCAGGAACTTAAATACAGAAAAATGGAAAACATGACATCATATGTTTTACTGTAATATTAAATTGTTATCCAGAAAGGGATATAAATATCCCATAATCTTCTATACATAAGACTAGACCTGCAAGGGAAAGACAACCTTGCTTCTCAAAGTTAATGGCCAGCAGTACTAAATTTTACAATCAGAAAACCTGCATTGAAAAATTCTTTATTCTTTCATACAATAAACTTTTATTTAAAAAGTAAAAAATTATATATATACAATATATCATAATATACATCCCCAAGAATTAAGCACATCTTACCTTTGCTTGCATATATCTCTGATTGATGCTGCTTTTGCAATCAGTTTCTCCCACTGCAGCTCCTTGCCCACTGAGAGAGAAGGCACATCAGACATGGCCATGAAACGCTGCAGCTCAGGATACACACGGTCCTAATAAGGCAATTTCACAAAAAAGGTAATTTTCCAACATGAGTTGAATAATCATTATCTCCTTTTATGCAGCATGTTCACCTCCAAATCTTACATTTGCATTGGAAATTATAATGCATTTCTTCTAATCAGCAGAGAAGAATGTTGTTGTGATTACTGAAGATTTTCTTACAGACCCATGTACTGTTTCATTTCATAAAACAAGAAGAAAGTGGCTATGTCTCATCCTAATTACAAAGGCTCTAATCACTTACACCCATATTTCCAGTACTTTCTCACACAAATGGAAAGATAAATTTCAGAAATAAGGAAATAAGATTATTTTATATTCTCAATTACTCTGAGAGCCAATCACAACTGTCTTATAGATCAAATATATTACAATAAATCAAAATGTCTCAATGCAATCATTGATGCCACTTGCTCACATCACTAAATCAAAGCACTGTTACACATAATGACATTTTTCTTCAGTGAAAGGAACATCTTAATACTCATACAAGTGTATTTCTGAGTTTACCTGTTTTTCCCACAAAGATGTCAACAGGCGCAAAGTGACAGCTCTTAGTTGTGGGGTAGTTCCAAGCAGTTGGATTACTCGCAGAATCTGTCCTACACACACCTAGGAAAAATATTTTAAAAACTACTGGAATCATAAACGTAAATGTAGACAGCCTTAAGATTGCCAAAAGCATTTTAAATTTTGTACTATATTATTAAGTGAAGACTGAAATGGAAGCTTGCTGAAATATTGCCCATCTTCTCAGAGAAAGGGAAATAACTTTGGGAAGGGCTAGCTAGCAATCCTGGGGGAACAGGACCTAAGGACAAACAGGGCCTCAGAGGATCTCAGAGAAAAGCCAATGTGAAATTCTGGATATGAAGTGACTTAAAAGAATTAATTTCAGGGGGGTGGGAGCGTGTGCCAGAAGTACTCTGGATTAGACAAAGGGGAAGGAAGGGAAGGGAGGAGGAATGGGAATAGGAAAGATAGTAAAATGAATCAGACATTACTATCTTATGTGCATATATGATCACATGAACAACGTACAACCAGAAGAATGGGAAGTTATATACCCCATATATGTATGTGAAAATACATTCTACTATCATGTATAACTACTTAGATCAAATAAAAATATTTTAAAAACAAAATTAATTCTTAAACATGGCCCAACAAGGGAAATAGTCATTGGGGCTTAACATTTCATAATACCAAATTGAATTCAATGTACTATTTAGGTCTCACTTTTTTTTTTTCTCCCAAGTAAACTAATTAATATACTAACCTTGTGAACACCAAGCATAGGTAAAGTATACAATATGTCATTATATAATATAGGTTCCAGTGGTCTTCCCAACTTGAACATCAAAAGTGGAATCAGATTTGGTACCTAAGATGAATGTAAATAATATATTAACTATGATTTATTCTAAAAGCAAGCAATCTATAAAGTACTGTCTACCTCTTTTTTTCTTGAAAGGAATATGACAATGAATAAATTAGAAAACAGAAATGTCACTTATTTATTTGTTATTAATGGCAATTTCATAGCACCAATAGCATTCTACTTTTTATAATTAGCTTCCAAAGTATTTTTCTTAAACAACAACACTATTTGTGAACAAAAGTTAATATATATTCTACCCCCAAAAAATCTGCAGTTTGGACAAAAAGTTACAATTTAAGCTATATTAAAAACAACAAAATAACTCCCAGCATAATGAAATATTCAACAGGTTCCTCCAGTGCAAAATAATTAAAATTGGTATATTATAAGGGGGTGAGGATTAATGGATTAAAATTTCTGTAGGTTCCTATTTCAATCTTTACACATAACAAAATGAGAAAAGCGATTTATTCATGAATCACACAATGTAAAATTGTTAAGATGGAAATATTTCCCAAATTAATTTACAAATAAATTGAATGCAACCCCTATCAAGATCCCAGCTGGCTTTGTTGCAAAAATTGAGACACTGGTCTTAAAATTCATTTGTAAAAACAAGAGACTGACTAGAGAAAACAATCTTGAGTAGGAAGAACAAAATTTGAGGACTCAAATTCAAACCTGGAATTGGGAAGTTTGAGAAACTCCATATTTACTACAAAGCTACAATAATCAAAACAGTATGATACAAACACAAGAATAAAACTATAGCTCAATGGAATAGGGTCCAGACATGAATGCTTGTATTTGTAATTAATTTGTTTTCAACAAATTTGACAAAATTGTCATGGGGAAAAGAAAAGTTTTTTTGTAAAATACTGCTGAATTCCACTAACTGGATACCTACATGCAAAAGAATAAAATTGTACCCCTTTCTCACATCACACATAAAAATTAACTCAAAATGGATTTTAGACCTAAATATAAGAGCTAAAACTAAAACATGTCTAGATAAAACTTGTAGGTTAATGTAAATAGCAGCATTATTTAGTGTTTCAAAAGTGAAAACTATATAAATGGTCACCAACTAATAAATTGAAAAAGAAAATGTAGTATAACTCTACAAAGGAATATTGTTCAGCCATAAAAAGAAATGAAGTACTGATACATGCCATAACACATTAGGCTAAAAACATTATGCTAAATGAGGAAAGTCAATCACAAGACATGTGTTATAGAATTTCAATTATATGAAAGATATGCCCATAATAGACAGATCTAGAGAGAGAGAAATTAGGCTAGTGGTTGCCCAAGACTTTTGTTTTTGGTGTGTGGGGGGTGGGGGGACAGGGACAGCAAGGATCATGGAGGAGGAAACAGGGAGCAACTAAAAATGACTATGGAGTTTCTTTTGAAGGTGATAAAAATGTGCTCAAACTGACTGTAGTGAGATTTGTACAACTCTGTAAATATACTAAAAGTTATTGAATTATATACTGTGAATGAGTGAATTGAATGTATTATACCTTAACACTACTTTAAAAAATTCAATTCAAATCATTTGCCCAATCTCTACTATGAGTGAGGCACTTAGTTTGGTAGTACAAAATGGAGAGCCAGAATAAAAAATTATCTTCCATGTGCTGCATTTCAAAGGTTAGCTGTCCAGTATTTGTTAATTTCCTCTATCTGTTCTAATCTTAGAAAGCTTGTTCCTTCAAAGGTGAGAAAATATCTACTTTAATTCAATTTCAAGAAGGAAAAATATCTTCTTAACTCTACCAACTAAAAAGTGACAGTTGAACATTCATTCATTAGTGACCCTGATGGTGCTACGCCATGGCAGCACGTGGAGCTCCACATGCAGTGACTACAGCCTCTCAGCACACAGCCAGGATTTATGATGTTTTTAACAGAACAGAAATTCTATCACTCTCTCACCTTGGGCAAATGAAGGGAGACAAATTTTTGAATTGGCTTTTTATTTCCCATTTTAATTAAAAACAAAAGGTTATCTTAGATTGCCTTGCACTAGTCTCAAGTGAATTATACCCTTGTGGGAAGATTTCTACCAAGACACTCTGACAGATTCTTAGTTCTGAGAAAGGCAATCAGCACATTTAGTGGCATCTTATAAAATAGGGTATTTCATCATGTGGCTTTTAAACAAATGTTTTAATTATATTGTCAAGAGAGAAATGAAGCACTGTATTTATGCCTAAGAGTATAGGGTTTTGGGTTTTTTTTAAGAGCCTTGGCTCTACAGAAGTTATGTGTCTTTTTCTCTGGCCACCTCAGAAATAAAGAAACAATGTGGAAAATAATCTTAGACTAAATAATCTTAGACTTAACTCTGAGGGATGATAGCCCAAATTAAATGACCAGTTAAATCAAAAGAATAAAACATTTATCATTTTACTTAGAAAAAAACAGATACAGTTGTACATCTATGGAAAATATCTTTTTGCATAATGTTAAGTATGGGTTGATGTGTTCATAATTAAATAACATGTAAATATATTTATTTACTTGAGATGTCAATACTAGCTCTTGAGCTCTTGAGCCTATTCAGACAGGAGAAAAAGAAAAAAATACTCAGACTTTACCTTAAATTTAAAATAAGCTGGTAAGCACCCTGAAATTAACTGTCTTAAGATCTGGCTTCAAAAATCTCAATACATTCTCTTTTCACATTCAGAGTTCAAGTCTTTGATAAACAAATTGATCTGGAATCATGGGATTGTTATAGAAGTCCCCATGAGATTATCCCAATAGATTTTTCAACAGAAATCTTGCAATCCAGAAAGGAGATGATATAATCAAAGCAATCTGGCGGGGGCGGGGAGAACCAAGAATTCTATATCTGGCAAAATCATTCTTTAGAAATAAAAAGAGAAATAGATATTCCCAGATAAATCAAAGCAGAGAGATCTCACCACCACAAGATCTGCCTTAAAATAAATGTTTTTTTTTTTTTCCAAAAGCCCTTCAAGTTGAAATAAAAGGACACTAGATAGAACACAAAAGCATAGAACAATATAAAATTTTCTGAGCTGGGTGAGGTGGCTCACATCTGTAATCCCAGCACTTTGTGAGGCTAAGACAGGAGAATCGCGAGTTCAAGCCAGCCTCAGCAATGGCAAGGCGCTAAGCAATTCAGTGAGACCCTGTCTCTACATAAAACACAAAATAGGGCTGGGGATGTGGCTCAGTGGTCAAGTGCCCCTGAGTTCAATCTTTGGTACCAAAAAATATTCTGGCAAAGGTGCATATGTAAAAAATACAAAATCCCATTTCATACTGCTCAAGGGAATTATACATCAACAAGACATAACAATCTTAAATATCTATGCACCAAACAATGGGGCAGCCATGTACGTCAAAGAAACCCTTCTCAAATTCAAGAACCAAATAGATCCCAACACAATAGTAGTGGGCGACTTTAACACAACTCTCTCACCACTGGATAGATCCTCCAAGCATAAACTAAACAAAGAATCCACAAGGCTTAATAGAACAATCAATGATCTAGACTTAACTGATATATATAGAATATTCCATCCATCAACAAGGAAATATACGTTTTTCTCAGCAGCTCATGGATCCTTCTCCAAAATAGATCATATGCTATGCCATAAAGCAAGTCTTAGCAAATACAAAAAAATAGAGATACTACCCTGCATTCTATCTGACCATAATG
>CM053399.1:139827657-139838735 GCA_028644305.1 Xerus rutilus | reverse complement strand
GTTTTCTATTTGCCTCAACAAATGTTTTCAGTGAATAGTGTGTACAGCTTCTGATAATTTTGTTTTTTTTTTCTGTTATGTTTGCCAACATGTATTAAAATGCAACTTTTGGGAAAAAAATAAAATAATAAAAAAAAATAAAAAAATACAAAATCCTATAATGTGGTGACACGGTGCATAAATCACTTTTAATTCTGGAATATGAGTTAAGACAAAAGTATAAACAATTAGAAATCAAACTATGGAAATGGACATACAATATAAAGTAAGTAATCTGTGGCACAGAAAGCAAAAAGTAAAATAGAGTTTACGTATGTGATTGAAGTTTATATATGTAAGTTGTCAATCACCTTAAAATAGTGTTATAGCTAGAAGATGTTTCAGGTAAGCTTCATGGTAACCATGAAGAAAATAATCATGAGATACACAAATGAAAATGAAACACAAAGCACAAAGCATAAAATACAAAGCACATACAATCAAATACAAAAGAAGATAACAAAAGAAAAGAGAGCCAATAAGCTACCAGAGAGACAAAAGGCAGTTTACAAAATGGCAAAAGTTCTTGTATACTGATTTTTTTAAAGTAAATGGATTAAACTCCCAATTCATTCAGTGGCTGAAGAAAACAAGATCCAACTATAAACAATCTACAAGACTCATTTTAGATGAAATATAGTATAAAAGTAAAAGGATATTCAAAACAAATGGTAATAGAGAACACAGTAACCATACTTATGATAATAGACATTAAGTCAAAATTGTCACAAAAGACAAAGAAGGACAAAGAAGGACATTAAATGATGGCAAAAGGGTTAATTCACAAATGTATTCATATATATGTACATGAAGCTAAATGTAAATATATATATACACACACACATATATATGTAAGCTAAATGTAAAAAGCAAATATTTGACAGTAACACAATGATAGAAGGGGGAAATAGAAAACAACATAATAATAATTGAAGACTTCCACAACCATTTTCAATAAGGAAGCAGAGGACTTGAACACCACTACAGACCAACTGGTCCTAACAAACATACATAAACAGCCTACCCAATAACAGCAGAAGATATTTTCTTCTGCTGACATGTGACACATGGAACAGTGGGCAAGAGAGATCCTATGTTAGGTCACAAAACAAGTCAACAAACTTAAGAGTTTGAAATCATACAAATGTCCTTTTCAACCACAATTGAATGAAAACAGAAATCAATAACAGAGGGAAACAAAAAAATTCACAAATATATGGAAATTAGGCAACACATTCTTGAATAACCAATGGATCAAAGAAGAGATCAATAGGAAAATTAGAAAATATCTTCAGACAAATGAAAGCACAACATACCAAAACTTAAGAATAAAAAGCGGTACTAAGAAGTCTAGAGCAGTAAATGTTTTCATCAAAAAAGAAGAAAGATCCCAAACAACCTAACTTTATACTATAAGGAACTAGAAAACAAGAACACTATTACTTAAAGGAAGAAAACTAACAGGTATTTTATGAAAAGATCCATCAGATTAACCCGTTTTTAGCTAGACTAAGGAGGGGAAAGAGAAACAAATAAAAGCAGATGTAAAAGAAGAGACATTAAAACTATGCTGAAAAAATAAAATAGATTATTAAAGGCTAATATAAATGATTTCAACAAACTGGGTTATCTAGAAGAAATAGATAAATTCTGAGTAAAGTAAACCTAAGACTAAAACATTTAGAAATACAAAAATATGAACAAACTCATAACTGGTAAGGAGATTGAATTCATAATTTCATTTAAAAATTTAAAATAAAAATATAATTCCCAACATGGTAGAACATACTTGCAATCCCAGCTACTCAGGAGGATTGCAAGTTTGAGGCTAGCCTAGGTAACTTATGTGAGACTCTGTCTCAAAGCAAAAAATTTAAAATGGCTAGAGATGTAGCTGAGTGGTATAGAGTGCTTACCTAGCATGTGTGAGGCTCTGGGTTCAAATTCCCAGTACTGCAAGGAAAAGAAAAAAACTCTCAACAAAGAAATTCTGAAGATGCAATGGCTTCACTGAAGAATTCTACCAAACATTTAAAAAATAACATCAATCTTTTCCAAATCCCCTCCCAAAATGAATGGAAGAAAATACTTCCAAACTAATTTTATGAGGCCAGAATTATCCTGATAACAAAATTGGACAAATATATTATAAGAAGGCAAACTACAGAAAAATATTCCTGATAAACACATGCGCAAATATCCTCAAATAACTACTAGCAAACTAAACTTAGCAGCACATTAAAAAGGTCATTCACTATGATCAAGTGGGATTCATTTCAGGGATGCAAGAACGTTTAAAACATGAAAACCAATCAATGTGACAGATCACATTAATAGAACAAAGGATGGAAATATCACATAATTATCTAAGAAATACAGAAAGAGCATTTGATACAATCCAACACTTTTCATAATAAAAATTAAAGGAAATTAGCTCAACATAAGATCTGAAATTATAAAGCCCCTAGAAGAAAACATGGGAGAAAAACTGCAATAACATTGGTCTCAGCAATAATTTCTTTGATCTGACACCAAAAGCACAAGCAAAAAAGGTAAAGAGTAAAGTAGATTCCATCAACTAAAAATCTTCTCTGAAGCATAGTAAGCAATTAACAGAATAAATTGCATCCTACAGACTGGGAGGAAATATTTGCAATCGTTCATCTGATAAGGGGTTAATAGCCAAAATATGTAAGAAACCCTACAACTCAACAAAAGAATGATAATAACAATTCAATTTTAAAAGGAGAGGATATTTGTCCAAAGTAAATATACAAATGGCCAACACATACATAAAAAGTTGTTCAATGTCAGTAATTGCTAGATAAATACAAATCAAAACCATTATATGAGATATTACCTCACTTCTGGTAGAATGACTGTCATTAAAAACAGAAACAAAAAAGAAATCTTGGTGAGGATGTGGAAAATTTGGAAATTTCAGGCACTGCTGGTAGGAATGGAAAATGGTACAGCTGCTATAGAGAACAGTATAGTGGTTATTATAGAATTTAAAATGTAAAAAATAAAAATAAAACTAGCATATAATCTAGCAATCCCACTTAAGAATATTTACCCAAAAGAATTTAAACCAGGATTTCAAGGAGATATTTGCACTTCTATATTCCCTGCAACATTATTCACAAAAGAGTTAAAGACAATCCAAATATTCATCAATGGATGAATAGATAAACAGAATGGAGTCCATGCTATTTAGCCTTTAAAAAGAAGGAAAACGTCTCCTATGCTACAACTTGGAGGAACTTTGAGGACGTTCTACTAAATGAAACAAGTCAACCACAGACAGACAAATATTGCATGGTTTCCTTGTTGCAGTACCTGAAGTACTCAAACTCTTAGAGCAGAAAGTAGAAATATGGTTGCCAGTGGACAAAGGCGGGGGAAACTGAGGGAGTGCTATCCTCTAGGTATATGCAAATTGAAAACATCCTAGAGATCTACTGAATAATGCTTATGTAGTTAACAATATTGTATGAGAAACAGTTAGGAATTTGTTAAGGTAGATTTTATATTATATTTTTACCCCCCCCCAAAGGATCATGGGATTATTTTTAAGAGTTAGAAGAGGTCTTATCAAGTTCATTTACTTTAACAACTTTATTCCACATATGATGAAACTGAGGTGTAGTGGGATCACAGGTTTATTGGTGGTAAAGCGAAGATGGCAGCTCATGCCTCAACTCACCCCTACTTTCTATCTTGACAGAGAGGTAGCAACAAAGATTCCAAACTATTCATTATAGGAACAAAAAGCTGTCATGGAAGTCTTCCATCAATTAGACAGTACATATGGGGGAGGGGGGGATAAACAAGCAGGAAGAGTCATAAACCAGCATCTCCCTGAAGTCCAGCATACAAAGAACAAAGAAATTCTACTCTGGACTCCGGAAAAACATAACATACTGGCAACACTTATGAAGCTGCTGCACCCCCCTCCCAAAAATTATAGCATAATCTTTTAGACAGGTCTATAATGAAAATCATGAGTAATGCTTTCTACTTATAAATTACAAGAAATAAAAAGGGCTTTGTTACTATCCTTCATAGGATCAGATAAGAGAATATATAATGTTTGTAACTATCCCTCTTAAAACTATGAGAGATAGCTCATACTTTATTACTATATGAGGGATATAGCAATAAATTAGTATAAAGAGAAAATAAAGTTGCCAGTGAAAAGAAATAACTCAGAACATGATGATCCAATGAAAGTGAGAGGCAAAAATCCAAGGCAATATCTGGTTTTCTTTATCTTTTCAAACTCATGTATTATAAAACTGAATCTGACAAAAGTGCATTCATAGTTCACATTTTATTCACATACATAGACTCAACAAATACTGGCCATCTTTGCCTAAGACTTTGTTCTACTGGGGAGAAAAATGAACCTAAATTATACATATACAACTATGTTTGCCATTTATAAAAGAGTGGCAAGATAGCAGTATGTGTAAAATTAGAAATGAAAAGAGAAAACAATTTTTATATAAGAATGAATATGCTTGAATAGTATATGCAAACAGAAGCATAAATACATTCTTCAATAATTTTAACACTGAACAGGACTTTTGAAATTTTTCACTCTAGCCTGATATAGGTGGCACATATTTGTAATCCCAGAAAATTAGGAGGCAGAGGTAGAAAGATCACTTGAGCCTAGGAATGCAAGATCAGCCTGGGTAACAGAGCAAGAACCCATCTTTAAAAAAAAAATAATAATGAAAAACAAAAATAATTCTACCAAAAAAAGATATAATGCACAATTAAGTTTTGAACATCTTCCTCAATTACTTGACATTTCTACTCAGGGAGACTGCTTATTAAGTAATCCTTTGGAAAGCAGTCCATTGACAGGTGCTGAAAAGCTAATTATTTCCTCCACTTATAAGGAATCTGCAGGAGTGTAGCAACATCAAAGGAAAGGTAAACATGGTATAATTTTACTCCTCAGATTCAAATTATATTTACATCACAACATCACAACTAAACAAGCATTCTAAAGTCTTGAAGTTTATGCTCTGAGAGTTGCCTCACAAGGGAAGAAATGTTTCTAGACTATGGTGGTATATTACTCTAGCTGTATCACTCCAGCAATTCCTATCCAGCTTCAGCATCTGATCTATAGTGACTCCTAAAATAACAGCAGGTAGCAATTTACTAACCCTTAGTATAAGGTTCTCAAACATTTTGTGGACAATCATGATTATCTCCATGTTTTCAATGAAGAAACTGAGGCTTATACTGAAGTTAAGATTGGATCAAAGCAACTCAAAAACCCATGTACTTGCCATTTATCCATACCAAAGATAGTGATGGTATCATTTCATATTTATAACACTAGTACCAACTATGCTGAAAATGTTTTTTGAATGCATAAAATATTCCTGATTTCTCTATCTGCTCAAATTTGGTAAGAAAAAGGGATCTTATAATAGTACTGCAACCATTTGACTATAGAAGCAAGTGTTAAAAGCACACCATTTGCAAAGAAAAGTACTTAAAGATTGTACTCTCTTCCAACTAACTTAGAGTCAGAAAACATTATCTGTCAGATGAAGGTTACCCAGATGTCAAAAACACAGAGCTCTTAGATTTTGAAGTATAAATAAGGTCAACAACAAAGCAGCTCCAATAATGGAAAGACAGAAGAATTATTGCACACTGAACTCAGATAAAATCAAGCACCCTGTCACTTGAGAAGAATGGCAGAGAAGAAAATAACAATGACTAACAAGATTTCCAAGTTAGCCATTTGAATCTTCATTATCTCACAAACCACCTACATATGTAGAAAATTGTATAAGAAAACTTAAATCATGAAGTAATGGTTGTCCACACTATGAATATGTAACCACCAGTGAAGAAAAAGGAATATAATCAACATTAATTCTATTAATTGCTAAATTTTTGACAACTGGCTATAAATGATAACTGTAATGACTGAATTCCTGTAGGCATTAAATCTCTTTGTTGGACAAAAGTACTTCTTATATTTCTACCATGTGAGTTCTAAATCTTTGGTAATCTGACTGGTAGAACAAAAGTTAAAAGCCGATATCCTATAAGTAATTCTAATGTATGTATTTTCCTCTCTATTAGCTGCAATTTATGCTACTGTGTCTGTCTCTGCATTTAACATCAGAGTTGAAAGAAGGTGTGTGGAATCCCTCCAACAGTGAGATATAATTAAGCATACTCCTCGAAGTAAGCACTGTGTAATAAAACTAGAGAAAGCCAATCATTTAGAGTTCTTAAAAAATCATAAATTGTTCAAAGAAATCAAAGCTATAATAGCCAAATCAATTCTGGGATATGAAAAAACCTGCAAGAGTTACAACAGTAAATGTGACAGCAAGTCATACTACCCTGGAGGGAAAAAAGAATGCATGGCCAACACAGTGGGCTGAACATGAAGTGTAACTCCAAAGACTGACTCTCCTTCTTCAGTGACAAAAACTGTGAAATTTAAATGAGTGATACATATGTTATACCATTAGTTTTATAAGGTCCTAATTTAGTCTCAAATACAATAGGGTCTACATGAATGATGGTGAACAAATGACCTGCTTATAATGTTACATTAACCAAGGCTAATATGCAGAAAGGAGTAACATTAATGAAAAAAGCCAAAAACGTAAAAAAGAATTGATCTGAATTTCTGGGAACAGTGAATAACAATGAAGACTCATTCTAGTGCTTGAAGCCGACAGTGTGGTATACTGTTAAGAAATGACAGAAAACAGATTTAGTAAGCTCTTCTCTTGCATAATCTTCTGCCTCAGGGAAAATCACCCAACTGGACAGATGAAACAAACATTAGTAAGATGACACTGACTTCCACGATAGAAGCAGACAATGCAGAACAACAGGGGAAAACAGATCAATCGATGATGGTATTAGAAAAACTGATTAGCTACCAGAAAAAGATAATTCTAACACATTACCGTGCAGGAAAAAACATTCTAGATGGATTCAAGAATTACAGATACAGAGGAAATCATTTAAACAATCTCAAAGAAAGCCAGGTGTGATGGTGCATACCTATAATCCCAGAGAGTTAGGAGGCTGAGTTAGGAGGATCACAAATTCAAGGCCAGCCTCAGCAACTGAGACCTTTGGCATCTCAAAACAAAAAATAAAAAGGGCTGGGATGTGGCTCAGTGGTAAAATCCCTGGGTTAAATCCCCAGGACAAAAAAATAAATTCAAAGCAATGTTAAGTGAATGTCTGCATGTTCTACAGACAGGTGAGTACATGAGCTTTCTGTCCCTGTGACAAAATACCTGACATAAGCAACTTATAAGGAGGAAAGGTTTGTTTTGGCTCACAGTTTCAAAGGTTTAGTACATAATCTCTTATTTCAGTCACTTGGGGCCTGTGGTGGCACAATACATCATGAAAAGACAATGTAGTAGAAGAGGTCTGTTCACCCCATGGTAGCCAGGAAGCAAAGAGAAAGGAGAAGCAGGGACCCTGATATCCCTTTCAGGGGCATATACCCAATGACCTAACATTCTTCCACTAGTCCCAGCACTTCCCAATAGCACAACAGGCTGACAACCAACTTTTAACATTGGCCTTCAGATTCAAACTATAGCATAAGGATTAATATTATATGAAAAGGAAGAACATCTAGAAAACAAGACACTCTTTAAAACTGAAAGATAAGAAAATGTCTCAGAAAGTGTACTTTAAAATGCTGAGAGAAATAGAGAAAGAAAAGAAAATCAGAAGACCTGTATAAGAATTCAGGGTCCAAATAACAGACAACTCAGAAAGCAATAATAAAGTCAACAGAGGGAACAAAATCAATGACAAATGATGAGAAAAATTCTCCAGAATTCAAGGACTTGAATTTTTAGATCAATTATCCAGCATAGAAGATGAAAGTAGATTCATGCCAAGCTGCATAGTTATAAAATTATAAAGTACCAAGGACAAAGAGAATATACTAAAAGCTTCCAAAGAAGAAATATAAAAACAAAAATTAGATTCACATAAACACATAGTCAGGATTTCATGGAACAAAATAACTTTGGATTTATTCACTGCAACAATAGAAGCTTTGAAACCAATGGAAAAAAGCAAACAAAATTTTGAAGGACAATAATCCCCAGCCTAGAAGTCTATGCCCTGCCAAACTAACCTAAACACTACCACATCCCAAGGGCTCACTAACTTTAGATTTTTAAAAAGGAAACACAAATACATTTAATTCTTGGCCAATGATTTGATATTCTTTAAAAAATTATTTTAAAAGATAATAAAAATCTTAAGATACAAACTCCTCCCTCTTCCCTCCTTCCCCAAAATGAACAAAGCATAAATCCAAAACTTAAGGAAATTTTTAAAAAGTAGTGCCCAGCACAGTGGCAGGCATCTATAATTCCAGTGACTCGAGAGGCTGAAGCAGTTGTCCAGCCGTGGCAACTTAGCAAGGCTCTATCTCTAAATAAGAAATAAGAAGGGCTAGGGATCTAGTTCAGTGATATGGTGCAATTCCCACTACAATGAAAGAAAAATGGTAAAAAAAAAAAAAAAAAAAATAGCAAACAGAAACTTTAGGACCATTAAATCTCATTATTTTTTATAACTATAAATTTTAAGGTAATTTTCTTAACATATTAAAGATGTTTAAATTATAAAAATATGAGGATACAGTAATAGTGAAAGACATTAATTATGGGGTAATAAAAGATAATACAATGTTTCTGAAGATAAATTTTCAAACTTATAAAAATGTCTCAGAATTCAGGGACTGGAGAGTGGAACGTACCAATAACATGGACTGGCTATGTAGTAGAAACTGCTGAATATAAGGGTTATGTACATCAGGTTTATTGTACTCTTCTCTCCACTTTTGAGCATGCTTGAAATTTTTCATTAAAAAAAGGCTAAAATCTTCTAATGTAGTATTCTCTCCATGTAAATATTTTAAAACATATCAAAAATTCAAAATTTAAGAGACAAATATTGCCCTAAATATGCCTAAAATACATGGCATAGCATGTAGTAATTATTTTTGTCAGGGTAAATCAAATTAAAAAAGAACTTCCCCATTAAAAATATAATGTGAAAAACAAATGCCACCAAAAAACCTACAATAATTAGAACATTTTGTTATAACCACAAAGAAAAAAAGAGCAAAGGAATCTTGGAAAAAAGTGCTCTTATAGAACAAAGGAAATAGGTAACATGGAATATTTAAGAGACTAACATAGTGTTAATGATTTGAATATGAGGTGTCCCCTGAAAGCTTATAAGTGAGACAATGCTGGAATGTTCAGAGGGAGAATGATTAGATTATGAAAACTGAAACCTAATCTGTGGATTAATCCATCTGGTGGACTAATAATCTAAAAGGACTAATGGGTGGTAACAGTAGGCAGGTAGGGTGTGACAGGAGGAAATAGGCCTGGGACCATTTCCTCGGGGATTGTATTATCCCTGGCTCCTGGCACTCAAGCTCTACCTGGCTGTCATCAACTGAGCAGCTTTCCTCTGCCACACCCTTTGGCTATGATGTTCTGCCTCACCTTGGGCACAGAGAAACAGAGTCAACCAACCACAAACTGAACCTTTGAAACTATGAGCCCAAAACAAACCTTCCCTCCTCTTAGTTGTTCTTGTCAGGTCTTTTGGTCACAGTGATGAAAACTGACTAAAATATATATAAAAGACAAAACTGGGTTTGTTTTATATACTCCTGAGGCCCAAGTTAAAAGGAATATTTGGATTTGATATGGAAAAGGAAGTTTTTTAAAGAATTTTTAGAAAATACACTGAACTGCTCCAAATGCATCAAATTTTCTGTAACCAAAAGTGTTTGATGAGAGACTAAGAATAACCTACTTGGGAGATATTTAATGTATATTCTTAAATATCAAAAGGGAGAACAAGGGAAGGATTATAAAAATTGATTTCAGGCCTATTTAAAATATAACTATAATAATTAAATCCATATTAAATAAATGTGCAGAAAAGAGTTAACAGCCAGGGGGCTGGGGTTGTGGTGCAGTGGTAGTGTGCTCGCCTAGCACGCGTGAGGCACTGGGTTCGATCCTCAGCACCACATAAAAAATAAAATAAAGATATTCTGTCCACCTACAATTAAAAAATAAATATTTAAAAAAAAAAAAAAAAAAAAGAGTTAACAGCCAGCTTGAGATGCCACTTGTAGGAAGGCCTACTTAAAAAGTTGGTCTTTGGGGGCTGGGGTTTTACTCAATGGTAGAGCACTTGCCTTGCACATGTGAGGCACTAGGTTCCATCCTCAGTATCACACAAAAAATAAATAAATAAAATGAAGTTATTGTGTCCATCTACAACTAAAAAAAACATTTTTTTTAAAAAGTTGGTCTTTTGATGGGGCCTTGGAAACTGGATTTGAGGAAGGTTCTCACCATTCAACTGATAAATGTCCCTTATCTGTACAATCGTTGTGTACAAAATATTGTGCCTAACCTAACCAGCCCCCAGTAAAAACTTTGGGCACAGAGTCTCTAATGAGCTTCTAATTAGAAAACACTTCACTTGGGTAGTAATGATGCGATACTGCAGGGATCAAGTGAATCCTGTGTGACTCCACGGGGAGAGGATTCTCTGAAGCTCACGCCTGGATTCCTCTGGACTTGGCCCCATGAAACTTTTCCCTTGCTGATTTTGCTTTCTTTTACCCCTTCACCGTAATAAATCATAGCAATGGTTATGACTCAAAGCTAAGTACCATGAGTCTTCCTAGAAAACCACTGAACCTGAGTATAGTCATGGGGACCCCTGACCCAGGATCATTTTTTTCTTTAAAAGAAAGCAGCAAATATAGCCGGGCGTGGTGGCGCACGTCTGTAATCCCTGCACTTTGGGAGGCTGAGACAGGAGAATCGCGAGTTCAAAGCCAGCCTCAGCAATGGTGAGGCACTAAGCAACTCAGTGAGACCCTGTCTCTACATAAAACACAAAATAGGGCTGGGGATGTGGCTCAGTGGTCCAGTGCCCCTGAGTTCAATCCCTGGTACCAA
>CM053399.1:139805346-139827557 GCA_028644305.1 Xerus rutilus | reverse complement strand
GAAAGCAGCAAATAAGAAAACAAAATGATATATAGGATTTTTAAAGAGAATAACTTCTAGAGTATTTCTAATATCAGTAATAAACAGAAAATTCTCCTATAAGTTATATATTTGACAATCAAAAATACTTGAGGGCCAGTTCCACGCTGGGCTTTAATGATACAGTTTGAGAAATGAGGCCCCTGCTCTCAAGTAGTTCACATTCAAGTTAAGGAACTCACTACTATAATCTCAATTGTTATTGACTGACTAAGCCAAACTCAACTTTAAAGATTAAGTGTATAGCTAATGGTTATTAGAGATAAAAATTAAGACATAAGACCAAAAAGACAACATTTCAAGAAGATCTTTGATAAGTACAAGATACTAAATAATAATGATTGTTTTTCATTGTTCAGAAGGGAAAGATTATAAAGACTCTAGATAACCAATAGCTACATGTGGCTATTTAAATTTGATTTCAACAAATTAAAATTAAAATATTCCTTCCTCAGTCACACTAGCCAAAATTCACATTCTGAAGAGTCAAATGTGGCTTGTGACCCCCACATCAGACAACACAAATTATAGAACATTTACATAATGGCAGAAAGTTGTGTTGGACAATGCTGGCCTAAGAGGCTGGGTTGTCCACAAAGGCCACGGATGTTTTCCACAGTGACTGGAACAACTTAAATGTCTGTCAATATGAAAATAGTAGTTGTGGAACACAAGCAGCCTTTAAAAACCATAATCCAGATCTGTATAAACTAACATTCTGATAAGCAAAAAATTTAAATTATGAAGGAAAATGTATTAACAATGCTTCTGTGTGCATATATATAAGTACATGGGTGTTTTGTAGAGAGGAAAACTTATGAGCATTTATATATACTACAACATTGTTAGGATGTTTTACATGTTGCTCTGAAAGAATATTAATTTGATAAAGTAAGATGCTATTTTGCTAAAATTACTTTCAGCAATGCTTTAGTAAGTGATGAGACTTAACTTGATATCAAGTGACCATAAGATATAGGACCAGTAGGCAGAAGAATAGGAAGTGTGAAAACAGGCCAAAGGACCCAGAAGGCCCCGCGGAGGAATGAGACTAAGGCGGATTTCTTGCCTAAAGATGACAGTTGATGCCAGAGAACAAAGGCTAATCATGCTTCTCCTGTCTTCCTGACCAGTTTACTTTCCTCCTTTCTGCTGAACCTTGCATATGGTTCCTCAGTTTTTTACCTGATAGTTCAACTATTCATATACTGAGATATTTACAACCATGAAAAAAAATGGTTAAGGATAACAGAGTAATTGTTTGCCCTTTTCTAGGAAAAGAACATTCCAAGTACAGTTTGTTACTCTAATTTTGTGCACTTTCATTTCAGTATACCTTGGGTTACAATTATTTGTTCTTCCATACTAGCCTCACAAAGCCTTATAAATGATAACTCTGTCCGAGTTGTGTATTCGCCCAGGACCATAAATATAACAAGTACACATTAATATGAGCTGAATTATATTCAAGACTAACTGAAAAAGGAAGAAAAGGCTAACAAGATATAGTATCGAAATTGGTTACTTCTGCCTCCCAAAAAAAGAAAACTGCTGGACATTCATCAGCCTCTTGATTATTCTCTATAAAACCTATTTAAGGAATTTTTTTGGGGGGGGGGTACCGGGGATTAAACTCAGGGATACTCAACCACTGAGCTACATTCCCAGCCCTATTTTTTATGTTTTATGTAGAGACAGGGTCTCATTGAGTAGCTTAGCGCCTCACCATTGCTGAGGCTGGCTTTGAACTCGTGATTGTCCTGTCTCAGCCTCCCAAAGTGGAGGGATTACAGGCATGCGCCACCACGCCTGGCTGGAATTATTATTCTTAATCATTTTAGGTTTTATTCCACTGCAGAAACTATGAGACTATTTCTAGGTGAGTAAAACCAATAATAAGAGTATTTCTAAAGACATGTTTTACACTGATATTGAACAAGTGAGCATTAGGAATTTTCAGTGCCTTGGTGCTATTCCACATAGTAACCACTAGCCACATGGGGTAACTGAACACTAAAAACGTGGCTACACTGAATTAAGATGTGCTATGAGGGTCAAAGGCACACCAGTTGGAGGACTTAATACAAAAATGTATTATGTAAAAATAATATTTCTCAAATTTTAACATTGATTACATAGTGATATAATATTTTAGATATATTGGGTTAAGTAAGACAAAAGTAAAATTGATTTTACCTGTTGGTGTTTACCTTTTATTTTAATGTGCTACCAGAAAATTTAACCCAAACAATATCGCTTGTATTTGTTCCCATAGAACACTATCCTCTCCTTTTTGCACTAAAGAGTAGTTTAAAACAGACAACCACAGATAACAGCTGATGTCTCTTTTTTCATACTTTTGGGGAATTAAAGAATAATGACAGCCCCAGATGAAGAAAGAACATGTCTATCCAGGTAAACAGCCTAGCACTACTCTCGAACATAGGGTAGCAAATAATACAAAGTGAATAGAAGAGCTACAAAACTCAAGTATAATTTCAATAACATATAACTTTTTGCGGGGAGGGGGTTTACTCAGGATTGGACTCAGGGGCACTCAACGATTGAGCCACATCCCCAGCTCTATTTGGTATTTTATTTAGAGACAGGGTCTCACTGTGTTGCTTAGTTCTTCGCTTTTATTGAGGCTGGCTTTGAACTCACCATTCTCCTGCCTCAGCCTCCCGAGCGCTGGGATTACAGGCATGCGCCACCATTCCTGCCAATAACATACAAACTTTTGAACACTAATTATAAACCAGAACTGTTCCCTAGATTATCTAATTTAATCCCCTTGTTGAATTTCTGAGATGAGTTCTTTTGTAATCCTCATCTTAGAGATGAGAAAACAAATATTATGAATTCATAACAAAATCTCTTATTTTGAAAATTAAAAGAAATAAGACAATTCAATTTAAGTGGCCTGTTACAGGAGGTTTGCACAAATTTCTATTCACCTTCTATTGCATGGTGTTTTACTAGGAAATATGACAATAAAAGAAATCACAGTTAATGCAACCAAAAAATAAACGGGTACAAACTCAGGCCTTAATTTATTTACAAATAAATCCTATTATAATTATCCTGTATCCTACAAAAATGTTAAGCCTGACTAATAGCTAATAATCCAGTAACACCAACTACTCATTGAATTCAAGCAATCAGTTGGAATTTAATGTTTAAAAAAAAAAAAATCTGGGTTCACAGTACACTACAATGTTTTATCAAGTACAGAATCTTTCAATCTTCACAATATCTCTGAGAGGCTCTAAGAGACTAGCAATACCTCTGAGAGGTTATTAGAGCTTGGGATCTTACAAGCACTTAGATTCATTATTTGATCTAGAAATGCTCCTTATCAGGCTTTAATTTGTGTTTTGTGGTTATGGCTATTGTTGAACAGTTTTTTTGTTTTGTTTTTGTTTTTCTTTTTAAAGGCAGGGATGGATAAACAGGCCACCTACAAAATTCTGGTTCCAAATTCCTAGCATCTTCAGAGATAATGGCTTTGGGCTAAACAAGGTATGAACATGGTATGATGTAAAAATTTCTAAAAGGCCTGAAAGGGCAGGCTCTAACAACTTACCATTTAAAAAAAAAAAAAATCTCAGATTTAAAATAAGCCTTCATATTTAACATTTTAAATAGCACCATCAGAGCTAAGTCACCTTAACTGGGCTCTGCTGTGGAAACATATTTATTAGGGCTCAAACCTTGACTCGCCCTATAAACAAAGCAATATTCAGGACACACTAAATGGTCAACTTAATTTTTAATGAGTAAATGACACTGCAAGAATGGTTCAGGTACTTGTAAATGCTAAATGTCTGGGTATGTCTTCATTGGCTTTTGAACAGTTTCAAAGAGCAGACATGAGGATTCATTAGCTCTTAGCACATATGAACCTGCTCTAAAGGCAGTCAAGAGAGTTGCCTAGCAACAGTGCATTTTGCATCTCTCATCATCCCCAAAGATGCTCCTGCAGCAGCAGCTAGGTCAAGCCTCTCATTAGCAACCTGACAAAGGGTTTCTACCTCCCATTTTACAAAATTATTTTTATTTCCAGGTGAAGCTCAAATATCTAATGCATTATTCCTACTGACAATATATTCCCTTTCCTCCATTCCTCCTTCTTCCCAACCCCTATTTCAACAGATATGTTTTAATGAACCCATCAAAATACCTGTAACAAAAGGTACTGAGAAATCCAACAGAATTTATATGCCTATTCAGATCATACTAATAGTTCCACAGAATTTGGGCAATGAAGTAAGGAAGCTTTAGAGAAAAGAAAAATAAAAGATACTAAAATCAAATAATGAGAAGAGAAAAAATGTCAGCTACCTGACTTCAAAATTAACAAAAAATTCACCCAAAATATTTGTAATGCTGTCCTATTTTATATTTTATCTCCATAAAAACTAATCTCACCCATCTGGCAAAAAGACAGAAAATTCCGGAGTAGTAATAAACTATAACAAATGAGTTGACAGTTTATAATGAATATGATTCATTGGAAAAGAACTCTGGTTCCCACTTTAATAACTGTGTTCTAAAGTATCACTTCAGATCAATAGTTATTCACTCACTTCTGAAAAAAATTCTAAAATATTTACCACTCAGCATGATTGCCACACAGAAACAAAATACATACTCACATTCCTCCTCATATATACTCAAAGACCCTTAAAAGAAAATAAGCTAATAGACCTTTCAAGTATCTTAAAGTACTTAATCCAGATTTTGTCATAAACCAGTCACTCTGATATCTGAATTTTCATGCTACCATGAATTTACCTATAGAAAAGATAACAGAATGTGTCTGACATTTTAGAAAAACCAAGTGTGAACCTAATCGACACAGATTAAGAATGGTGTAATGAGGAACATTTAAAGGCAATTGCTATCACATGAAATCAAATTAGGTAAAATTTTTAAGTGATCTGAAAGGAATAATGTGATTTTTCCCCTGTGTCCCCCACCTTTTTCTTTACATAAAAATGGCAAAGAATGAATCTTCAGGAGGATTCCCAGAAGGGTGTCATTTACCACTAAAATATTTCATTCCAGCAGTTGGAAGACCATAAAAGGGTGAATGTCCTCCAGAGTCTCTAATAACAGTAATAGATCTTGTGTTACTATTCACAAGTGACCTCTCAGTCAGGCGATTTAATTTTTCCCCCTGCAGCATGGTTGGTTTCACACACAGAGTAATAACAGTTTTTGCACAATAAGACAATTCATCCGATTAGAAGGACTGTATTAAGTCTTTCATGAACAGCATGTGTCACTATAGCTTTGGCTAAGATTTGATTTAAGACAACCTAACATATGCATGCATGAGTCTTCATTTTTCTACCGTTTGCTACTGATTCCTGGACTTTCTTCAACAATTTTGCAGACCATTGCCTGAACCCTCCCCAGCTTCAAAAAATAACTAAGAACTCATCAAATGCTCACTGAGTGCTCTAAATCAAGCACCAAGAATTCTCCACAAAGCAACAGAAATATTCATAAGGCTCCTTCTTTCTACATGAGCTCAGTGAAATTCCACTAATGTGTTAAAAGGGAAAAACAAGAAAAGGGATGAAATGAGCAGATGTTATTATTGCAATTACTTTAATGCTTTACAATACTTCAGCAATGCACCATCGATTCTAAAGACAATAAACACTGCTGAGAAAAACTTCAGCCAAAGAAAATTTTAAGACCTCTGTTTAAAAATCTCAACAAAACTCAAAAAGCTTAAAAATGGACACCAAAGAACTGAACATTTGGCAGTCTCTACTACAACGAATAAATTGGCATCATTCAATGCTCACAGAAGTCAAAACCCGAGAATATCTATACATCTCTTACCCCCAGGCAGATGGGATTAGGAAAGTAATATTCAAAATCTCCCTAGCAAAGGCTACAAATGATGGCTGGCAAAAATTTCAGGGATTCTCGTAAATTTACAATGTTTAATTGATACTGAGAGGCTCAGATCCCCCTGCTCCACTTCTAAACCTGGACAGGGTCCCCTAGGGAAGAGTATCAGCACCCCGTCACTACGTGGCTAGGGTATCTACATTTCACAGGCCCCCAAAGGATTCTCCAACTGCTCCACAACAAGTAGCTCAAACCTGGAAGATTAAGTTTTCTTTACACTCTTGACATAGGTGAGACTCTTTCTTCTGGCTGACTTGCTCCACAGCCCCTAGGAATTCTGCTTCTTCTAATAGAGGCCTATACAGGCGCTCTGAGCAGCCCCCAAGAGATCTGAGACAACCCCCCTGCAGTTCTCTCTCCCATACAGCCCACGTTTTATTATGATAAACACAAACAAATCTAATGCTTTTTTTTTTTTTTGGTACCAGGGATTGAACTCAGGGGCACTCGACCACTGAGCCACATCCCCAGCCCTATTTTTGTGTTTTATGTAGAGACAGAGTCTCACTGAGTTGCTTAGCGCCTCGCCGTTGCTGAGGCTGGCTTTGAACTCGCGATTCTCCTGTCTCAGCCTCCCTAAGTGCTGGGATTACAGGCTTGAGCCACCGCGCCCGGCTAAATCTAATGCTTTGACAAACTCTAGACAAGTAAGTTTTCCTGATATTGCCATACTCTCTCCTTCTTCCACAATAGCTAGCCAGATCAACACTCTCAAATTTTTCAGGCAGTCACCAATTCACCATATCCAGCCAGCCAGCCCGCCCAACTGCAAAGACACACATCAAGATGAATTAGGGATGGGATGGGATGGGAGCAGTAGGAAGTAGTAGGCTGAAGTCCTTGTCACCGGGCTTAAGGTAAGGGGCTGGAACTTTTGAAACTCAAATCTCCCCAGTAACTTTCTCCAGGCATCCTCCCTCTTCTATCCTCTCAATTCATAACTTTGATTCATGTTTAATAATATTGATGTATACATCAATTAATGAGGTTTAAGAATCCTAGTAGTTTTAACACATCTAAGTTTTTTCCTATTGCACTGCAAGTTCTGCTGAGTGTTCTGTCTCAAACACACTGGTATATCAAGGTCTCTATTGATATTTCTATCTCAACATCCTGTTAAACAACTTCATCTCTCCTCTGACCATCCCAGTACTTTAGAGAAGTTCTAATCTTCTGCCTGACTGCAAAGCTCTTCACGACCTTGACTTCTAAGTACCTACTCTAGAATAACTTTCCTCACCATATATATACACATATACTCATATATATATATTCCTGTTTAATACAAACTGACTTGCAATCTTGTTACCTCACTATGACCTACACACATCAGTGTATTTGCATGCCTTCTTTATTCGGCCTAGAATATTTTTCCCTTTCCCCCGCATCAGGGAAACTCTTGTGCCCCATCTCAACATCTATGTTACAGGGGTGCTTATATACCTCCCCAGTGGCAATTATCATCTTGTACTGAAGAATAACTTTTAATGCCTCTGTCAACCCATCAACCCCATCATTCCTGAAGGCACAGACTATTATTTCACCTTAGTATTACCAGCACCTTATTGTTTCACCTTAGTATCACCATGTAGGAGGACTGCAGTAAAGATATGTTGAATGATTAAATGAATGACTTGAAAATTCTTAATAAATAAAACAGAATGTAATAAAAACAAGGCCACCAGAATATTTCAAGCTGAATGATAATTTCATGATAATTGCGCTTAACAGATCAAGCTGCACCTCTACCATTAAAAATTGAATACAATTTGACACTAAGTGCACATAGAGTAAAATACCACCAGTATAATTATCATTAATAATAATTCAGACTACTAGAAATAATGAAAGTAGGAAAGACTGAATTAAAGAAAAATGTTAAAGGAATAAAATTTGATTACTTTCACATATATATTGTAACAAACTAATTAGCCATGTGTTTCCAAGTACCAGTCCTTGTTGATATATCTTAAGGAATAAATAATTTGATCATTTTAAATGGGCACATTCATTGTACTAATGTAAATGAGCAAATCTGTACTGCCTGAAAATGGTAGCTTCAACACCTGTTTTATGCTTTAATTCAGCCTATAACAAATTACCCTGAACTCTAAATTAATAGGATTTAAATTTAATAAGATTTTACTGTAATCTAACCTAGCCTAAATTTGTCTCTGGATTCCACAATGTTTTATCTATTAGTTTGGATACACATGACAATATTGGAAAATAGTTTATTGGTTCTAAGATGATAGGTAAATATATTTATGTGTTAATTTAATCAATCAACCCAAAAACTATCTGAGGTTACTAGGAAGTAAAAACAAGTAAGGGTTTTTCCTTGAGAAATATTTTCATGAATTTTAAATCTAATTGTATCTACTAAAAATTCCCCTTGAAGACAGCTTACATTCCAGGACACTTCAAAATGTTAATTTGACCTTCCTAATCTCATTGAGCTTTAGTGCTATTTAATTCTGTAATACGACAAATTCAGTTAACATATTTTTATGCGCTTTTCTTTAAAGATGGAGGGGGAAAGAAATACACAAATACTCTTAAATGAAGAAGTAATCCATTCCCACAAGAATGGTAGTAAGCAAGGAGAACAGTAATATGTTCTCCAAAAGTCCATCCATATACCATAAACCTACCACCCAGAAATCACCTTAAGTCACTTCTTAACTGTCTGGCTCCACTTACTTTCTAACAATATCTACCAATTGCAAACAGATTTGAGAATATGTAAATTCTTCACATTAACTGTTCTGAAACATTGCCAAAAAGTCTATTATACTATCATGAAATGCTCAAAATAGTCATTGGTGGACGAGAAGCCCAGTGTGCACAGCAAAGGTACAGCATGCATCTCCAGACTCCCGGTAAAGGAGCTAACACTGCTGTCCAACTTGAAGAGTTATGGAGAAATCCACAGAATTATGACTCATCATCACAATTACAGTTATCAGATAGTAGCTGTAATTGTGACTTTGTGTTTCTAGCTTTGACTCTCCAACAAGAAAATTATATTTGAAATATTAGAGAAAAATACTACTGGGGAAAACAGCTCACAAAATAAAGAACTACTCTAGAACCTCCAGATATTTATTCCATTGTTTTCTCAATCATGGTACTAAAAGAGAATGATAAAAATGTCACACATAAAACAAAAAGCATTTCATAAATGATAGAAACAGATAATACGCTTCTTCCAATTCATTTCAAAGAACTAGTATTTATCCAGCAAAACTTACTCATGAGTCTCCTGCATCTGGCTGCTCCTTTCTGGGCTTATACCTGACACTCTATTCTTCCTGTATTATAGCTCTTGGTACAGGGCATACTGCATACCCTTTGCACACCCCAATAACTGTCTTTGTGTGCCAAGCTCCAATTAAAACCTGTAACCCAAAGAAGCCTCCATGACTACTTACTGAATAAGTGCTTCAAGATTTCAAATTGTCAAATTTTTCAATGTTTCAACCCAAACAAATAAGGTCTAATTTTCTCAATATCTCATAATTATTTTTCAAAACAAACGAAATACAAAACTCTCCTCTTTTGCTTCCTAAAAACATCCTTTCTTTAAATTTTATAATCTCCCAATTATGAGCATTACAAACAAAACTACAAAAAAGAATAACTTTTGATCATTAGGCAATTAACCCAAGTAAGCATGCTATTTGACTGACTCAGACCCTCTTAATCTCCTCCTCTTGCTATGTGCTTACACAAGTCATGACTCTGTGTTTCCTGTTTGATCTGCCTAATAGAAGGGCCAATGGAAGCTAGCATAATGCAGACAAATAATCACACAAGATTATTTGTGTGATTTGAAGATCCAACAAATGCTATATACCATCAGAATCTTACCATTTTGATGATGATTATCACCACAATTCACTGGATCAAATGTTGAATTTAAGTAAGGTTTTCTTTTACCATTCTTTCCCAAAATCTCCTGGGATTTTCTCTCTAACCTTGAAGTTCTGGGGACTTATTTAGACACTAATATATTCTCATTGTTTTACTTGGCTTTCAGCAGATCCTAACAATCTGCAATCTTATGGGCCCCCCACCCCGACCCCTTCCAACTAAGAGAGTTTTCTGTCATGTTTTAAGTTTCTATGCTTCATTTTCTCTGATCTCTCCAATCTGAGATGCCTGTTTGTTGGAAAGATTTTAGAACACCAAAGACTGATTTGCTTCCAGCATCTTCACTTTTTAAAATTTTTTATCTTTTTGATCTATATTCTAAAAATGTACTTGAAGCATCTACAAATCATTAATCTAGTCACCATAGATGCATTGTGGCAATCATGTATCAGAAATTTTCAGATTTCTTCTTTCTCACAATACTTTTATATATAATACAAAACATTTATACAATATATTCCCAACATTGATTAGGACTTAGATTATCTTTACATTATCTTCTGTTCCCTGAGTTCTATTTCTTAGGTGTGCCAGTTAGTCATATTGATAAATTTTCTCAAGTCTGATGAGCCTTGAATATTCATTTACATATATGAATCAAGGCCAAGTTTGTCAGAGGGAGCTGGTATGGGTTGTTTCTACAGATGTTAAAAAAAAAATTTTTTTTTTAAATAAGACTTTGCTCTCATTTGAAGGAGTGATTGTGGAAGGGCACAGAAATGGTGAGGCATGTCAATAGACAGCCCCATTTTAGGGTCATGGTGCAAGCAGGCAGAGAACTAATTCCCTCTTTACCTTCCCACTGACTAAATAGGAAAAATTTTGTTCCAGAAAATGGTGTACTTCAGTATATATTCCCCTTGAAATTTAGAGTTACAACAAAATGTGATTCTTCTCTCAGAGCCCCTAAAACACTAGAAATCCATCGAAGTTTTAACCAGAAGACACAACTACTGCTTCCTGAAAATCAGTAGGAAGCAGACTCCACTGTTCTGAAGGCAGTATCAGACCCCTCCTCCTCAAAGTCCACCCCCTTTCTTTCTAATGCTTAGTGGTCAGTGATACATCAAGACAAATGAGTATTATTTTAGTATATTAGTAAGCTAGTAATTTTCTCGGTGATATGAACGCAAAAAAATCACAAACATGCCGGGCATGGTGGCACACACCTGCAATCCCAGCACTTTGGGAGGCTGAGACAGGAGAATCGCAAGTTCAAAGCCAGTCTCAGTAACGGCAAGGGCTCTAAGCAACTCAGTGAGACCTTGTCTCTAAATAAAACACAAAATAGGGCTGGTGATGTGGCTCAGTGGTCGAGTACCCCTGAGTTCAATCCCTGGTCCAAAAAAAAACAAAAAAACAAAAAAAACACAAACATTCCTTCAATGAGAATTTTGATTTCTAATATATAGATACCTCAAAAATAATTTAGCCCAATATTAATACCCAGGAATGGCAGGAAATGGACACAAAAGTGCTTTCCTGAATATAAACTCTTGGCTTCATGTACACAATTAGAAAACATAAAAGGATTCTGCTAGTTTAAAACAATTTATTGAGATATCTACATGGGGTGAATAAAGAAGAAATAAATATATTTCCACAGAATGGGGTAGATGCAACTTGCCCTTATATTCTGTTCAGTAGTTCCCTTTGTCTAATTATTTTATGTGGACAGGATCATACCATTTTTTTTTCTAGGCATAATCAATACTGTAGCTACCAGGGAACAGTAGTTCAGCACCTATCTCTAAAGGTCTTTATTAAAAGTACTGTACAATCTGACTTCTTTTGCTGGTATGAAGAACACAGGAAGCAGACTGGCTTCAGAGGGGTAGCAATTCATAGAACTCAGTGACAAAAGAACAGAGTGCAAAGCAGCCTAAGACTCTTTGTGCAAATTCTTTTATAAAACATATTTTCTTCTTTTCTCACAGCAGTAACTTACAGACCATTAAATTTCACACATTTCCTATTCATTTTCCATGTTAAAATATGGCTTATGACCCTGAGTAGAACTATCACAGGATTCTGCCCTGATAGTCAACATTTACTGTTTGATAATGACTTTTAAAGTCATGGGCCATGAACCTAGACATGTAAATGATTAGAAATGGCTCAAATCTGTGCACACTTTACTAATGGAAAAAATTTTAATTAAGTCCTGAAAATGTCACAAAAAACTAAGTTATCAAATTGTTCCCATTAAGCAAGGCCTTCAGCCTAGGCTTAACAACCAAAATTCAAAAAGCACATAAAAGATGTCAGAGATGTAAAATCAAGTAAGAACAAAACAAAACAAACATTACTATCACCACTTCCAAACAAAAGTAAGCCCACACCATGTGTCTGAAAGAGGCACCAAATCTCATAAAACTCACTTGGTTAAATTCAACAATGGGGGTGAGTTTTAAGGAAGAAATTGTGGCTACCTAAAGTCAAATTTATAAACCTTTTACTGCCTGCTCTTACTCATATGTGGAATCTTAAAAGTTGAGCCCACAGAGGTTGAGAATAGAACGGTGGTTATCAGAGGCCAGAAGTAGGGGGAGGGGTTGATCAACGGATGCCAAGTTACAGTCAGATAGGACCAAGAAGTTCTGATGTGCTGACACACAGCAGGAAGACTATGAGTATTGATGTTCTATATAGTTAGAAAGCCTTCAAGGAAGGATTTTTAGTTTTCACCATAAAGAAATGATCAGTGTTTGAGAAAACAGCTATATTTAACGTGATTTAAACAACACACAACGTATAGGTATATCAAAACACTACATGGTACCCAATTAGTACATATAATTTTTGTATTATGTGTCAGTTAAAAAAAATTTAAAAATCTGTAAGCCTTTGTTCTTTGGTATGTCTCATTTTAGAAATCAATTTAAAAAAATGATATGCTTTACACATGACATTGGTGTTATTCCATTAGAAATGAATTACTAAACCATTTCAACCAACCTAAAAATTAGTATTCTATGGTTAATATTCAGTTTAGATACTAGTTATGTGTTAAATCTTAATTGATAATTATATATACTTACAGAGTACCATGTGATAATTCAATGCCTGTATAAAATGCATAATGGTTAAATTGTGGCAATTGGCATTTCTACCTCAAGTATTTGTCATCTGTGTTGGGAACCTTCAAATTTCTTATAGCTCTTTAAAAATATATAATTGTTGCAAACTACAGTCATCCTACTGTGTTGTAGAACACTAGTACTTATTCTTCCTCTGTGACCATATTTTGATACTCATTATCTAAACTTCCTCTACTCTCCCTCCTCCTACCCCTCAAGACTGGTGACCAATATTCTATGTATTGATCCTTGTCATATACTCTTAATCATAAAGGCAGAAACATGGAAATAAAACATTTTCTCAGATTTTAAAATCACCAACAAGCAGCCTTGACTTCTAAAAAAGAATCTAATCTTTTGTCAGGTATTCTCTTTGCATATATTTATAAGACACACTATTAAAATCTGATAAAGTCCTATTAGACTTTTGTAGAGTCACAAAGTTATGTGAAAAATAGATTCTTCAGACACCCCCGTTATCCTCTAGGCTATAATGCTTAATACCAACTGCTATGATGAAGCCCAGTAAAGAAGGAAGGGCAGAATTAGAAAAGGCCTTAAGAGATAAGTAATACTTTCATTTCATTTCAAGGAGCCCAAGAAGCATTATGGAAGCTGGGGGCGGTGGGACAGGTCCCTGGTAGATACAGAAAGAAGATTATCCAAGCTGTCAAAGAAATCATGGGAGAAAGAGTACTAGAAGCCAAAAACTGAACATAAAAAAGGGTTGGGGTTGTAGTTCAGTGGTATGGCACTTGCCTAGCATGTGCAAAGCACTGGGTTTGATCTTCAGCCCTACATAAAAATAACTAAATAAAACAAAAGTATTGTGTCCATCTACAACTAAAAACATTTTTAAAAAGCAAGGAAAGGAAAAGAAGTAAAAGCAATGTTTCAAGCTGACAGTGTTATAAGCAAGACACAATCAGATATATGAGATGGTGTTTTAGTCAGAGTTTTTGTCACTGTGACCAAAGACCTGACAAGAACTTAGAGGAGGAAAAGTTTATTTTGGCTCAGTTTTAGGGGTTCAGTCCAGAGTCAGCAGACTCCTTAGATCTGGGTCCAGGGTGAGGCAGAAGCGCAAGGTGGAGTAAAGCAACTCAAGACTTGGCAATCAGGAAGCACAGAGAGCTCTGCTCACCAGGAACAAAATATAAACCCCAAAGTCACACCCCTATGACCTACTTCCTTCAGCCACACCCCACCTGCCTACAGTTACCACCTACTTAATCTATATCACTGATTAGGTTATAACTCTCATGATCTGATCATTTCACCTCCAAAAATTCTTACATTGTCTCACACATGAGCTTTTGAGGAACACCTCACATCTAAACCATAACAGATGGGTTCAGGAAAGTGGTACTGAACTAGTGCTATATGATCAATAAGAATATATCTGAGGTACACACAGTACGGATCGGAGTCAGATGGGGTTCTGGACAAGTAAGATGTCACTATGCTGGGTTCACACGCACAGGGAGATAGAAGAGCAATCAAAATTGGCTGACTAAGGACAGTTAACTTCTTCAAGGAAGTCATACCAGTCAATGTTTCCTAATTTTCCATAATCATCTTGTACTGGTGGGTCAGTCATTAGCTAAGGGGTCAAGATACAATTTGATCACCTTCTTAGAAGGGCTATAAATAAAAATTCAAAAAAAGTCCTCATGTAAGCCTGGAATCCACTTCATTCCTTAACTAACTCTGAAGTCATTACTTAACATTTACTACCACTGACTCCACCCCAGATGTGGCCAGATCCTAGATAAACCAGAGAGGTAGGAAATGGCTCTCTGACAAAAAAAGAATAAGGTCAACTGTACACAAGCCATGAAGCCTGGTTCTTTAGTTGTCATTTAGGCATATTTGAAGGCAGCCTCAATGATTGACATCAAAATGCAAGGAAAATAATATTACAATATCAGAAAGGCAGAAATTATTATTTCAAAATAGTCAAAAAGCACATGCATCTACCAACTACTATTTCAGGGTAGGGGGACAGTAATTTAGGAAACAGAACACTCATTTATCATCAGCAAAGACTATGATATGAAAACCTCACTTTAGAATAAATCAATGTGTTTAAGACTTCTAAGATTTTCATGGAAATTCACTCAGGATGCTCATTCTTGGATCTTTTCACAGTACATTCTAAGATATTCTCTTTAAGAATATTTTAAAAATGAACTTTTAGTGAATGCTGCCTGACATGAGCTTATATCTTCTGCATAGTGAGTCTCATGATACTTGGGTAAGAAACTATAAGGATTATTAATAATAACTGACAGCATTTCTAGATATAAAAATCTTTTTCTTTCAAGTACTGATTTATTATCTTGGCTTTGAGTAACTATCTAATCATTTTGCCATACTGTGTATCCAGTTAACCCTAAAATGGTACTCACAAGGCTGGTTCCTTTCAGAACACTTAACCTCCACTGTCTTCCATGGCTCTAAATGACTTAAACCAATGAAAACTGTAAGCCTCAGGGGAACCAGATGAGACACTAAAGGTGAAAACTTGCATTGGGAAAAGGGACCCATCAAACTTGAGAATAGAAATGTAGTAACAGCACATTACTAAAAATCACCCCTTTTTAAACACTAATATAGTGTTACCAATGGATATTAATAACTTGTATAACTAATAACTTGTACTTCTAAGAATTTCCATTAATACCACTTAGAATTAATAGTAGCAGAGATGACAGCACATATTTGACATATGGTTTGTCTCTTTCAAACTTGTCAAATATTTTCTTTCACAAAGTCTTATAGTAGGATTCTTCCAATGAATGATGATGACATTCAAACACAACACTTAGATAACCATACTATAGAAAACAGAATCCTACCATAGATGTTAAGTGACCAACAAAAGAGAGGTCAAAGAAGCCTTGAAATACCCAATCTTACCTATTTGCATAGCCTCTCCTATTAGTAATCTAAAACTTTTCTTTAGTATCAACTCTTCCATGAATTTGAGCCAATCATTTTCTTTCTCATAAGGTAAGAAAGGACAAACCCACATGAAATAGACTATATTACTTATGGTCTATATTAACTAAATGAAAGAAATAGGAATAATTTTGCCCATAATTCCAATTCATTTAAGTTGAATCTACTCCAAGCACCTATTCATAGTTGGAAAGCCTACTTTTTCAAAATATTTAGTCCTCTTTTTGACTATTTTACCTGGTAGGTAAAGGCTACTAAAAATTCATATAATATGGTCACTTTGTAAGGAACGGTGTAAAAAAATAAACACTATCTCCTATTTCTAGGATACTTCTTTCCCAAAGAATACAATAACTTCAATTCAAAGTTCTTATTAATGATATTGCCTATGATTATGCATGAATCTGGATAAATACATTTAAATCTTTCACTCTACCATTCATCTTAACAGCACAATTACACTGGATATTTTTCCTCATTTCTTCCAAAGCTATTCAAAAAGCATCCAACAGAAGGGTAACATTCCATGTGGCAGGGGGGAGGATGTGGGAGGGAAAAGGGAAGGGGTGTAGTAAAGATGGTTGATTGAGATCGTCATCACTACCCTAGGTGCATGTATGAAGACACAAATGGTGTGACTCTAGCTGGTTTGCAACGAGAGAAATGGAAACATTGAGTTCTATATATGTACTATGACTTGAAATGCATTTAAATAAATTAATTTAAAAAAAGAAGTGTAACATTGATTTCAAATTATAGCATGGCTTAATAATCATTTGTTGAATACATGAACCTGAATGGCTATTATAGCAATCCCCAAACAATTTACAGCACACATGAAAAAATAATGTTTATAAGGATATTAGGGTAAATAAATGAAACACCAAGTGGCCAGAGGTGACCAGCCAAAAACGTCCCACAGCCTGAGCTAGGGCAATCACCTAGCTGCTAGAAGGCTGAAAGAGGAGGACATCTCAGCACACCTTCCACATTCACAGCGTCTCAATGTTCTTTGCAACAGAATGAGAAGTTCTGCCTTTGTCTTTTGTCTATATAGCATGTTCCCACTTCTATTACCACAAATTATCTTTAATGTGGGTAAATCCTTCATTCCACATCAACCTGGTGGCACGATTTTTAGGGCTCTGATACCTCACTCACTCCATTCAACTGAGAATGGTCAACTGAAGTGGCCATCATTATCATTATCCTATTAGATGGTGGTCCACATCTGAGCAAGCTAATCTGAGCATTCTCTACTTACTTCTTTCTTTTGTACTGTGAAAGTAAGGTTCTAAGGCTTTGGACTTCCTACTTATTCACAAAGGGAAGAAAGAAACTATCTTGCACACATTATATAGGCCACTCTCATACTGTATAGGCCATGATTAAGTTAAATACCAGATTTAATAAAAACCGTTTGAAGTAATTTAAGATGGATTTCCATCACCTGTAACAAAAAAAAAACCACACCCTAGAATTTTAAAGACCAACTGTGCTGAGAGAAATAAAGAGAAAGAGAGAGAATAAACAGTTAACATGTGTTTTATATCACAAATGTACACAGATTAAGGTAACTTGCTGTATTACTATAAGGGATTCTTTTTTTTTTTTTTTTTTTTTTTGGTACCAGGGTTTGAACTCAGGGGCACTCAACCACTGAGCCACATCCTCAGCCCTATTTTGTGTTTTATGTAGAGACAGGGTCTCACTGAGTTGCTTAGCACCTCGCCATTGCTGAGGCTGGCTTTGAACTTGAGATTCTCCTGTCTCAGCCTCCCTAAGTGCTGGGATTACAGGCTTGCGCCACCACGCCTGACTAAGGGATCCTTTTTTTAAAATAATCTCCAGGCATTACCTGTGCATTAACGAGTCGCAAAATATTATCCTACAAGGTGTCAACACTGAAAGAAAACATTGGTTAGAAGTAGAATCATTACAGAAATGGAAAGGAATAGTAAAATAGGAAGCAAACTGGAATGATTCACATCGTGCATACACCATGAAACAGAGGTACTCTGAATACATGACAGATCCACTGGGAGAATCAGAACAGGAGGGATCTGGTCAGAGTGAAAACCTTTTGTGAGATGTCAGCAGGTAGTTACTTGACTAAAAGGAATGCGCAAGACAAGTGGTGGGAAGGAATTCCAAATATATTAACTTTATATCTTAAATACATTTTTCCCCCTCTAGGAACAGATGATTTTCCAGTAAGAGATGAATATTTCCTTCACCATAGTTGAAAAGAAATGCAAGCAAAAATACAGAGGACAATAAAATGCTTTACTCATTTGGTTACAGAAACCTCCCGTTCACAGGGAATGCATTCTAAAGATGCTATCCAGCAATGGGGGCAGGTGGGGGCCCTCACAGAATACTAGGTTAAATGTATAGTTAGTTTAAAAGGCAGAAAAAGCATCTTATTAATGTCAAATTCTTATTACACTTTAGTTCTGTGCAGACAAAAAATTATTTACACACATTCTAGGATTGCAGGTCAGTACTGCACACAGTAAGGACCCAATAATTTCTGGTGTAGTAAATGACTGAATGAAGATAGGATCAAATTGCAGGAAGTTGAAAATATATTAATGCCTAATGCACCAACAGCTTTATTTTGAATTGATTAATCTGGGTCTACTTTAAAAGATCAATATTAGAATGATATGCACCTTGAAATATCGCAAGAGTTATCAAAAGCATTACAAATTAGCAAGTCCAGTAAAAATTGGAAGAACCAGAATATTGTCCTTGCTTTCAGTTAAAAAAAAAAAAGTTTGTGTTAAGCATATATCAATTCAGAGTAAGAAGAAACTGGGAAGATAAAAATGGGGGAGAATCGAACCATAATATATAACTTTGATATAAATAATCCACAAAGTAAGAATAATCTGTAACTTTAACACTTAAACTTTCACCTGTTACTGTTCCATTATTCTCTTGCTTTACCTGAGAGGAATCTGCTTGAGCTAATTCTGTGGTGACTTTCAGTATCTGGTGAAGGTTTTGTCCCTTATCTTCAACAAGGAGGTGAGCCAGCAGAAGGAAAACATGCCTGGGGATCGCTGTGGTAATAGGGAGCAAGGACTCCACTGCAGCCAGCCAGTCACTTGTTGCGGCTTCTCCTCTCATTACTTCAAGAATCCTCCAGGCTGTGAACATGGAGCCATACATGCTGGTAATGGGAAACGCAAGTGTGCAGGAGAGCTGAAAAATAAACACGAGAAAGGCTTGAATAGCAGGGTGTGGTGGCGCATGCCTGTGATACCAGTCCCTCAGGAGGCTGAGGCAGGAGGATTGCAAGTTCAAGGTCAGCGTGGGCTACCAGTGAGTCCCTGTCTTTCAAAAAAAAATGAATAAGTGAGATGAATATATTCATCAGAAATATATTTCTGATGAATATATTCATCAGAAATATATTTATTCATTTTTTATTTTTTCATTATAAGAAATCATTTCTCCCAACAAAATGAACACAAACTTTGAATTTCTGCCAAAAAGTTCTTCACCCACATTTGAGGTAACAGGATTACACAAAGGGAAAAACAGCTGGTAGATGAAACTAGAACAGTTTATCCAAAGTTTTTCTTATTTACCATTCATTCCTAATTAAAACAGGAAAAAAGTGGATCAATAAGCAAGATCCAGCTATAGTAGAGTTTGGAAAGAGTCACTATCACCAAAAACATATTCAGCAATGAGGAGGACAGAAAAAACACTGCACTTGCCCAGCTCCAGGCCCTCCTAAGAGGCAGCCCAGGGCAGATGGCAGACTTGGACAGAGGACAATTCGTGTTTGTAACAGACAGTATGTTGATAGGAACAGAGTTGGTTCAGCTGGAGCCTGGGAATTCATTAGTAATTGTGAATTCATTAGTAGTTGTGAATTACTTCTGCAATGAAATGTAGCCTGACAGCTCAAATTGAAACAATACCCAGAGAAGATGTTACGTTTCAGCAAATCTGAGAAACGGCTTCTCACAAAAATAGTGCACTCAGGGACAGAGGTGGACAGAACCCTGCATTATGCTATGGGCATAACAGCTTAGGAGAAGCCGCAGGCATTAAAAAAGCATTAGACATCATCAGCTAATAAAGTAATTCAAATCACACAGAATGTGTTGAGACAAATGATAAATCTCTAGATTATAACTGTTACTGAAGGATGACTTGGTGAAGCTTTATAAAAATTTTTCATATAATCCACACACCAGGAAATGCACCCATTCAAAGTTTACAACTCAGTGGATTTTAGTAATTCAGAGTTGGGTAACCATGATCAGAATCTAATTTTAGAATATTTTTATCACCCCAAGGGAAAACCCCATATCCATTAAGTCCCTCCTCATTTCCCCACAACCCCACCCAGCCCCTGAAAACAACTGATCCACTTTTCATTTCTATTCTAGCTATTTTATATAGTACTAAACACATGTGACCTTTTATGACTGGCTTCTTTCATTTAGCATGTTTTCCGTGTTCATCCATATAACAGCTTGTATCAATACTTCATTCCTTTTTATTGTCAAATAATATTCCATCAGATGGACAGACCATATTATGTTTATTCATTCATCAGTTGATGGATATTTGGGTTGTTTCCATTTGGGGTTATTATGAATAATGCCCCTATGAATATTCCTATAAAGTTTTTGTGAGGATGCAAGTGTTCAACTCTCTTGAATATATGTTTAAGAATAGATATGAAAATCATTTGAAAATTAAATGCCACTCTAAAAACAAATGAGGACATTCTATCTGTATTAATAAAAGATCACCCAGGTAAAAATATAAGACACAGATGATATACCTGAAAGGTGGCCAGTATTTTTTATAAGAAATTAAGGAGGAAAGGATTTTATTTTTACTTGCTTATAGATGCAAAGTATCTGGACAAATGTGGAAGAGACTAATCATCACTAATCATCATTTGCTATTTGTGACAGTGAGGCCTGGACCAATGGAATGAAAAGCAAGAATGTTTCTCACCAGACATCATTTTATACTTCCTGAACCACGTGAATATCTTACTATTTCAAAAACAAATCTTAAAACTTCATATCTCAGTTGATATAGCTTTCTCTCTCAAAAAGTGCTTTTCTTCCCACGACAGAATTCATCAATGACTAGGGCCAAGTTCCTTAGGCTAACAATAAGCAGCATTGGATATGAGATTTAAAAGACCAGGACACTAGCACAGCCAGGTCAGCTATTAGTCTCTCTCTAAGCCTTATTTTCCTCATTTCTAAAATCTAAGCAGTGACTAACTTCCTGCCGAGGTTATTTCAGTAGATATGATACAAGAACTAATAAAATACCTAGCACGGTGTCTGAATTTGCAAAATACAGGGAAATAATATCCCTGTAATCTGGGGGGGGGGGGGACTAAAGCCAGAGGATATGAGCATAAAGAAAAGAATTTGGAGGGGCAAGATGGCGGCGTAGAGAGAGGCACCTTCCGGTCTCGCTAAACTACAGACCAAAATTTTGCTACAAAAACTTCTTCCACCCAACTTTTCGGCAGTGGATTACAGTCATCGGCACAGAAAATTTCACTTTTCCGGTCTTCACCGGAGCACGTCTCCAGCAGCAGCGGCAGCCGAGAGCGGCGAGAGCGGCAGAGGCGGCGGCGGAGGAGGCGGCGGAGGAGGCGGCGGCGGCCGCAAACGGCAGCGGCCGCGAGCAGCGGCGGGACAGGGAGACCCCCGCGGCCCCGCAGAACTCGCCAGGGGTAGAAACTGCGTCTACTCGAGAAAATTGGATCCAAGGTCCAATCAAACACACAGGTTCTGGGCAAGTTTGCGTGGTCCCACAACCCCAGCCGTTAGCCACTGGGGAGTGCACCAGCGAGTGCGGCGCTGCAAAGGAAGATCGGGACCGCACCAGTTCTGCTCCAGAGCCCAGGGCGGACAAAGCAACGGAGGGAGCGGATCTGCTAAAGGGAACTTCCACGGGGACACAATCAACAGGAGTTTGGAGACAGCTACTGCGAGCCTCTGAGAATATAATCGAGGTGGGTCATCGGAAAGCAGCTCTGTACAAACTTCTACGGACAGCTTCATCAGAGAACTAGAAATTGACCTGGCTGGGACTATCACGCGAAACAAGAGCCGAGTAAGTCCAGCAAGTAACGAACAACGCCACCTACTGGAGGTGAAAGGAAACATACATGTCTATTCACTTTGAGACTGTTTTTATATATTGATTGTTTGTTTGTTTTGTTTTGCTTGTTTGTTTGTCTGTTTGGGTTTTTTTTCT
>CM053399.1:139780522-139804846 GCA_028644305.1 Xerus rutilus | reverse complement strand
GGTTATTTGAGATGGTCTTTACTACCCCTGGCACATCTATGAAGACTCTAATGGTGTGAATTTATTTGGTTTGCAATCAGAGAAATGGAAAAACAGAGATCTGGTTATGTACTATGACTTGAAATGCATTTAAATAAAAAAAAGAAAAAAGAAAAGAATTTGGAAATTACCATGAGCCATAAGTCAAGTCCAAAGCCGGAATATTACAGAGAAATATAAGAGTAAACAATGAAAGAGCAAATCAATCCCACATCACTTCAAGTATCATGTCTAGGATTAGGTTCTGAAGTTTGTTTGTCTAAGGATAGAGCAGCAGAAGAAAGGCAGGATGTTAAACAGAATGTCATAGAACAGTCTCTGTCCCACTGAGTAACAGCACAATCTTGGGACAAGTACTATAATCGTGTCTCAGTACCAGCTACCAAACCTCAGTTCCCAGCCTACCAGAGGACCTGTGAGAGGCTGCTGGGTGCTGCCTTTCAGAGAACAACGTGGGTGTTTAAAAATAAGACAGGTTTGTGTTGAATCATGGCTCAATAAACAATAAAAGAGCCTAGCTCGGTGGTCCATGCCTATAATCCCAGCTACTCAGGAGGCTGAGGCAGGAGGATCGCAGGTTTGAGGCCAGCCTCAGCAACTCAGCAAGATCCTGTTTCAAAAAGTAAAAAAATCTAGGGATAAAGCACCCCTCAATTCAATCTCTAGTTCAGAAGAAAGACAGTCAGACAGTCTGACTGACCACATTTAAATAAATACTAGAAGGTTGTAAAACATCCTTTAAAGATGTAAAGGAGAAGGGCTGGGATTGTAGCTCAGCGGTAGAGCGTTTGCCTCACATGCGTGAGGCCCTGGGTTCGATCCTCAGCACCACATACAAACCAATAAAATAAAGACATTGTGTCCATCTATTAAAAAAAAAAAAAAGATGTAAAGGAGAAGAGAATCTCTATTTTAAAAAGCTTTTACTAAAAACGTTCAGGTCCATTAAGTGCTAACCATAAGACGTATGTAATAGTGTTTACTTGGGAAAATGGGTCTTAAAAAGAAATTGCAAATATAGTGAATATGGGTTTTTATTAACAGGGAAGAACAACATTTATCTATAATACTGACTAAAACAGGCTTAACAACAGTAAGTAGAGGGAATACAGAAACTCAGACTTGGGAACCCTTAAAAGTACATGTTTGCTAAAAGGTATATTAATTGCTCACTAGATCACAAGATGACAACTGGACTATGCAAAACCTCAAGGGAGTCCTTCCAGCCCAGTACTTCTCCGAGGAACCTAGAGAGAGCTGAATGATTCAGGAGTTATGATAAGTTCTGCCACCCTGTTTTATGTCACTCAGAAGAGGATGACAGATGCACAAGACCTAGGCTTACTAATTCCTTTTGAGCTTTCAACCAAGAGCTCTTAAGACACCTGTGTACTTCAATTCACTGTTTTTCTTACTATTAATTCACCAAAACACTGCTGTTATTTACTTCTAAATTCACCACAAACACAATAAATTGGGGTAAAAAGGAAGAAGAAAAAGGAGAGAAGAAAAAGTGAATAGTATGCATCCTTTAAAGTCAAACAGCCAAAATTTGAATTTCTGCTCTACCCTTCACTACCTATGTTCTAATCTGTTCCCTGGCTTGAAAAATGAGTATGGGAAGAATACTCTCAGGGCTGGAATGCAACTCAGTGGTAGACCACTTACTTAGCATGTGCAAGGCCCTAGGTTCCATCCCCAGCACCACAAAAAAAGAAGAAAAAACCTCTAGGGAAATGCAAATGAAATACCATTTCCTACCCACTAGGATAGCTAAATCCAAAGGCAATAACTATACTTGGAAAGGATGGGGAGAAATTGGAACCCTCAAGTACTATGATAGGGATGTTAAATGGTACAGCTCCTTTGGAAAATAGTCTGGCAGTTTCTTAAACAGTTATGATATAACCTAGCAATTCTATACTTAGGTGTCTACCCAAGAAAAATGAAAACACAAAGCCACACAAAACTTGTACATGAATGTGCATAGCCGCATATTCAAGATAACCAAAAAGTGGAAATAATCCAAAAGTTTAACAGAGGAATGAGAAAACAAAACGCGCAATATCCATACCATGAAAACACTATTCAGCCATAAAAGGAAATGAGGTCCCTGTACATGCTACAACATGGATGACACTTGCAAACATGCCAAAGGGGGGAAACAAGAGTCACACAGGACCACTTATTGTATATGACCCCACTTATGTGAAACCAGTATAGGCAAATCTACAGGAGAAAAAAAGTAGATTAGAGGTTGCCCAGGCTGATGGGTGAGGGTTAAATTAGGGGATGGTGATTGAGGGGTATTGTGGGGGTTTTTTGTTTTTCTGGAGGGGCATGGGTAAAAAGTGTTCTAAAATTGATTTGGTGATGGAAACTCAATCCTGTGAATACACTAAAAGCCACTGAATTATGCTTTAAATGTATAAAGTAATGTAAACATAGACTCCCATTGCATCACCTTAGCAAGTTATTTACCTTCTCTATGTCTCAGTCATCTCTTAGGTAAATGAGACAATAATATTACCTGTCTCAAAGAGTGTGGGGCAAAAATAAACAAGTTAATACACAACAAAGCACACAGAATGGAGCCTGAACATGCAAAGTGCTCAATGAACAACTCCATGAACCAGGTGTTTGGATACTCATTTTACCAGGGTCCAAGGAGGTTCAGTCACTAGTCCAAGGCCACACAACGAGAGGAGAAGGAGATGAAGACAAGACAATGAGGACCGACTTTACAATTATCATGGGAAACATGAGTGGTAGGACAACGGCAATCCATTGCAAATTCCATGATTTTTAAGAGTTAAATATTCAAGATATTTTCTGCTTACTACAACTTCAAATAAAACCTATACTTTGTACTGTTTCATTATCAGGGACCCAAAATACCATAGTCAATTTAAACACACACACACACACACACAAACAAACACACACACACACACACACACACAAATGAATGAAAAAACACATGGTAGACCCCAGCTTAGGCAAGCTATCCCTTAAGTTTTCTGTTGACTAGAATAGTTCCATAGAAGTGAAATTTGCCATTATGCTTAATTACAAGTTTAGCTCTTAAATCTCTTCCCATTCTCACTCATCCACCTTCACCACTTCTAGAATAAATGAATTCATCAAAGTAGCAGGATACAAAATCAATGCCATAAGTCAAATGTATTTCTATACATCAGTGATGAACACTCTGAAAGAGAAATTAGGGAAACTACCTCCATTCACAATAGACTCAAAAAAAAATAAAATACTTGGGAATCAATTTAACAAAAGAGGTGAAAGACCTCTACAATGAAAACTACACAACATTGAATAAGACATTATAAGATGGAAAGATTTCCCATGTTCTTGGATAGGAAGAATTAATATTGTCAAAATGGCCATACTACCAAAAGCATTATACAAATTTAATGCAATTCCAATTAAAATCCCAACAACATTCCTCATAGGAATAGAAAAAAGCAATCATGAAATTCATTTGGAAAACTAAAAGACCCAGAATAGCCAAAACAATCCTTAGCAAGAGGAGTGAAGCAGAAGGCATCACAATACCAGACCTTAAACTACACTACAAAGCTATAGTAACAAAAAAAGCATGGTATTGACACCAAAACAGACATTAAGACCAATAGTACAGAACAGAAAACACAGAGACAAACCTACATAAATACAGCTATCTCATACTAGACAAAGGTGCCAAAAACATACATTGGTGAAAAGATAGCCTCTTCAACAAATGGTGCTGGGAAAATTGGATATCCATGTGCAACAAAAAGAAATTAAACCCCTATCTCTCACCGAGCACAAAACTCAACTCAAAATAGATCAAGGACCTAGGCATTAGACCAGAGATCCTGCACCTAATAGAAGAAAATGTAGACCCAAATCTTCATCTTGTCAGAGTAGGTCCTGACTTCCTCACTCCCTCTAAAAGCTTTCCTGATTCTATCTTACTGGCTGCACCAATTATCTATTATCTCAGCTCCACAGGCACCCATTTGATCCAGCTTTGTGACAATGCAGCAGCACTTTGACACTTCCTACCTCCCATTCTATATGCAAAGTGAGCCCTTTCAATAGAACACACAGGATAGGTGCTGCAAGAGGAGAGTGGTTCCCCCTAGGGTCCCTCGTACTTTGATTTCTCCTACCATGGCCACCAAAGACATGCAGGAGACCCCAAATGGTAGCTTCCTATGAACCAGCTCTAGCGGGCAGCTCCCCAGGAGCCCACATCATCCAGCAAGCTGCAGCCACATTCTCCTCAGTAAGGTCTAAATCTCAGTCTTGATCAGAGAGATCAAGTTCCTTCCTTGGGAAGTCTTCCCCAGTCTTATAGGTAGGAGCTGCTCCCTTCCTTTACTGTTGCAATACTCCTTAGAGAATCATTTACAACTTTTGGTAATTGAATGCTTTTAACTAGTTAATAATTATTTGTATTGAGTGCTTCTTGTTGAAATTTTTCTCTCCTGGGCTGGGGCTATATAGCTCAGTGGCAGAACACTTGCCTAGCATGTGTGAAGCACTAGGTTCTATCCTTAGCACCACATAGAAATAAATAAAATAAAGGCATTCTGTCCATCTGTAACTATCAAAAAAGAAAAAATTCTCTCTCCTGACTGCACTCTGACTTTTTTTTTTAATATTTTTTTTAATTGTTGATGGATCTTTATTTTATTCATTTATTATTTATATATGGTGCTGAGGATCGAACCGAGTGCCTCATGCATGCTAGGCAAGCACTCTACCACTGAGCTACAGCCCCAGCCCCTGCACCCTGACTTTTATCCCCAAAACACTCTTGGAGAGATGGGAAGGGTAGATTCCCCAAGCACTTTGTTGTTTTTTTGCTTGTTTTGTTTTTAACCTAGACAGAACACAATGGGTGGTTTTAAATATCACACTTAATAGCCAAGTAGAAAAGGATCCTGTTTTACACACACACACACAAAGTTGTTCATCTTTTGTTTTAAAAAAAATGGCGAGTTTAATTTTTTTTATATCTTTGAATTTGCATGGTTATCAACACTTCAGAAATGCAACCCTTATAGAATCACAAGGCCCAGGACGTTTAACCTCATTTTCATCCACCAACAGAAATAGACTTCTGAAGAGCTTCTCTAGTTCTCAGTCAAATGCTGTCAGAATCACCAATTGAAAAAGAAATAAAGACAAAATCTGTGGCTTTTACACAGAGAGCTCTCTGCAATAAAGATGGTGAAAGGACCTATGCTCTTATTAGAGAAATACTTTCCTCACTGTTTGAATAAAAATTGAATATTTACTAAGTTTTAAACCATGGATCAAGTACTATGGATGCAAAGATAAATACACAAGGGTGTTATCTTTTTCTTTAAGTATGTGGAAAGGAGAATATTCAGTTTGACAACTGACCAATATATTTTTAACAATTTAAATGTTAATTTAAATTGCTGCAATTTTCTAAATGCCTTAGAAAAACAGCCAAGATTCTTTTCCTCAGTAAGCTCATAATAGAGTTGGAGGCATAAACATGTAACCTCTAAATTAATATACAACATTTTTTTGTGTTTGACTAATGCAAAAAGTACTGGAGGCACAAAGAGAAAGCAATAAATTCTGACTCACTCTTAGCCTGGGCCTTCAATAGGCAGTTCAGGCAGAGGACACAAAAGTGCATTACGTGCAAAGTGAAGATTCAGGAAGAGACCTAGAGAGTGTGGGGCAAGTTGAATCAATGGGTGTGTTTGGAATACAGAGTACTAGACAGGTACAGGTCCAAAAAAAAAAAAAAAATACCAACAGTAAAATGTGGCTTAAATTGTTTAAAGGGTGATCCTGTGTCTACTCAAAGCCTCAATCAAGCAGCACAGTATCAAACCAGAATGTTTATAGACCTAATAGTATTTCTTCCTCATTCTTCTTCTTCACCAGCTGCTAAAGAGAAAGTCTAGCTATTAGCATTGATTAATAAGATTTACACACACCTGAGCAAATAGTAAGCTGAGTCCTTAAGTATTAGAGTTAGGGTGATCCTAAGTAAATACCACCTGTGAATTAAAGGAATCCAAGTCTTGAACATAGTACATCCTGCCCCACTTCTATCCCTACCCCTATTTAGGAGCCAATCTTTGTTCTATATGGGCAAACCAAGAGGTAAAGTAAAAAGCTACTAGAATTCTTTGGTCACATTTTGTTTATTAGGATTGATATAAGAACTTCTTTCTCTTAATGCAAATCAGTTACCTATTTCAAGTTTTAAAGTTTTAACCAAACCACTTAGATTTAGGAAGCTATAATATATATTCAATTTGCCTATACCAATAACTTTGTATTATGTGATCAAACAAGTAATAATAATGATGGACTTTGTTGCTAGAACATGTAACAATATATGATAAGAGATACTCATTTTTCCAGATGAAGCAACTAACGTGCTTCTAGCTTTATTTATGTGGTGCCTCTCTACATGGAGACATAGGATGCTTCACAGGCTTCATTTTATTTAATCCTTATTTCATTCCCATAAAAGTAGGAATTAGGAAGAATTATTTTACCAAGGGAAAAACTGAAAACCAAAAGAGAAGAGGTCTGGCAAATCTAAGCCTAGAACCCAATAATGTAGTATTGTCACCAGACACTGACAATACTACATTATTCTAACAGAAAAGGTGAGACTGAAAGAGTGAGAGAAGTAGGAAGCAAGGCAAGTGATAGGCTGGTTGTCTTCCGGTCGGGGGCAGGAGAGAAGAAACATACATAAGAGACATCAAAAGCCACATGCATGCCAAGGAAGATAGTATAACGCACCATGTTACAAAATAAGTCTTAGTTTGTACCGATTGCAGAACTTCCAGGCATTAGAGAAGCATTTCCCACCTTGGACTCTCCCAGATCTAGCAATATGTCATGCTTAGTATCGTAAGAGGACAGGATTCCATGCTCAAATACATTAAAGCCGCACACACAAAGAATTAGTTTCTTTTCTGCAAGATTTCCAGGACCTTTAATGACTAACATACACTGGAATCTCAAAGAAGAAAGTGTTAGACAGCATTTCCAAAACTTATTTCACAATAGGACTCCATCCCCTCCTCCTGGTGCAGAAGAATGTACTAACATCTCCTACGCACTGCCTAGCAGAGCAGTGAAATTCAATGATGAAGTTCATACCCAAACAGATACGGCATCAGGAGTGGAGATGATCTGCAGAGACAGAAAACTCACATGGACACCTTAAGAGAAACAAGGACGGACTCATTACCTTTTGGAGGTCATCTCTGTAACACTCCTGCTGTACCATTTCCAAAAGGTTCAAGGCCAACTGCTGCCTAGAGGGACTGTCCTCATCAAAGGACATACAGTCTTCCAAAGCAGTAGAAGACAGTATCTGCAGCAGTGGCATCACGAGCAGCAGAGACGACTTTGGGATTTTCTGACCCTCAGCAAAAGAGAGGAGCTTCAAGGCTAATAGGCAAAATAACAATTCACATTTTTAAAATTGATACCACAGTCAAACAAAATGCTAATTTAAGTGACATGTCAGAGTTTTCCCACTCCTTTATAACTAGATCAGACATGTACTTGGATAAATCTCATCAAAAAAGGAAATAAACCGGGCGCGGTGGCTCAAGCCTGTAATCCTAGCACTTAGAGAGGCTGAGACAGGAGAATCGCGAGTTCAAAGCCAGCCTCAGGAACGGTAAGGCACTAAGCAACTCAGTGAGACCCTGTCTCTACATTGAAAAAACACAAAAATAGGGCTGGGGATGTGGCTCAGTGGTCAAGTACCCCTGAGTTCAATCTCCAATACCAAAAAAAAAAAAGGAAATAAAAGGAGCATAAAAGTTCACTGTTATTTAAAACAAGCTATTTATGTATGTAACTGAAAAAAATCATGCTTTTTGAGAAAACACATGTATCAGATATAAATCAATTCCCTTTTAGGTCAATATTTTTTTAAATACAAGTCAACATTTTTCCTTTGTAATCTCTTGGATCCTACGATTGCTCTCAACAAATAGCCAAGAGACCAAAAGTTCTTGTTGAGTGATAACCAACACACATGCTTCCCTCACTAACCAGCTGAGAACTGTGTTAGCAGATTAGATGAGACAGCACAACTGCCCTTTAGGTATATTTGCTAAGAAGCAGATCACAAAGTCTCAAAGTCTGTAGGTAGCTTTACAAGAAAACTCATTTTTTGAGGGGATTGAATTCAGGGGTATTCGACCACTGAGCCACATCCCCGGCCCTATTTTGTGTTTTATGTAGAGACAGGGTCTCACTGAGTTGCTTAGCATCTCGCTGTTGCTGAGGCTGGCTTTGAACTCGCGATTCTCCTGTGTCAGCCTCCCTAAGTGCTAGGATTACAGGCATGCGCCACTGTGCCTGGCTTAAAACTCATTTTTGATAAGTAATATTTTTCATGTGAAAACTCAGCATACACATCAGAAACATATATACAGATGTGCAAGAACTTAGCTATACGTTTCATTTCCCCTATACTATTACCTGAATGAGTTAAGGCACAAATATACTTTTTTTTTAACAGTATTCTTTCACGAACTCTGATTTACTAAAAGATGTTATCTATAGGCTTCAGAGCTAAATTATCAAAATAGTCAATTGAATTCCCCCACTATCTCCTAAAAATTTCTATAAGCCTTAAATCATATCCATGAGTTGTCATTATTTTAAATCATCCTGATGCCAAACCTTAACATGATCTGTTGTGTTTATACAAAACCATTACTCTAATGCTAATAACTTAATTTTTTGCCTAGATATTGGTATTAATCCATAATTGTGGGAGCTATTATGAAAATCCATTATCATTACTAAAATAGAAAATGCATATACATATTTCAATCTTATGAATTCTCCACACATTTTTATAAGTTGCTATTATAATCAAGCCTAATGATAATTATAAAGCACATTATAATAATGTTGGAGATATTTTTAATTTAAAAAATCTGAAAATAAGTATCCTTCTGGCTGTCTGATGTCTTTGAATAGCCATTCTCAATATTCTGTTACAACAGTCCATCTTTGCTTTTCAAGATAACACACTGGTTTAGCAGTTCTCAGTATGATTTATTCATCTAACTCGGGCAACTTCAAATCAGACACTGATTTAGTAGAGAAAGAAAAGTCCATCAAACAAATAATAAAATATTTGAGTGTTTGATCTAGTACCATTCTTTTATTATACATGAGCCACACTATAGTTGTATGGCTTCAGAATTAGAAATGTGCTTTCTGTGGGGCTATGAAATTTTGTCAAGAACAAATAAAATCCATTTATATAAAAAGTCCAGAAAAGGTAAATCTACAGAGACAAAAGGCAGATTAGTGTTTTGGGAATGAAGATTACAAACAGGCAGAAGAAATTAAGGGATGACAAAAATATTCTGCAACTGGCTCATGGCGCTGGTTGCACACATCTATAAATTTACTAGAAAATACTTTATTGTACATATTAAATGGTGAATTTTATGGTCTGTAAATTTTGCTTCAATAAAATTTTTTTTAAATAACAAAACTATTGCTGTCAGAGGAGCAGCACTGGTAAATTACACATTTGGGAAGATCCCATGTGCATTGCAGTAAGAAAAGAAATGAAAGAGGGACATAGATCAAAAAGGGAATCAGGAGGAATGGCATGAAGGAGCAAAGGCTGACAGGCAAAGCAGGGTGGGAATCCAAGTGAGAGTCAAGAACCTCCTCCATGTACTACAGCCACTTTCACAGATGTATCGTAATAAAAGATCAATTTACTCAAACTCACAATGGATTAAAATGCCCAGAGGAGTGAGCTATCCAATAGGTATTTATCTCAAGCACTTCTCAAAAACAAGTATGGGGGTTTATGAACATATCCTGGCAATATATAATTTAGACTGATCCCCCATTACTACATGGGCTAATCAGACCAAGCAAAATGAGGCAGCATTAATGAAAAAAAAAAAAAACATTTTAAAGGTGTGTCTTGTTTGCTAATCTGCCAGACCGTGCAACTTGATTTTTAAACCACATTCTTCTAAATTAGAACATTTTCGCCTCCTCTTCTCCACCCTCTCTTAAGTCAACACTGGATAGATAGTCTTTCATTTGTTCTAGCTAGTTAATACAATAACCATAAATCAAATCCTGTTCAATGTAGCACCAACTGTGAGTAACAAAGGTGGAGAAATTTTTTAAAAAACAAACACAACCTGCTAAACACTTATTGTCTTTCAAGGGTTTTGTATTATTGTTTCTGATTTTGGTGTACAATTGTGAATGAAGTAATATGTCCTTCAATACATTTACAAGTGCCATTGCCATGGTTTATACTATAGCCTAATGTGCATCCAAGACACTGAGTAAACTGTGGTATATGAAACCTGACACAAGATGAGGAAAAAAAGGTTCTACTTTGTAATGATTAATAAGGAAAATTCCAGAACAGAAACTCAAAATACACAGGATAGCATTATATCCAGTTCAATCGACTCCTGCCAACATTCATGGTACATTTACATTTCATTCTATTTACCTAGACTTAAGATTGGCTTCTGCTGACTTGCTGGAGTCTGTAGAAGAAGTAAAGCTATTCCAATTATGACCAATTCAACAGGGAAATCCTAAAAAAAAAAAAAAAAAAGACAATGAAAGAGTTGAAGAGGTTTCCAGAACTAGGACTTCCTAACATTTAACGAAGAACAGTATATTTAACGTGAATAACTGCAGGTTTATTATACAACATTTCTTATGCAAATCCATGCTAACAAAGAATGGTGAATGCCACACAGTCAGAAATAAATTCAAAATGTTATATCATATGGCCAAAGAACAACAGGCCTAAACCAAAATAATTCACAAGGAAAGCTCCTTAACACAAATTGACAAGTCTTCAACACACTCAGTCTTTGGAAACCATTAAAAATTAGTGGAAATACTGAATTTAGGAACACTGCACATCTGAAAAGTAATTCAATTTTTCTACTTATCCAATTCACACAATCCATCCATATAATTTGCACAATGAATTAAACAAATTTTAATAAATTATGCTATTACAGTAAAAGAAATATTATTGCCAAGAAGGCAGAGATTATTTTTTAATTATAGTAATTTATTAAGCATATTTAAACATAGCAAAGCAATAACCATAGAAACAGAAATCATTAAGTTCACCAAGAATATAAATAAAATGAAAGAGATATGCACATTAAGTTCTATTAAATGCAAGTGACATTATTTGAGGCTTCTAAATAAGGAAAACAATATATAATACAACTAAGAAGAAAGATCTATCCAGCTAAAATTTTAAATTTTATGGATGTACCTGAGGAGCTAAAATATCTATGAATCACGAGGACAAGCAAAAAGCAAAATAAAAATCTGTGAGGAAGAGCCATATGTTTAAAAAAACTTGACGGCAAACAATTTAGTCTGATACACTCAAAAGTTATAGTCTTGGAGATGCTATCAACTCTGACACAAATTAATAAATATCCTACATCTCAGTTTTACTATTTGAAGAGTGAAATTAATCAAACTTCAAAACCTTTTAACATGTTTGTTTATGGAATTTAGGAGGGAAATAAAACACCAGAAAGAAAGAAACTAACTTTAAATTTTTGTAAATGAAATATATTCTAATTTGTTTTTTGTTTAATTTTTGGTACCAGGGATTAAACTGAGGTGTGCTTAACCGAGCCACTTCTCCAGCCCCTTTTTTTATGTATTTTATTTAGAGACAGGGCCTTGCTAAATTGCTGAGGACAGCTTTTAATTTGGTGATCCTTCTGCCTCAGCCTCCCAAGCCGCTGGGATTACAGGCATGTACCACAGCACCGGGCATATTCTAATTTACATATTTGGAACTTTGTCCAGTTTCAAATACAATTGAGAACAATGGAACAACTTATCTATTTAATAAATGCATATTAAAACAATACACTAAACAGTATATATCATCACATCATTCTTTGCAATATTTTTCTCAATTTTAGTATCTGTGTATCAATATAAAACAAAAGCCAGCAATATCATTTAAATTCCAAAATGACTAGCTTTCAAGAGGATCAGAGAGAAATAAAAGCATATCTGTTTACTAATACTATCACTGGAATCCTTTTTCATCCCAGAGATCACTGCAAGGGCCACAAAGTAGTATTTTAGGGTTCTGAAACAAATTGAAACATTTAGTGGGTAGAACTTAAGGGCATGCAATCATAAATGATAATGACCTTCTCCAGGAAGACTGAGACTGGTCTCTGCAGAACAGAAGGTAAAAGAAAAAGAACTGGACGCTCAAGACATCAAAAAGAAAGAATTGTCAATGATGGAGATTTAGACTAGATAAATCTTAAATTGCTTACAGTTCTGAGGTGTTAAAAGGTTTATGTTTGATTGATTTTTAATGGCCACAGAAGTATCGTGCCACTTAATGAAACTTTCATAAAGCCTGTGCCATTTCCAAGCCTCTAGGTACTGCTATACTAACTGGCTTCTCACCCGAGGTCCATGGCACAACTCTTTGCTTCCTGCCCCAGAATAGCAAGTTCAAGTCCCATACAGCAAGGCCTGACAAATTGGCAATAGGACCCCATGGATAAATGCTTCTTCCCTTATTATGGATATTTCTAGAGGATTCTACGACATTTCTCACAGGGCTTCTCAGAATATTCTGTGGAATGGAGCAACTGGTTGCTTATAGCAATGTCCTATTTGGCATTTCTCATATTGCCTCTGTCCTTCCATCATTCACTCATCTTGTCCCATTCCCACCTGCTTCCTGGGATCACATTTGCAAATGAACTCCAGCCACATAAGCTTTTGTGATCACTTAGGCTCTGCTTTTGCCTTTAAAGAAACTGAGGTTAACACAGAACCTATATAGGAATAGGAAATACAAGAGAGGAGCGAATGCCTCCACACCCAGCCACAGACGTCAGGGGATTCTTAATAACAGAAAACACTTGGAGTCCAAACTTTCTGTCCTCAATTCAAGTAAAAGATATCACTGAACACCTCTCCTGAACCAGGCATATGTTGGTACATATGCTGGCTGCAGGAATACTACTGTAAACAAAATAGTCCCCTTTCTCTAGACATGTATAATCTGGTCATGGAAAACTATTTTTTAAAAAAGTGAAAACAGGTGTAAGAAAATCTACATTCACAGACACGATGAGGAAGGTAGCCCAGCTCCAACAGTCGCAGGGCCACATCTTTGTACCCACCCTGTACTCTGACAGAGCTGACTAAGCCAAGCCAGGCTGAACAGATCATTTTTCCTAGGAAAACGATCCTTAAACTGAGATACATAATAAAGGTGGTTGCAACTGTGTAACTTGCTGGTGGTGTCTTAGAAATAAATCCCTTGTTCCAGACTCCTAAAGCACAAGAAATAAAATCTAGAATCAATAAATAGGATGGATTCAAACTAAAAAGCTTCTTCTCAGCAAAAGAATCAATGAGGTGAACAGACAGCCTAAATTTTGGGAGCAAATTTTTGCCATACGCACATTAGATAGAGCACTGATCTCCAGGATATATAAAGAACTCAAAATACTTAACACCAAAGAATCAAACAACCCAATCAATAAATGGACTAAGGACATTAACAGACACTTCTCAGAAGAAGATATACAATCGATCAACAAACATATAAAAAATGTTCAGCATTTCTAGTAATTAGAGAAATGCAAATCAAAACTACTCTAAGATTTCATCTCACTCCAGTCAGAATGGCAGTTATCAAAAATACAAACAACAATACGTGTTGGCAAGGATGTGGAGAAAAAGGCACACTCATACATTGCCCGTGGGACTGCAAATTGGTGCAACTAATCTGGAAAGCAATATGGAGATTCCTTAGAAAACCTGGAATGGAACCACCATTTGACCCAGCTATCCCACTCCTCAGTCTATACCCAAAGGACTTAAAAACAGCATACTACAGTGATGTAGCCACTTCAATGTTTATAGAAGGGGCTAGGGTTGTGACTCAGTGGCAGAGCGCCTGCTTCACACATGTCAGGCACTGGGTTCAATTCTCAGCACCACATAAAAATAAATAAAGATGTGTCCATTTATAACTAAAAAAAATTTTTTTAAATATTTATAGCAGCTCAATTCACAATAGCTAAACTGTGAAACCAACCTAGATGCCCTTTAATAGATAAATAGATAAAGAAACTGTGCTATATATACACAATGAAATATTACTCAGCATTAAAAGAGAATAAAATCATGGCACTTGCAGGTAAATGGATGGAGTTGGAGAACATCATGCTAAGCGAAGTAAGCCAATCCCAAAAAACCAAAGGCCAAATGTTCTCTCTGATGAGATGATGCTGATCCATAATGGGGGAGGGAACATGAGAAGAATGGAAGAACTCTGGTCAAAGGAGAGGGAAGGGGGAGGGGACATGGGTGCAGGAAAGATTATAGAATGAGATGGACATCACTGCCCTAGGTACCTGTACAACTGAACACATGGTACGATTCTACATTGTGTATAACCAGAGAAATGAAAAGTTGTGCTCCATTTGTGTACAATGAATTAAAATGCATTCTGCTGTCATGTATACCTAATTAGAATAAATTTTCTAAAAATTTTAAAAAATAAAAAAAAGAAATCCCTTGTTCCTAGCCTTTCTGAAGCCAGAATGTTTATTTTACCTGTCCTTCACTTTGAGAACTATCCATTTTCATCCCAATTAGTATCATGTTTGCTTAATTTTGTTGCTTTGAGTATATTTATTTTGTTTGAAATGTAAAAAACCATACGATATGATCATTCAAATTGATCAACAATAGCTCACCTAAACCCAAATCTGCCAAACCTAATAGTGTCTAAGAAATAAATTAATTTAGTATACAATGATATGTCTCTAACTTAACAGTAGAAAGAAAAAAGGAGAAAAGTTAATGTAATATTTGAACTAAATATTCACTGATACCCAGTGGAACAGGAATGTACATTTAATCTCAGAATAAATCATAAGTGCTTTATTTTACTTCATTTTACTTCAAGTTAGTGTGCACTTAAGCCTTAAAGGATATATGTTTTCAATTAATTTTCCTTACTTTTTGACCTCAGGAATACTGACATGAGGGTAAGCAGCAAAAAGCTTTCAAAACAAAATACTTCAACAGTTCTACTCATTGTTACTCCCTTCTAAAATTGTTAAAATGTTGAGCAAAATGGAGAGAACATAAACATGACCTTCTCTCACAGAAATTCTTTTATTGTTGTCAATGAAATTAATATTTTGTGATTCTAGGTTACAATAAAAAAATTCTTAATTGGACTCAAGAGCCAAATTGAAGAGACTCCAATTGTCCAAAAATAGGACATTTCAACTTCAAAAGGGACAGTATCCTCTGTACATTGAAATACAATAAATATGTTGAAATTTGTAAGTTCATAATGACATTTCTAGAAATTGGTAAATAAGGGAAAAAGGAAGAGTCATGTATTTATCCTGCATTTCCTATATAAACTCTACCACTAGATAATCAAACAGTAGGTGAGTTTCCTTTTAAAGAAGCATTCCAGATAATAAGAAATGACAGAAAATTATCATTTCTGGAATTCCCAATGATTAATCGAACTAAGCAGTGAGTATCTATAGCTACTAACATTATACAAAGAAAAGCAACACACATTATGTATCCCTTGATGAAAGGACACACCACCCCCATATTCTTGGATGCAAAATAAATAAGTCATTTTGAATCTGATCAGCCTCTAGACCTACATTTTTTCTTTATGAAAGCTTTATAGTTATGCATAGCAGTTAAGTTACATCCTGACAAACCCATACATAGAATTCAATTTCAGTTCATGAACCTCTCCATTTTTCCTGCCATCACCCTCACCCTCTTCCCCCTTCTCCTTCCTCTATTCTACTGGACTTCATCTTGCTCATCTATTTATTTATATTTGATTGGTTCTTTACTTATGCATAAAGGTGAAATTCTCTGTGCTATATTTATATGCACACAACATGGTTTTTTAACAATTTATTCTATATTGCCTTTCCTTACCCATCCCTCCACTCCGCCTCTTAATCATCTTCATTACTGGTTCTCCCTTTATCTTTATAATATCCTATCCTTTCCTCCCCCTTCCCTTTATTCTACTCTAGTTTCCACGTATAAAAGAAAACACTCAACTTTTGAGTTTGAGTTTCTTTCACTTAGCATGATATTCTCCATTTCCATCCATTCACCAACAAATGCCATAATTTCGTTATTCTTTATGGCTGAATGGAACTCTATTGTGTATATATACCACAATTTCTTCATTCATCTATTGGCAGGCATCTGGTTTGATTCCATAATTTAGCTATTGTAAATTGTGCTGCTATAAACATGGATGTGACTGTGTTGTCATAGTATGCTGATTTTAGATGTTTTGGGGGAAAGGAGTGGGATAGCTGGGCCATATGGGTTCCATCCCTAGTTTTCTGAGGAAACTCCATACGGCTTTCCAGAGTGGTTGTAGTAGTCTACAGTCCCACCAACAATGCACAAGTGTACCTTTTTCCCCACAAATAAAGCTAACTACCTTTGAACACAGAAACATGTTTAAGTGCCTTATGAAGATGTAATCAGCAAAATCCAGAATGTAGAAAACTCTGCAGCTCATACAAGCCAGGTTTCCCAAAAATAAACTACAAGGAGGAAAAAGAAAATGGAGAGGGAATAAAAAAGGGACTGCCTGTAGTTTAAAAGATATCTAAAGGACACATTACACAAACACATATACCCACTCACCCCAAAATTGTATTATGGTGTTTAGAGATATGCACCTAGATAAGACTAACAACATGCAAGGAAATGATGACTACAAGTTGTGACAGTCAGTGGAAACAGGAGTTCGTGCTTAGGAATAACATGAGGTTTACCTAAGAACACTAAATTCATAGAAAAGAACTGGTAAGTCATCTATAAAATAATTGTCCACAAAATATTTTTGATATTTTATAAATTATTTATCCTCATGTATCTCACATTATATTTATTATATATAATTTACCTACCATAAGCAATACATTATATATTATTAATATATGTATTTGTACATCTAATAGATTTGATATAATTACATAATAAATGGCAAAACGATCATATATAAATACATAAATATATATACCATTTTATATATAACATACAACATATAATTAAACAAAATATATTATCTAGCATCTTGGTATACATGAAACCATTCTAATCAAAAGATTAATAGATAATTTACTTGAGCTTTCCGTGGCTCCTATTTTGCACCAAAAATCAACATTCACTATTTCCTCACCTGACATTCATGACCCTATTCCAATTATTTTCACTACCATCACTCAGCTGAAACCACTTTCTCCAATGTGAACCATAACTTTTATTCACTGCATTCTCATAATACTTTATGTCCCTTACATCGCCTCTTCATGACACATAATGTTGTTGACCATTCTTCCCTAAGATATTCCTTACCTTGACTTTCATGCCATGTGTTTTTTCTTATCTTACAATTCTTCTAGTCTTACTTTCTCAGACTCCTCTTTATCAGTACTCTCCAAATATCAACAACCCTGAAGTTCCATCCCAAGCCCTCTCAGCCCATCCCATGGTTAAAACTCCTCCCCACAGTATATGTCTACAAATCTCTACCTTTAGCCTTGGCCTCTATTCTGGGTTTCAAACAATATATCAGCAACTCATGATCCATGCACTCTTCAAACCAAGCATGGCTGAAACCAAATTAATTATCTTCCCTCCAACATTCACTTCCATTTTTCAAAGTGAATGGCACTATCCAAAAGCCCAAATAGAAAGTCGCCACTCTACAAAAGTTGCCTCTTTTTGACCATCTAATCAACCACAAAATCTTACCATATCCTCTCCATGGTTCTCTTTCCCCATTCCATTTCCTAATTTGATCCTTGGTGTGGGCTGAATTATATCCACTCAAAATTTATGTTGAGGCCCCAACCTCTTAAGTAACTATTATTTGGAGTAAGGAGGAAGTTATTATTTAATGAGTTCATAGTGATGGATCCCTAATCCAATAGGGCTAATGTCTCCATAAGAAGAGACATCAAAGAACTCATAATCCATCTCAACATGTGAGGACTCTAAGAGTAGACAGCCATCTGCAAATGAGGAAGAGAGTACTCACAAGAGACCTAATTGAATAGCACCCTGATTTTGGGCTTCCCAGCCCCCAGAACTGTGAGAATAAGTTTCTGTTATTTAAGCCACCCAGTCTGTGGTATTTTGTCCTAAGACACCTGCCTCACTTCCTGCTCTATTAGTATTGCTCTATCTGAAACGCTCCCAACTCTCCCACTAGAACCATCTTACACACACACAAAAATAAAGGTGCCTCTATGATGAAAGGTCTTCTGTAGCATGCCATTATCTGAAACATAAAATGTAAACTCATTTGTGTGTCATAGAAGAGGGCTCAACTTTATCTTCCTCAACAATGCTTAATCCTTCAATAATGCTCAAATCAATGTTCTTGTTTTCTGAAGAAGTCATGCCTGCCGACTCTCTCAGGCTTCTGTATTTAAGCACATGCTGATCTCCAAGCTGAAATGTCCTTCCCAACCTCTGGATTGTACTTAACTCCTCTTCTGTTTTCAAATCCCAATCCATGCTTTACCTCCCTTAACTCCCAATACTCTGTAAATATACTCCCCTAAAAACATTCATTTTATGGTAATAAAATAGTTATTTACATGCTTGTAAGTCCCTTGAGGTCACAGAATGTATTTTATAGGGCCTGTTCAATAGCGATTTCAATACATGAATAAATATCACAAAGGTAGATCCTTAACTAATGCTCTAAAGAGTATTTAATGATTCATTTTTATAAAAAATAGTAGTACATTAGTATGATCTAATTATATTAGATCAAACCACCTTTAATATCACCACCCAGTTAAGTGATAACTGACACATTATATTTTCTTGCTATCCTTACCTCCTTCAGAAGTTCAACGCTGCGGTCTAAAAGCTGAATTAAAGATGAGCATTCCCCGGTTATCTTTAAGCTGACTTCACAGATACACAGCAACTGCAGGGTCAGCTGGGTCAGCTGAATCTTCCAGAAAACAGGATGACGCAAAAGACTTAAATATAATTCCTCAATAAACAGCATCACTTCTGTTGTCTGTATCAGATCTTTTATCTGCTTATGAAAGATATATAATATATATATATCATTAAAATAATATACATATGACAGGATAATGTTAAACTATGCAAGAAGTTTTTAACAAAATAGTTTTCTCTAAACCCATGAAGACATAAAGAAGATGAAGTAAGTGAAATAACTCAAGTGTTAAAACACACAACTGTCCCCTCCTTTTGTCACTAATCAAAATACAATTTGCTACTGTTTTTGTTACTACCCCCTGGCACAAATTCTTTTCATTTATTTTTCTAGCTTCTCTGAGTGCAGATGTCTTAAGACAAATTACATGAGAGTGCCGAGGGAAGTGGTGAAAAAATGTTGAGGGAAATTAATTCAAAGCTGGTTTTGAATTCTTTTAGTGAACTCTCCTCCCTACAGTTCCAACATAGAGACCTGGTGGTAAGGATGAGCATCTCATTCTAATGAACTAGGAAGTCCTACATCTGCAAGATATTAGCTAAACAACCGTAGCTGAGAGCATCGTTTCCATATTGGGAAGTTGTGATAAAAGACCTTATTTAAATGGTAGGGTGTCTTCTCAACAGGCTAATGTATTAGATAAGAAAAACTTGGGTACTCTTGAAAATCTCAATTCAATTCAAACCCAGCTGCTCTGATCAAAATTCTGGAGTTGGTATTAAGGATATGTCCTACTCACAGACACACTGGCATTTCCCAGAGATTACAAATGATGAACCATCTGCTTCAATCAGGATCCTTGTGTCTGTTAAGTTCATCAAGAGGAAAGCCTGCAGTGGACCAGCTGTACCTTTCACCAGTGGTTACCACCAATATAACCCCAAATTGCTATAAGTTAGACACACAGATGAAAGTTAGTTCCTAGCAAAAAAGAAAAAAAAATAGTAAAAGATCAAAGGGGAAAATGGCAGAAAATATTGTTATAAAAAAAATATGTGGGGGCTGGGATTGTAGCTCAGCGGTAGAGCACTTGCCTCGCATGCGTGAGGCCCTGGGTTCGATTCTCAGTACCACATACAAAGCAATAAAATAAAGACATTGTATCCATCAACAACTAAAAAAAAATTAAAAAAAAAAAATATGTGAATAGCCCAGTAGATGATTTTGAGCATTTTTGTTTTGTTTTGTTTTGTTTTAGGCCAGGGATTTTTTTTGCACAGAGTAGAAAAGTTCAAAGGTCACTGAGAAAAGAGATGGATTTAATACAAAAGCTTAATGTTTATTTTATGGTACATTTCCTTGAGTGCCTTTTTTGTGCACATTTGGAACTTCACATAATTAAAGAAAAAATTCAGAAGACAACCTCAGCAAGTTAGCATTAAAGGCCCTCCCCAGTCTTCAGCATTATCAAAATTCTTAATTTTGATGTAATGTTCTATCTTTATGTAGAAATAGGTCATGGATAATATGTGATGACAAGAGTCACAATAAAAATTAAAAGAACAATTCCACAAACATAAAACAGAAGAGTAATTGGTATGAGAAGGAAAAATAGGAGATTCACTGACCATATTCTCAAAGGATGACATGGCTGTTTGTTAAAAATTACTTTAAATGTGATTCTACCCCAGTGCATATGGGTTGGATCATACCTACAGCACTGTATTCGGCTCAAAGCACATTTCACAGTGGCACATGAGCACCAATAAACTAGAGAATTGCTGGCGAAAGAGAATGAAAAGTCTGGAAACCATTTCATATGACAAAGTATAGTAATGAAGACAAGAGAGAAGGGAGGAAGGGAGAGGAAAGAGAAGAAAACAAGACAGAATGCAGATGGACTTTTTAAAAGCTTATTTTGTCTATTATGGGAACAATAGAGACTGATGGTTACTTTTTTTTTTTAAATAAAGGTCAAAAGAAAAACTTGATTTAAAAAAGGAGGGTGCCTTACAAAATGGTATGCTTGTCACTAAAATATCCGATCAGTCACAAGATGGTCATCTTTTAAGAGAAAATCAGAAATACCTGTAATAAGTGGGGAACTGGATTTTGCTACCTATAAGGCTCCTTTCTACACTCAATTTATTATAGTAAAGCTGATTTGTTAAGTGATGAAACTTAATTATGTCACTAATTCCAAATGATGCTTCCTTTATCTTTACATGTATCTTAATATTAGCAAGCCAAATATTCCCAGAAATATTCAAAAAGCTCATTTCTACCAGTATTTAAGCTTTTTGTGAAGATGAAGGTGAACATTCACCAAAAAGCAAAGAACAAGATAATGTAGGCATGGTGTGGGAGAAAAAAATGTACCCTAGCTCAGGACATTCTGCTTATACACTGCTTTATTGCCTGCACAAAAAAAAAAAAAGGCTTTACAAAAGCCACAGGAGAATTCATTTTAATTAACTTTGCTCTGCCTTGATTACAGGAAAAGCCTATTTATGAGTCACAAAGGAAAGATGCACTCTAGTCACTCCTTGCTAACCCAAACTTAAAACAGGTCATCTGTGACCTCAAGTGATCATTTTGAAATACATTCACAGATTCCCTCCACCAGCTGAGCAGCATGTTGCTCTGATTCCAAGCAAACAGCGAACCTCCACTATGGGATGGGATAGCCTGATAAATGAACTGCTACACCAAAACAATACCACACTGGCAACTGTATTTTTAAAAATCTGCTCTTGTAGAAACATTAGCTCAAATTTCTCTCTCCCATGAGCTCCTCAACATTCTATCCACATCTCTAAGAAACATCTTTCAATCATCTACTTTCAATTATAAGAATTTATATACTTGTCTTCATTCATTCATTCATTCATTCATTCGTTCGTTCATTCATTCTACTGTGGATGTTTCAAGAGCAGCATCCATCAGGGCCACCACATATGCCATAAGGAAAAAGGTAGACACTGGAATGTAGCACTCAGTTGGCCAAGATTTGCACCCTGAATTGTATCTGCCCACAGACTCACCTTTTCTATAACTTTACACAAAGAGTTTTTTTTTTTAATTTCCTTGTACCTCTCCCAGCGTCTAGCGTAAGAGAAACTCAACTCAAAATCTTTTCCCTGCTAACTCTCTTTTAAAAAGTTTTATTCCTACTAATCCCAAGAGAGACTGTGCTGATTTATATTTCCAAGAATTTAATTAATATAGCATATATTAACATTATATCTAGATATGGTTCCTTTATGTTCTCCAAAAGATTGCAAGCATTTCTAGAACCAGGATTGTCTCCAAATTCATCAAATCGCATAGGATCTGGAACTACTTTACACATTGATAGTAACAGTCAACTCTTGCAGGTACTAATACATTAGGGAAAGAAGACCTTACCTGCAAACATGGAATCATGTCACAACACAGCTGAAGTATCTGTTGCTCCAATATTGATGGCTGTGCTTCATCACAGATAACCCGAGGTTGAAGTAAGACTTTTAGCAGGGATAGTCGGAGTTTAGCATATTCTTGTGACTGGGATGGTTCGCAATATAGATACCATAGAAATGGTGCCATTATTTGAACACATGAAACTTCTGACCTGCAAGTTGTATACTGCATTAGCTATTGTGAGTTAAATACACTACAAGAATCCTGGCATGTATCAATTTATAGTTCATGACATATCAAACTACCATACCATCAACTGTAATTTTTCTTCTTTAATTCCACTATGACCTAACTAGATCTATGACAAATTTCTTTGTACACTGAGAGAAATGACAATACTGAAGGCCACGAGACAACTGCCCAGAACTAGGAGTCTCTTTTGCACAATAGTATCTACAATCTTCAGGATCAGTTTTTGTGAACATCAGAATCATCTGAGAAATTTTTTAATATCATAGATGTCAGGATCTACTCTCCAGTATGACTATTATGGTACAAGATGTTCCCCAAAAGCTTATGTGTTAGACAATACAAGAAAATTAGGTGAAATGATTGGGTTGTGAGAGCCTTAACCTAGTCAATGCATTCATCTGCCTGAATGGATTAACTGGGTAGAAACCATAGGGAGGTGGGTGTGGCTGGACAAGGTGAGTCACTCAGGGCATGCCTCTGGGGTGTATATTTCCTCCCTGGTGAGTGAGGGGGTGTCTTTCTCTCTCTCTCTGTTTCCTGGTTGCCATGTCCTGAGCTGCCTTCCTCCTCTACACCTTTCTGCCATGATGTTCTGCCTCATTCTTGGGCCCAGAGCAGTGGAGCTGGCCGTCTATGGACTGAGACAGTGAGCCCTAAATAAACATTTCCTCCTCTAAAATTGTTCTTGTCAGATCTTTTGGTCACAATGGCAAAAAGAAAGTTGACAAACAATGACAGAGGCATGTGGTTTTGGGAAACTCTGTAGGTGAGGATCTATGTAAAACAAATCCATACAAACATCCTAAAATGATTATGATGACAGCTAACATTTACAGTATTCTTTTTATCTACAATTTTGCTTTCTGCAGCTTCAGTTACCCTCAACCAGTCTGAAAATATTAAATGGAAAATTCCAGAAACAACTCATAAGTTGGAACCACACACTGCTCTGAGTAGCACTGACAATATTTCATAATACCCCACTCTGTTCCTCCTAGGACATGAATCATCCTTTGTTCAGCATGTACATGCTGCATATGACATTCACCCATTAGTCACTTATCAGCTATCTCAGCTATCATATCAACTACTGGGGTACCACAATGCTTATGTTCCAATGACCTTTACTTAATAATGATAACAAAACACAGAGTAATGATGCTGGCAATTTAGATATGCCAAATCATAAAGTGCTTCCTTTAACTGAACACTCAATGACAGTACAGGGGAAAAAATTATAAGCTGCAGTTGCTAGGATCCATGGTAAATATATTGCTGCTAATATTTTAATCTTTATTTTCTCTTTAACTGAAGAGGTTCTTGTTATGTTGCTCAGACTGACCTTGAACTCCTAAGCTCAAGCAATCCTCCCTGCCTCAGCCTCCTGAGTAGCAGGGGCTACAGGAACATGCCAGCCTGTCCACCTATGTTGTTGTTAAACCCTTACTGCACACCTAATTTATACATTAAATTTTAGCATAGGTATGTATATTGCTATGGTTTGAATGCGGTTTGTCCTCCAAGGCCGTGTGTGTGTGTGTGTGTGTGTGTGTGTGTGTGTGTGT
>CM053399.1:139733777-139780022 GCA_028644305.1 Xerus rutilus | reverse complement strand
AAAAAAAATGTTCAAAGTAAAAAAAAAAAATAAACAAATAGCTAACTACCTTGGTAAACAATTCCTAACACAGAAAGATCTAGAATTCAGATTATGAATCTCCACAGCATTTTGCCTCCTTCCCATAGTTGTGAATCATTCCACTCAGATTCTTATTCAATTACCAAACTACCTGTATCACCTTCCAAACAGCAACTTAAAGTTAACTGATGGGGAAGGGCAAAAATCAAACCTCAGGAAGCTAACAGTTCACTTAAAAAAATGCAACCAGATTTATAAATTTCATTCTTCAAAGAATAATCCCATCATGCAAAAGTAGAAATGGGGCAATTTATATTTATTTGCAAAGAGTAATTTCAATCATTTATAACTTCCAATTGGCTCTAGATTACCAACAGTTGAGAATTTAAGCAAAAGGAATGAGTCAAGAAAAACTTATCAGTAAATAAACCAAAGTCAACTAACAATCCTTTTTCCTTATGGATGGATATCTGGACAAATTTCATTAGCAAACTACTTCCCAGTTCCAACACAATATCCCCTAGAGATGCAAATAACCAAACAGTAAATGTACTACTTGGCAACTAAAGCATTAGAAAGGAAATCCATTCTAAGAATTATCCTAAAAACCACCTTAATAATAAACTTGATAGCAGCAGCATCTTTCATAAATATCATTTCATTTAGCAACAGAAAGAAATTTCATTAAACAAATGTGCTTCTAAATTTTTTGAGTTTTTTTGTTTATTTTTGACAGAGTTGAACAAAGGCCAACCTAAAAAATATTAATATCTGATCTAGGTGAGGGAAGAGAGGACAATATTCACTTTAAGCTAATTCATTCAATTTCTCTCACTGGCAATTAAGTATAAGGTTATCAACTGAATATTTGTGTCCCAACCAAAATTCATATATTGAAATCCTAAACCCCTGATGATGGTATCAGGGGATGGTACTTTTGAGAAGGGATTAGGTCCTTTGGAATGGGATTAGTGTTCTTGCAAAAGAGGCTTGAGAGAAGTTCCTTGCCCTTTCTACTTTGTAGGGACAAAGTGAAATGACAGATCCCTTAGAATCAGAAAGCAGACCTCACCAGACATCAAATCTGTCAGCACCCTGATCTTGAATTTCCCAGCCCCCAGAACTGTGAGAAATAAGTGTTTGTTGTTTACAAGCCACCAAGTCTATGGCATTTTGTTACAACAATTCAAAATAAAATACAAGATTGCCTGTATCTCTTTAAAACTTCCTGCAGCAGTATATGCTTCCTAGAAATCCCATCTGAAATTGAAGTTATGGACTCAGAAATGGTGTTCTAAGAAACTGTATTTATAGGACACTATAAAACCTTCAAGAGCAAAAAAATATGAATGTAGCTGGTGTGTTGAAGGTAACTCCGGCATTACACAGGATAATGGTGTCTTATCACAACCTTGTGTGAAAGTACCAAGTACTACTAATATTATCAGATATGCTACAACCAACTACCCAGGCCCTGAAATTCATGGGCCTCATTTACAGAAATTCAATATTTATAATGCAACTAGAAATGTACCAGGTATTATTAATACAAATAATAATGCAACACAGTTCCTGCCCTTAAGAAAGTTTCACAGCTAAAAGAGGAAAGTAACAAGATAATGTGGCAAGTGTGATGATGCTGGAAATCACAATTACAAGAGCACACAAGAGACACCCAATCCAGCTTGCAGTAATCAAAGTCATAGTGGGCAGAGAATACAGGAATAGAGATTTTAAATGGAGAAGGCAGTCAGAAGGTGGATGACAAGCAAAAGCACAGCTTCCAGTGTAGAACCAAGAGCAAGTCAGTGCTCTGCTCAAGCATAAATCTGAGATGAACATAAGAAAAGAAAATTGATGAGGACATGTAATGAACAGAGCCTAGTGTGACATATTTGATTTTATCCTGTAGTTCAAGGAGTTTCAAACTTGCAGAAACCCCCCCACCAAATCTTTTTTTTCCTTTTTTCAGTAGAGAGCTTCCTAAGGCTGCAAATCCTATAAATATAAAATGGAAGGAGCAGGGGCACTCCCCTGCTAGCCCCCACACTGGAAGGGCAGTTTGAAAACCACAGCAAAGAAGTGATACAATAAGATGTGCTGTCTCGATAAAACATCGTGATAGATGTTCAGATATGGATGTGAGGAAAACGGGATTGAAGGCAAAGATAAAGGTTAGGGACAAGCAGCAACAGCCACAGCAAGAGGTGGTGAGGACTTGAATCAAGACCATGTGGTGAGAAGAAAGCTGAGTGTCCCTGAGGACCAGCAGGAAGCCTAGGGATGCTAAGCTAACTTGCACATCAAGTGGCCATCTGATCCCACTTGGCAGAATTACTTGATCCCAATGGGCAGGTTTCTAATAGACTAACTTACTAACCTATTTCCAGGGGAAAACCCATCTCCTATAGTAGTGTGTAGCAGCTGAATATTTCTAGTCAATTTTCCTAACCACTAACCAATATTTGCCTACTTCAATAACAGTCTTTCTTATATTAAATATTTCAATGACCAATAAATCTAGCAGGGTTTTTTTTCCCCCTCTAACTCTTAAAAAGAAAAGGAGAGTACAACCAGTTCTAGGACATTACTTTTGTTCAGGAGAAAACATTATAGTCATTGCAGCTTTTAAAAAAAATCTCTAGCTCTAAAAATTAGCATATACCATTCCTTCTCCCTCATTTATTCTGTTTTACATTACCTTTCAGGGCATTGCTGGAAAAAAGCTGTCAGCTGCTGCAAAAGCACTGGCCAGCAATCAGGTCTGTGTTCAAGCACAGTGATCAAAGGCTGAGGACGAGTTCTGAAACACAAAGTCAGGTTGGAAGCTGTCATTTTAGGACTGCACAGTTGCAATATCCAAATATAGCAGCAAAAAAGCCAACATCATCTAGAGACTTCTTCCAGGATTCCTGTCACAAAACTATCAAATGCTGCATTAGTTGCAAAGTGGCTTCATTAGAAATAACTCCCCCGCCCCCTTTCTATCTGTTTTGCAGAAAAGAAAATGAAATGGACCTGGAATCTCAGAAACCCAAACTTGAGACCAGACTCTGAAATTTAATAGCTCTGACTTTGGCCAAGCTCCTGAATACAGCGGTTCTCTCAAATCCACCTCTTGACTCCTTCATTCTTGGTGGTCACAGGCTACCTCATCTTCCTCATCCAGCTTTCTTTTCAAGCCTGGAAGGTTCTGTTTTCTCTAACATTAGCCCACTTTGTAAACACTACTTCTCAGTTCAATCTTACTTCCTTCTCCTTGGTGCATGGTCATGTGTCCCCTAGCATATTTAAGATAAAAGAAAATGTTCCTCCTATCTCAAACAATAAACTATCCAAGGCAAAAATGCTCACAATTGCAATTGAATGGGGATAAATCCTTTTATTTGGGCTATTCCCATTAAGATATCAAAAAGACTACATTAAACATAAGATCTGAAATCTGACACTCAAAGAAATGAAGCTAAAAAAAGAAAAAAGTACAATCAAGTCATTTTAAATAGTTCAAAAAGCCCTAAAATTATGAATTTCAGTTTTTCAAACTATTAAATGTCATAAAAAGCTTTAATTGATTTCTCTCTCCAAAGATTTTAATAAAACCCAAAATGCTCATTACAAAAAAAATCCAAACAATACAGAAATATGGATGTTTTAAACACAGAAGGAATCATATACATAATGCTATTCTTTAACTTTAATTTTCAAGCCAGAAATGAATTCTAACAATTATTTTTTAAAAATAAACCATCAGTTCCACTCAAATTGTTTTATTTATTTGTTTATTTGCCATGCTGGGAATTGAACTCAAGGCCTTGCACATACTGGACAAACACTCTACCACTGTGCTATACCTCCAGCATTCAAATGATTTTTTAAAAACTGCCTTCTTGGGGCTGAGGCTGTGGCTCAGTAGCAGAGCGCTTGCCTTGCACGCGTGAGGCACTGGGTTCGATCCTCAGCACCACATAAAATTAAGTAAACAAAATAAAGACACTGTGTCCATGTATAACTAAAAAATATTTTTTAAAAAAAAACAAAACTGCCTTCTTGGTGGTTCTCAGAGTGTTTGGGCTTTACCAGCAACATCAGCATCACCTGGGAATTTAGAAATGCAAATTCTCAGGACCCAGCACAGACCCAATAAGCAGTCCTCCAAGAAATTCTGATGTACTGCTATAAAGCAGCTAGATTAGTTGTGGAGTTTGTAACACCAGTGCCCAGGTCTCAGTTATCTTGGAGTTGCTAGGAATAGAGTTCATGCATCAGCAATTGTTAAAAACTACTGATAATTTTAACGTGTTGCCGAGGTTGAGAACCGCTACCAGTAAAAACCACTAAAGAGTGAGATCAAGGGTAGAAAAAAAAATTTTTAAAGAGAATCAAAATCAAAATACAAGTACACCTATCACATCGAAACATTCATGTTAAACATGTCTCTGACACTACTAGACAATTTCTGGATATTATAACACCATCTCAAATTTCTCAAGCTCACCTCCTTTTCCACATACTCACTCCACGTGCTGGCAGCCTCCTGTTGGCTAAAAGTCAGGCAATTTCTAACTGCCAGCTCACCATCATAGCTAAGGGATGGCTCCAAGCAACATTTTACATCTGAACTCAAAAATCATATCAAAGTCATATTTCCAAATCCCAAACCCTTTGGAAATTAAATCCATCTAGAAATTGCTCCCATTGTAGTTGCGACAGATATTAACAAATATTATAATCCTAAAAGCCACTCCAGTACATCACATCAGATGAACTCCTTAGATTGAAAGTTTGTTGGGTGGGCTGGGGTTGTGGCTCAGTTGGTAGAGCGCTTGCATAGCACATGTGTGAGGCACTGGGTTCGATCCTCAGCACCACATAAAAATAAATAAAACAAAGATTAAATTAAAAAACTAAAAAGAAAAAAAAAAGTAAGTTCATTGGGTCATGTTCAGTTAAAACCTCCAACCAAATAAAAACAGTAGCAAGTGCAAGTGTTTTCTGCTGTGAGTTCTGATAAGCAAAGTATTGCTTAAGGAGTATCAGATGGGACCATTCATTAATCATGCAGCTAATGATGGCCTTTAGGACTATTTAAGAAGAAAATCCAAATCACCACAGAATTTTTATATGATCCTAAAGCACTGAAGTGCTTTTCAATATTCTTCCCTTCGAAGTCATTCCATTCCCTTTCCTATCCCTTACCAACACACAACACACACACACACCCTAAGGATCTTAAAATACACAGCTTTGTCCAAATTAAATCAGGTCAACAGAAGTAAAAGACTAATTTTAAAGTAGGATTAGAAATAATGCATCTATGACAATCTATTCTAATATGATATGGTTTCTACTCCACTCAGATCAAGGGAGCCACTCTAGATCTGTAGCATGAAACTGAGGCCTATTTTCCCAGCTATTGGATTCAGCAGATTTTACTTAATATCTCAGATTCAAACTCTAAAAATGAGATCAAGTAGAAAATAGTAGGATAAAGACTATCCAGTAATCACTGACTTAGACCTCTGGATAATTAAGTTATATAAATAATCGATTATGTCCAATATAAGTGGTACTGCTGCAGGGAATAATATACAATATTGATTCCAAGAAGCAGAAAATCTTGAGAGAAGTACAAAATGAGAACATAGACTCTTCTTGTTGACTAGCCCTTGATTATAAATATTATACTATTTCAACTGAACACAACTAACCTAAAATCAATTATAAATGCCAAAATTTTATTAATTCTTTAAGAATAATAAAGAGAGCAAAATTCTCCCTTGTGAATCATGGAATTGGTAGGTGAATGTGTATAGAATATATAATAAAGTGTTATGCTTAAGTAGTGGAATAGGTATGTATTTTAAGTCAATAAACTGAACTGCCATGCATGAAAGTTTCTAAATATTAGAACTACTGATATTTTAGGCTAGAATTTTTTTTTTAGTTGTAGATGGACACAATGCCTTTATTTATTTTAATGTGGTGCTGAGGATTCAACCCAGTGCCTCACACATGCTAGGCAAGCACTCCACCACTGAGATATAACCCCAGCCCGATAATTCTTTATTGTGCGGGTTGTCCTACGTACCACAGGATGTTCATAGCAGCACTCCTGGCCTCTTCCCACTCACTAGGTGCTGATAACACTCCTCCTGCTCATTACTATCAAAATATCTGCTGACCTTACCAAATGTCCCCTGGTTAAGAACCACTGCTCTAAGTAAATGACAAGTACTGTGGGGCCCCAAACCAAATGAAGCACAGTACCATCCCCAAGTTATTCAAAAGGACTGATTCTAAATTCATCCTGCCTTATACTGAACCAAAAACAATCAGTCAATCATGCTCGAATTTTTAATTTTCTCATGGATATATAGTTTCCAAAAATTAACATTAGGTACACAAGAGAAACACAATACATTACATACTAGAAGACTTAAAATGGAAAACAAATGTAAAAGTATTCCTTTGTAAAATAAAAAATCCTGTTCTAAAATAAACCACAATAATATACATGCTAATTTGATATGAAAATCTGGTATAAAGAATGAAGTTATTTTCCTATTTAAACTATTATAAATAGTGCATTTAAAATGTCATTCAGCTAAATATAGTTCACTTTCGATGTAACCAAGGATTGATTATTAATTTATGGATTATATAAGATTTTTATTTTCTTCTTCTCACAACTTGTTACCCATTTCTCTTCTTTCAAATACAGTCAACTGAAAAAGGTCAAGGTAAAATGAAAGGATCCACATTTAAAGAAGTCAACAATTTTAAATTAGAAGCACTATTGATGCAAAAGAAAAAAATGTGGTACCAAAAACTAACATCAAAACTTGGGGGTGCTGGGATTGTAGCTCAGCGGTAGAGCGCTTGCCTCGTATGCGTGAAGCTCTGGGTTCGAACCTCACTGGGTTCGATCCTCAGCACCACATACAAAGCAATAAAATAAAGATATTGTGTCCATATACAACTAAAAAAAAAAAATATTTAAAAAAAAAAAAACTTGGCTTATGCCTCAAAATTCAATTATCCCCAAACCTGGTATTTAAGTTCTAGTCAGTTGGCCATAATCCTTTATTCAAACAATGTTGTATGTGACGACTATACAATCATCCTGACCACTAACAGTGGCAGCCATTAAGCTATACAAGTTTTAAAGCACGCACGCGTATACACACACACACACACACACACACACACGTAGCACATCATCATTTTTATATAAGCAGTGCCTACAAAGCATCATTGGAATCATTTACAGTTATGCAACCATTTTCATATCCCAAATAAAATAAAGTAGAGAGGTGGAATGACATAGTGGAAGATAGCACAGAATTAAGCAGCAAGAATTCCAAATTTACATCCTGGTTCTGCAACAAATCATGATATCTCAAGCAACAGAATTAATCTCTCTTGGCCAGTTTCTTTATCTGTAAAATCAGAAGATCAGACTGAGTACCTAACAGAGCTGAAGTTATATAAACCCAGGCCACCATAAAAGCCCTAACCTTAGTATACTTGAAACTAGAGGTGGAACCAATCCCCACCAAACCAGAAAGCAATGAAAATGGCTCTCAGCTACTAATAATTCTATGTCAAACCTATGTGGCTTTAAGGCCAATGTCTACTAAAATCTAAGGCCTCAAAAGTCTCCTATTTTTATCTCAAACAGAGAAGTCATTCTGCTTTTTTTTTTTAATTTCAGAGAGAAGTATAGTGTTCAGAACAAGCCCACAGAAAATTTTAAGTCAGAATTCCTTAACTCCCGAGATAGCTTATAGATTCTTCTTTCTCCTTAGAAGAGAGTAACATTATTTCCAAAAATTAAATCAATATAAACCAGGCAACGAGGTCACCCTCCATTGGCCTCTGGCATCTGTATTCTCCTCTGTGCTTTTTTTCTTTTTCCTGCCATAGGTGAACATTTTTCAATTTTTCATTTTACAATTTGTTGAACATTCTTTGGCACTGTCCCACTTTGTGATTTGCAAATGTTTTAAATGCCACTGTAAATATAGCATACAACATAATACCTAGCAAATACAATCGCTCTGCAAATATATATACTAGTATATCATGAGGGTATATTTGTACCTTAAACTAGAGCCCATGCAGTTTGAAAAGCAGGTCTGTCTTTTTAATCTTTTTCTTTCCCCTTCGGTGCCAAATGCAGATCTATAATTAATGTAATTATCTCACACACACCCCATAGACATTCCTTAAACCTTCGTTTTAAACTCAAACTGATTCATTCATATAGTTGCAAATGGCAAAATAAACTGGATCATAAAACCAGTTTATCATAGTACCTTTAATGCATTGTCCCAAAGTGGACATTGATCTGAAGGGGGCGAGGGAGCAGAGATGAGGCATGCAGGGCTGGTACCTAATACCCCAGTGCTCCCACCATTTACTAATACTGCCAACAACACAGCAGTACCAGCATCTTAACAGAATGGAGCAGAGGAACAAATGCTATATGCATGGTTCCACTAGACTAACACAGAGGCAACGATAAAATAAGGTATGTAACTGGATTCACCTTTCCAAGAATAAACACATCAATCTTAATAGAAATGAGGAGATAGAAAAAAAATTAGTCTTGCAGTAGGTAAATCAGAAAGCAAAAGTTATTTGTAACCTTTAGGTCACCTCAACCTTTTTGCTACATTTCTGAATATGGGGAAGCTGTGATTTGATTTACATCATAAATTCAGTGACAGGCACAGATTGCCTTTCTGTGTGAGGAAACAATGCCTGCAGTCACCATGCATTTTCATGTATGCAGCTGTGACCCTGGCGCTTTCAGAAGCATAGCATGGCACTCACCACATCAAATATGCATTTTAAAAGCATCTCTCTACCTGCTCTGAATTTTGATTTGAAAGTGCTGGTTAGAAACTGATTTTTTTTTTTTTTTGGCGGTATTAAGGATTGAACCCAAGGCCTCACACATGGTAGGCAAGTACTCTACCACTGAGCTACATCCCTAGCCTTCGAAGCTGATTAAAAAAGAAAGGGAAAAAAAATCTCTGCAGATAAGTTGAAAAATGAATAAAACAGCTATTGTTAAGATTCCCCTGTGACTATTACTGTAAAAAGGAAAACAGATCAAAAAAGATTAAATAATCATGAATTGTCATTTGCAGCATAATATTAAAGTAAATGGATTTTTTATACTTTCTACACAAGCTCATAAGAAAAAGACTTAGACAAAGGTGATTTTAATTTCTTTTCTTTTTTTCTTTAGATCTATAAGACACACTGGGAGCATATAAGATTTCTTTACAAATATACTTCATATTACAATGCTTCTACCCTTACACTGAACCTTTCCCAGGACCCCTATTTTAAGAAATGGAACTTTAATGCAAAGGTGCCTGCCAATGTTAGAAGTCTGAACTATTTTAGGAACAAGGTAATGATTGGGGAAACAGAAGTACTTAGGGATCCAAAATCTCTCATGAAGATATGTGCCATGATCACAAGAAAAAGAAACTAGAGACAAGCAGGCTAAAATTATAACATTTTTGTGGTGTTAAAGACATTCATCAGATTATCATACCAATTTTTATAATTAAACATCTATGTTTAAAAGAACTTACTAAGCCTTTGCTGTTGACTATTGCTAGCTGGACGATTGTATAACATATGCAGCTTATTTTTCAGATACAATTACAAATCCCAGGTGCAAATCCCAGGTGATTAGAACCATAAATTTTGAACAAAGATCTTTCTGGGTGGGAGAGGGGAGACCAAAAAAAAAAAAAAAACAGAAGCAAAACATGCAGCTACATAGAAAAAAAAATCAGCCTGCAAAGAGCCAGATGGTCTTGGAAAGTATCACTGACTCCGCTTGCCTAATTACTGCCCTAGCTTCCTTTCTAGCCTTAGCTCTGCTAGGCCTTTTCAGGGGCAGATTTGACACTGATACTCTATTCTTTCTCATCTTCCTTCTCCCAATTTTTATATAAATATTTCCATAATCCCTCTGAAATGTTATGCAAAACTTTAAACACATATATGTAGGTATGATTTCTAGGAGAAAGTTTAAAACTTTAAAGAGAATCTCAAAGACAGTCCCAACTACTCCCACCCACCCAAGGGGAAAACAAAAAAAGATAAGTACCAATAAACTTGTACGTACATCACATGGAAGTGTCACAGTTTGCCTTTGCTAAATTCCTACTTAAAAAAAAAAAAAAAAAACGGAAACACCATTTCCCCCAATGAAAGATCACACGTGTTCCTCCCAGAAATGGTGGATCCCTAAATATTTAAGTTTTTTTTAGTTATAGATATACACAATACCTTTACTTTATTTTTATGTGGTGTTGAAGATCAAACCCAGTGCCTCACATGTGCAAGGCAAGTGCTCCACCACTGAGCTACAACCCCAGCCCCATGTTTAAGTTTTTTAAACTGCAGCAAAATACAGTAATGAGCCAGGCACAGTGGCACATGCCTATAATCCCAATGGCTCAGGAGGCTGAGGCAGGAGAATCATGAGCTGAAAGCCAGCCTCAGCAACTTAGCAAGGTCCTAGGCAACTCAGCAACCTAAGCAACCCTGTCTCTAAATAAAATACAAAAAAGCACTAGGGATGTGGCTCAGTGGTTGAGTGACCCCGAGTTCAATCCCCAGTGCCAAAAAAAAAAAAATCTAAATGCAGCTACATACATTTTAAATTGTTAATCTTTTTTCAATTTTAGAAAAAAGGTCATGTATCATGTGAAGTATATGTATGTATCCTGCCAATATAATAAATGTATAAACTTGGGATTTCCCTTTGAAAGAAAATAATTTCAAACCAGAATCTATCCTCTCATATTCCTTGGTAGATAGCTTGTCATTTCCATCTCTAAAACATATCTATGTCCTTTGCCACAAATAAGTGTAAGGGAAATGGTGGAGTTGGGAAATCACCATGTTGTAGTCATCATAGTGAAAATGGTTCAGGGGTGGTGAGCTTAATGAGAAGCAGGATGTGTGCAAGGTCTCAAAGTGTCTTCCCCAAAGATTCCTTATTAGCTACAACAGGAAAATGATACCTACACACTGGAGAAACCTGACTCAGTGATCAAAATTTAAAATCACAGTAAGGGACAAGATGGACATCGGTGCCTCCAAATGTGATATCCTCAGAGGACACAGCATCATTTATACAGTATTCAAAAGTGTGAAAAAATACCAATGTCATGAAAGAGTATGAGAAACAGCATATCTTAAATGACTAAAAAGATATGACAACTAAAGTCAACATATGATCCTAATATACACCCCTGGGCTGGAGGTGTAGCTCAGTTTACCTACTATGCAGGAGGTCCTGGGTTCAATCTCCAGCACCACAAAAAAAAAAAAAAAAATTAACCTACTAAGCTAGATCCTATTCATTAAAAGGGGCAAAATGAAATGTCATAAAAGGACATTACTGACACATCTGACAAAAGTAGAATATGATAAAGCAGGCATGGCAAGATGTAAAAACTGATCAATCTGAATAACTGCTATGTGGAAGTTTTTGTTCTATTCCTCAGACTGTTCTGCAACTTTAAAATTATTTCAAAACACTAAATGGAAAAGAAAAGTCTCCAATGTCTTGCCACTACTCTTTAAATAAAACTAAGTCTTTGCCAAGCCCTTGCATAGTCTAGTCCAGGCCACCTCTCCTGAGCCTCTATCCCAGCCTCCCCCTCCTTTGCCTTCTGCAAGTCCCTCTAGTGTGCCAAGCGCCTTCTCACTGCAACGTGCAGGCACTAGAGAAAACAGTCTTCCTGTGCTCTTCATGTGGCTGGCTCCATGTCATTCTTCAAGACAGATAAGAAGAGAAAATGCAAAAACGGCTTAATGTGCAGAAAGAGGCAGTTAGCAAATTTTAAAATGGTGCTCTTCTACCCACAACCACAAACTGGCCTTTGTGCACTTATATCAGTATTTATCTGGAACTTTTCTCTCATTTTTCTTTATTTGAAAACCCTAAAGGATAAATTTCCCTTCAGTGCCAAGACAAAGAATCAATATGAATTACAAAATATCTCAGCCTTTGGGACACACATCTTCAAAATCTTAAAATTAACTCTCCATCCAAATAAACTACACAAATAGATGAACAAATACACATACAGAGCCCATAACTTTAATCCACTCAGGGTACAATGATCCATTACTGTTAGCCTAATCGCCCACTTCAGAGCATGCCATCTGCCAAATCATTTAATATTCCCTTATTTCAGAAAGTACAGCTTGATGCTGATCAGAGCAAACCTTCCCACAAATAAGATTCTTAACATGTGATATTTGTGCATGTCAGCCACTGTCTGGCACATCAGAATGATGCACAAATTCTGGAACAAGCAGTTACTGCTCATGAATTCACAGCTATTTCCTCACTTTAGCTGAGAGAAGAGAGATCTTAAAGAGATTGCTATAATATGAATATGCAGAGGAAAATTAAAACAAAAGCACAGATAAAATTTCAGGGCGGTAAATGGCATATTACAAAGCTAATGAGAAAATTACCCTCCAAAAACCTAAAAAAAAAAAAAAAAAATCACAAAAACTTAGTTATTCATCCTTGCAACCAAAATACTAGCCAAATTTAGATTCTTTCTGCCCATTATCTATATGATCCATTATTGGGAAAATGTTTAAATAACTAAATACAAGTGTGTTACAGAAAAGTGAGTTCAGATTTTTATACTTGGCAAATGTTCTTCAGTTAATCATAGTAACCGGATACACTGCATTGTTCTTTCAATTACCCCCATCCTTAAAGGCACTGACACAGGCAGCCCCATTTAAATATTCCACCTAATCTTTTTGAAACCACAGATCTAAGAAAAGACTGCCTAGGAGGAAGATGGGGTTAAGCAATATGAACTATCTTAGTTACACACACTCAAATCTAATGTTTCTCAAAGCACAGTCAGTAGATCACAGGCATCCAAATCTCTTGTCAAAATGTAGATGTCAGGCCATAGTCCAGACAAATATCCAAAACTCAGGACAAGTTCTTTATGCACAGAAGACACTGAACACCATAGCAGCTTCTAGAAGGATATTCAAGACTCTTTCCGTTCTGATCCTACAACCATCCACTCACTATGTGACCAAGAAACATTAACGTGTGTTGGGGCCATGGAATTACTTCATTGAACCATTCAGTGATCCATTATATTCTCTCTTGCATTCACAGTTGGTTTGCTCTCTTTGGATTCTTCTTCTTCCAGAGTTGTCCTTTGGTGCCACTTCTGACTTCACTGTACATGGCTGACATGGAAAACAAACTTGGTGCCTTGGTTTTTATGGAACATACAGACTTCTTGCCTCTCGAATGGGGAACAGAAGAGAGGAAACATGACTAAGCCACTCAAGACCTCCTCTGGTCTCCCCCAACTCACATGTGGTGCCATCAAGCCCTCAGGGGCTGAAGAAATATATTTCTCAAGTGTGATCCACAAATCACCTGTATCCATATCACTGAGCATCTGGATAAACATGCCAATTCTGGAGTCTTACACAAAACTACTGAAGGAATTAGAATCTCTGGCAACCCACACTAAGAAACTGTCCTTTTAACAAGTTCCCCAAGTGGTTTTTATGCATGAGAACTTTGAAAACCACTAAGTTCTAAGTACAATAAAAAGAACAGCCTCTCTAGGGCTCCTTTAGGAAATTCACAGCAGCCAAGAGAAACCATTGGCTAACCTTCGTAGTCCTCATATATTCTCTTTCCACTCCCACTCTGGCACAACTTATGCAATTCAGCACATAACCATTTAAAAGAACTAAGTGTTCTGTTTTTCCTATGATTCAAATTAATGACAAAAAGAAAAACTTAGACCCCAAATATATGAGCAAAGTCCTTAAAACCATAAAAACACAGATTAGCTTTATATTCAGAAAGTTGACAGTTATTTGCCATACTTCTATTGTAAATTAATTCTACAACATAACCAGAGGATACCTCTTAGTGGAGTTCTAGGCTCCCTGTATCCTTTCTATGCTTACATACACAGCTTGCTGGTTGCCTCTCCAAGGCTGGATGATATTGCCAGCCAACACATGGCAAAGGCAGCTCTAAAATAGCATGATCATTCCATGCTTGACTCAGGTAATCACAGCTCTCCTGAGGGGAATCTGCTCTTCAGGTTCACCTCTCCTCTATTTCTGCCATCCACATATCCCCTAGAGGAACTTAAGGCTCTTGTACACTCAATTACACTCTACTGATTTATAGTACCAAAGAGCCATTCACATAAGGGCCCTCCATAAACATTATCAGATTATGCCAACTCGGGTGACTGACCCTGGACTTCTCAATATGCTACCTATTTAAAGACAAACCTTATGCATCCAATTATCTTCAGCTCCTCAAACTAGGTTCCCTTATCCACACCTTGTACCTACTGTCTTTTAAAAATATGACTGCACATCAGGTGTTGTGGTGCACACCAATGATCCCAGCTCCTCAGGAGGCTAAGGCAGGAGGGTTACAAGTTTGAGGTCAGTCTCAGCAACTTAGCAAGACCCTGTCTCAAAAAGGGCTGAGAATGTAGCTCAGTGGTAGAGTACCCCTGGGTTCAATCCCTGGTATCGTGCCAAAAAAAGAACAGACTGCAATTAGAACCAATACAAGAGAATATGAATTATAAACAAGACAACAGGTGAAACATTACAGATGACTGAAAGCCCAGCAAGCACACACAGTGACCGGTACAAAAATGGAAATAAGATTATTCTGCATGACAGAAAAGTTCCTTTACCATCATTTAAACCAGTGCTTCTTAAACATTAAGGAATTACCTGGAAAATCTTTCTAAAACACAGGCTGGCTCAGGCAACATGGATGAAGTCCGAGACACCACCTTCCTAACAAGCTCCCAGTTACTGCTGCTGCTCCTGCGGCTCTGCTACTTATTGTGTGGTGGGGTAACAGCAGCATCAGCATCACCTGGAGCTTGTTAGACAGGCACCCTGGCCCATCTTCCACCTATGGAACGATGATCTGCAGTTCAACAAGATCTCCATGAATAAGTATGCATACTAAAAAACAGCTGATCGCCATCTTGTACTGAATGAATCAGAGTCACCAGGGATTTTTTAAAAAATATTGAGCCTCCCAGCAAAGATCCTGGTTCAGTTGGTAGGAGATATTTGATTGCTCCCATGTTTTTAAGCATACCCAGATGGTTCTAATGAACAGTCACTGTTAAAAACCAAGGGATAAACACCTTACTGAGAGGGAGTATGGGATAACTGCTAATGGGTGAGGAATTTCTTGGGGGAATGATTAAAATATTCTAAAATTGATTATGGTGATGGTTGTATAATTCTGTGACTATACAAAAACCCACTTAATTGTATACCTTAAATGGGTCAGTTGTATGGTATGTGGATTGTATTTCAATGAAATTGTTACAAAAACATTAAACTAAAAACCTTAATAACTTATCTATTTAAAAATAAATAGAGGGAAAATAAAGGGGGAAATAAATAGCCCCTACTGAACAACAACAAAATGGAATAAAAATTTTCTACCCTGGAACTCTGGCCCAAGACTGAACTTCTTTCTTTAAAAGGAGGAAACACAGATGTCCCTCCAGAAATATTAAGATGTAGTCATCTCTTCAGGATCAATTCTAGTCAAGGCAATGGAGGAAGAAGAAACCTGAAACTAAAAACTTGCATTCCAAAGAGTACTACAATGGAAGAGGAAGAAGAGGAAGAGAGGGAGGGAGTAGAAGAAGGAAGTGGGGATGGAAATAAAGACAAGGAAGGAAGGAGGAAGAGAAGAAAGAAAGAAAATCATATTTATCAATTTAGAAAACTTTACCCTGTGCATCACAAATTTCTACAGTATTTTCAAATAAGTAATTTTCTTTTGCTCTCCCCTATTTAAAAATAAATCAATGAATTCAGTGTACCCTATTCTTCCAACTTTTCTATGTTTGAAGATACTCAACATGGTAAGAAAAAATATATATAAAATGTGAATCTGGCCTTATTTTTTTAAAGCCTTAAGAAACTCTCAATAATGTACTTATAAAAATTTTTTAAGAAGATAATAAGCAGTACTAAAATTACAGGAAAGAACATGGTAATATAGGAGATACTATTTCCTCATTATCAAAAGGAAAGCACTATAAATACAGGTTAGGAATATGCACCATGTTACACTGGAGACTCAGCTTCTAACACCTGTGATAGTAAATTCTCAAAACTACAGGTGCAGGAAGATCAACCCAATGATGGCTCACAAGGACCTGATTTATTCTCCCTATTGTATCACCATACCCCAAGTAAGCCATCTCTCCCTGCCCTATAAATCAGTGACTTGCTTATGGTCACATGTTCTCATTCTTTCACAGGCACATTTTAGATGCATCACTCAACAGAGTTCCTAGGGCACGTAAACTGGTTATGTGCATCTTCTGGGTCCTGTGCAAACTGAGAGCCCCTCTCTTAAGAAATGGCTTTCTGAGATTTGGGGGCAATGGGTAAAATCATCATTCAGATGAGTATGATACCCTCCTTGTCCATAACTCCCTTATAAAAATTCAATGAATTTTATTAATGTTATTGCTGTGTTTTATTTTTTAAAGAAAATTCTACCTTATTACACTCTTTAGGTGACAAAGAAAAAGCAAATCATTGCACCTAATTACTTACCTTGGCTTCGGTAATAATACTTGCAAAACATAGTGTCCCATTACCTTTATAGTGAGGAAGTTCACTATCTTGCCTAACCTAAATTCTTCCTGCTTTAAGAACATTTGCTCCATGACCCCTTCAATTTTCAGAGTAATGGGGAGATAGTTACATTTTCTAAAGCAAAAGGAATGACCTGGATTTTGGATAACAGATTTAACTTCTAAGGAAGAAACCCTGAAACTCACATTGATGGTACCAAGCTATTGTCACCTCCATCTCATTCCTCTGAGTTTTTGAAACACTAGCTTTCTGAGAGTGAAGACCCACCATCACTGTGCATATATCCTGCTGAATTAAATACTGAACTCTTAATGGATTGTCATGTCACAATCCATAACTTAAACAATTCACTTTTTGTTTTCTTTTTAGAAGACAGAAGAAAAGGCTTACCTAATAGTATATATATCCTGAATATTCTTCTCTCCACCTTGTCCTTCCTTTAAGGCTTGCATTTGTAATAATTTCATAATGGATTTTATCAGGCCATGTGTATTCCTGGAAGAAATATAGTAACATATTATATATTATAGACATAAAGTGAATACACTAAACAGGTGCCTAATCCTGCTTGTGTGTGTGTGTGTGTGTGTGTGAGAGAGAGAGAGAGAGAGAGAGAGAGAGAGTTGATACTAGGGATTGAATTCAGGGCCTTACACATGCTAGGCAAGTGCTCTACCACTGAGCTAAACCCCAGTCCAATCCTACTACTATTAACTAATTGAATATTTGCCACCCACATTGAACAGTAGCCACCACAGGCATCCAGCTCATTCTGCAGCACAGCCAAGACCCATCCAACCATTTAAGGGAGGAGACAAGTAGCCAAAGAATTCAGCCACCCAACTATCAATCACCCCCTACACTCTCTTGGGGGAAAATCAATAAGGAAAAAGACAAACATTACCCCACATAATTTCAGACAGTGTCCACATCAGTTACCCATGACAAATTATTAAGTCTTCCATTTATAAATATTAGCAGACCATGAAAAGTAACCAGACATATGAAATGGATCAACTACCCAAAAAAAATAGGCCAGGGGACCAATCAGAGTAAATAACTGCCATTAAAATAGAATTAATGGAAGGGAGAATAATACTTTAATTGTTTTCCTTATTTTCTGTAAGTGGTTGAAGGAGAATATAGCAGAAAGAAAAAATAGCCTGCCCTTTTTAAGTGAGGATCTCCCTTGGAAACTAGAAAGAAATCATAGAAATATATATATATTTTTTAAAAAGAACATTTTTAAATGAAAAAAGTAACTTTTTTAATTATGGTTGTTATTATTGAGCATTTACTGTAAATGAAGCACTCTTTTTAGTCCTTAAATGTATTATTATGTCACTTACTATGTAGAATGGAGTAGTATGCAAATCATTGTTAACTTTTTTTGGGCATTAGGACAAGACTTGGACTTAATTAGATATCATTGAGGGCATTTATATGAGATGTCATTGAATGCGTTTTTTTTATGGCATTTAAAGTTTTCCAACTGGCAAAAGGTTTGACCACATAGAAGATCTGCACTGTCTAATACAGTACACCAGCCAGTCACACATGACTACTAAGCATTAATAAATATGGCTAATTCAAACTGAGAAGTGCAATAGGTGTAAAATACATGCTGGATTTGCCAGGCTCAGCAGCACATGCCTATAATCTCAGATACTGGAAAGAATAAATCATAAGTTCAAGGGCATCCTGGACAATTTAACAAGACTCTGTCTCAAAATAAAACTTTAAAAAAAAAAAAAGACTAGGGATGTAACTCAGTGGTAGAGCACTTTCCTAGCACATGGTAGACCCTAAATTCAATCTTTAATATTGGAAAAAAAATATGCTGTATTTAAAAGACTTAAAACAGAAAAGTATGCAAAATATCATGTATAATTTTTATGCTGAAATAATATGTTTGATATGTTGGGATATATAAAATGCATTATCAAAATTAACATCATCTGTCTCTTTACTTTTTTAATGTGGCTACAAGAAAATTTTGAATTACATATGTGGCTTACATTTATGACTCATTTGTTATATTTCCTTTTCACAGCACTGCTGTGGATGTCCATATGGTTTAGTTCCTAAGTGGATTCTTTGGGCAGTGTTGAGGTTTGCCTTGCAGTGAAGCATTTTCCACAGTCTTCACAATGGTATGTTTTCTCTTTCATATGGATCCCCTTATGACCATGCAGTGTTAAGCTCCTGAATTATTCATTTGGGATGGAGTCACACATGTATGGTTTCTCTCTTGTATGCATCCTTTGGTGAACAGAGATCTCAACACTGCATGAAGCCTTTCCCATGAAGATTCTCTCTCGTTCATGATCTCAAAGATTAGCTTTGCTCACATCCCCTACCTTGGTATTATCAATTCCATGGTACTTTGATCAAAATGGCCACTATATCATGTATAATTTTTATGTTGACTACATAAAACAGTAGCCACATTCAAATAGTCATAGTTAATACTACCATGGCTTAATAAAAATTAAAGAGGAAATCTTTTAAAAACTGGAATGAACTGCAACTGTCTTAGGAAAGTTGGGAGATATATGGCCCTGTTTCTTTCCTTTGGAACTCCTGAGACGTTTCTGAGAACCTTCTCTGACACTCTAAGTTTCTAGTCTCTTCTTATTCTAAAGCTTAGGAAGAATACACCTCAATATCCACATTTTTAAAATAAATTCCTTCTTTGCATTTCTTCATATCCATTCGCTTTTACAGAATCAGAACCTTTCTGTAGCTAAGGATCCTAGACTACAAGGAATAGTACTTCCTGTGAGGAATAGTATCAAATTCTTCATAATTCTTCACAACATTTTCATATACAAAGACATGGAGATCCTTTGACATGGAAATGATAACTGCTCTACCACCAGTTTATTAAGAACCTGTCACTAGGTGTGAATTTCTGACCTTAGGCACAGACAGCAGAGCTCAGCTCAGTCTCCTCAGAGCCTCAAAGGGACCCAACTCCACCAAATATATAAATTCTCTAAAGCTCACTCACCAGTTCTTAGGATTGCATCTTGCCCTTTGAAATTCAGTATCTCAGGATAATACAAGTCCTAAGACTCTGACCCAGGCCTATGCCTAGATATTATAAGAGACCATGAAATCCAGACCTGTAGCTATATTGGGCAGACAAATTCTCATCATCACTGAATGAACAGTTCTGAAAATCCAGTATTGACTTGAGACTTATCCAAGGGATCTATTTGGTTTTCCCTGATGGCAGAGTCACTATGCAACTGAAAAGCAGCTCTAACATCTGATCCTAAAATGACTCCATGTATATCTAGATGAAGTTCAGGCCTCACCTAGTAACCTCAAAAGGTTATTCCTTGGGCCTAATGATTAGTTGAATTTTAGATGATCTGTGTTGATTGAATTCCTTCCAAGAAATATGGATTCATTAAATAATCCCTTTTTGCAAATTTTTTTGCTTTATTAGTTTTCCTTACCTAAGATTTGTCATAGAACTGGAGTTTTAGAGAGGATAGATAATAGATCTATGATTTTTAAAGAGTTTGGATCCCCTAACCTTTTCTCAAAGGAGTAGCATCCAAGAAAAAAGCATATACATCTCATTTGCATTTAATTCCAAGGAGTTCAGAGAACCCACTAGGGCTGATAAATAAACACCAACTTTTTAATCTTTAAGTTAGATCTCACTTGGTCTCATAATTTAAATATTTCAAGTGGGTTGAGAGGGATGGTTTCAGATTGATTTTTATTTAAATCCTTGCTTTAACTCTAATAAACTAGGGAATCTGGAGCAAGTTACTTAATACCAAGGAATCTGAACATTCTCATCTGTGCAATCTAAAATCATGATAATAAACCCACATTTCATATTTTATTAATAAATATCAGTAATGTACCCATTTATTTTTCAAAATATTGTGATAATATAATGTTTAGATAATACCACAAAGATTATAATCTTTTCCTCTTTATTAATGAGGCTGTATAAGCCCAGTTTTCAGAGGTAATAAATGCTGAAACCTGGAATCTGCCTGAAACTAACTTCAAACCACCCTAACTCCTAAAACTTCCTAGTATTTTCCATCTCTCCCCACAAAACCTACTTTCTGGTTTGCAAGACTTTGTTACTCTGTATCTGAAGTCTGCCATTGCAAAATTTTAAATTTTTATTGAATTTGTATGATTGCAGTAATAGGGTATGGTAGTTTGAATAACAGTGAAAATCAGAATTAGAAGGAAACATAACTAGTAGAGAAGCAAAAATCAAATGGAGGGAAAACAAATTTTTTTTTCACTAAACTTCAGTCTTCAAATTGAATAGGTTACCAGTAATACTAGGCAAAATTTCTGTGGTGGGGGAAATTATTATTGATATGTCTCAAATCCAGAGATAAAAAGAATAGTCTCTGAATGCTTAAATTTTAAAAAACAAAATCTATAAAATAGATACCATCAGAATAACATGTCTAATTTGGTATCAGCTTTTTTTTTTTTTTTTTTTTTTCTTTTCTTTTGAGACAGGGTCTTACTCTCAAACTCCTGGGCTCAAGTGATCCTCCCACCTCAACCTCCTGAGAACCTAGGACCACACCAGCATGTGCCACCACACCCAACTATTATCAGAATTCTCATGTGCAACCTGAATGAAGCAAAAAACAAAAAAAGAATGAGAGTAATGTATGAAGACAAAAGAAATATTTTAAGACAAAATACTCTAAATTTTTTTCTAAAAGTTCTCCCATTAAAAGGGCTGGGGGTTAGCTCAGTGTTAGAGCACTTGCTTAGCATTCTTGAGGCACTGGGTTTGATCCCCAGCATGAAAAAAAAAAAAAAAGATAATGTATGATAACTGTACAAACCTGCATAAGTATACTAAAAACTGCATAAGTATACTAAAAACCAGTGAATTATATACTTTAGAAAGCTTATTTTAAAAGTTAATTATATCTGTTATTTTTGAACATATTCATAAGAAATAATTGAGGGAATTAAGAGAAAAGGGTAGATAGTCTAAGATGAAATATCTGTAACACACATGGTATAGTATTAATATCTACAAAACAAGAAAAGCAACAAAATAAAATAAGGCAAAGAAAAATAAGCAGAGTATAGATATGCAAATCACAAAGAATAAGATTCCTCATATCCAGTGCTGATGAGTGAATGGGGAAATAAGCACTTTCATGTTGAATGAGGTTGTTTCAGGCTTTATGGAGGGCAATTTCACATCATCTATAAAAATTTTAAATGAATATATTCTTTTCTCCTCACAAATTCTACTTCTAGGAACCCATCCTACAGTTAAACACTTACATCAAAAGAAGATATCGTGCTATATTTGTTATCTTGAAAAATGAAATAGAGCCCGGCTCAGTGGCTCACATCTATAATAACTAGCAATTCTGGAGGCTGAGGTAGGAGGAATGCAAGTTCGGGGCCAGCGTGGGCTACTTAGTGAGACCCCACCTCAAAATAAAAGATAAAAAGGGATGAAGATGTAGATCCATGGTAAAGCACCCCTGGCTTCAATCCGCAGTACCATACACACACACACACACACACACACACAAAGGCAGAATAAATGTTCACCAATAGGAAAATAGTTAAAATATAACACATCTGTATTATAGAACACTCTGAACTTGTTAATAAGGATACAAACAGATGGATAAACAGTGACATGGAAAAATTTCCATTACATATTAAGTAGACAAAAGCAAGCTTTAAGACAATTTTTAAACACTTGGAGTATATGTTCATAGAAATGCTTTTAGAAATGGGATTCCAATTTCACTAGAGTTAGTTGTTCCCTAATTCTATGGACTTGGACCTGGGTTTAAATACCCTAGCTTTCTTTATATCCTGGAGGAAACCAAGGGCAAGACTTAGGAAAACCTCTCATACACCATAATATTGCTGAGGCTCTCCAGTCCTGCCATTTCCTACTTTTCATCAGGACTCAATAAAAAGTGAATTAAAAAAATAAAAGATGATAAAAAGAAATTTTACCACTTACTACTTTCTCGATGTAGAAATGCCAGTAAAAAAAAAAAGTATGAACAACTTTATTAGGTTAAAAAAAGGAAAGAGGGATGAAGGTGTAACTCAGTGGTAGAGCACTTGCCCAGCATGCATGAGGCAGTGGGCTCTATCCCCTAGCACCACAAATAAAAAGGGCAAGGGGGAATTTATAATCTCAATTGAGGAAGAACTCTCTGAACACAAATAGAAAATTTAACCTGATCCCCTGAATAGATAGTATGAGCAAAATTTAAATAAACAATGAAATAACCAGTGGAGCTATCTTGGGCCACAGTTTAGCACAGACACAAAAGTATGTTGTTTAATTTGAGAAAGTAGGCTTTCAAAGAACATTTTCAGGAACTGGAATTAGCCTTCAGACAAGCAGGCTGTATGAGTTTGATGTATACAGAACAGTTAATTAACCAATCAAAGTAAAGACTTTAATCAGGGCAAAAAAGAGCTGATTAGATATTATGCCTGACTTATTCACAGCATAACGTGTTCAGGGGCTATCATTAACGAAACAAGCATATCCAGCTATTCCCACTTCAGCTTCTGAATTCCACCTCATATTCAACATGTCCAAAACTGAACTCCTGTTCTCCCTATACACCTGGTCTTCTAAGGTTCCCTATCTACTTGTTAGGGAAATCAAACCAGAAATAAGGTATCACCTTTGACAGATCCCTTACAGGCATCTTTATAGTCAATCCATCTCAAATGTTTCACTCACTAAAAACCTCACAAATCTATCTATATCTCTAGTGGACACAGACATCATCTCTCACCTGAACATAAGCAACAGCCACCTAGGCTAATCTCCCTGGATCTACTTATCTGCCTATCACAAAGCCAGCACTTTGAATTTTATCTTCATGCTGCAGCCAGAGTCCTCTTTTTGGAACTACTGATACTCACTAGATCAAACACTTCAATAGATTTCTTCTGCACCCCAGATAAAGACCCAAATCCTCAAACAACCATCACAGCCTGCATTGTCTGGCCCCCACCCACTTTCCCAGCCTCATCTCAAACCACTCTCCACTTCCTCTGAGCATTCTTCAGCCTTCCTAGTAGCCACCTTTCCTTCCACAACAGGGACTCAACACATACCATTTCCTGTACCTGAAAAGTTTTATGCTCTCATGTAGGTAACACATACGCATTCCTTGGTCTCATCTTAAGTGTTAGTTCCTTCAGAAAGCCTTCCTTAATAACCTAAGTCAAACCCTCTAATTAAAAGCACTCCCAGCGCACTGTACTTGGTCTGAATATGGTGTCATATGTGTAGTTTCATGAATGCAGTTGAACATGTAGAACTATATGCTTGTCACAATCTGTCCCTCTACACCAGAAACACCATGAGGGGAACAAGGACGCCTGCTCAACTCGCGTGACATCATAGCACTGAGCACAGGAGAACAAGAGACAAGAAATAAACCCACTAAATGTGTTCAAGTGTTATGTGGCTCACATGGATGGATATTGTCTTGCTCATCTCCAGGGGGAATCTCTGAAGGTAATTTCTAGTTTTGAAATGACATGATTTTACAAATGCACATTGAAATTAGAGTATCTGATATATTTAATTATTAAAATTCATTGTTTGGTTTTTTTTTACTAAGTAAATCAGTACAAATAGTATTAATGGTTGTGGTTTTAAAGGGCCATTCATTTCAGAAATTACACATTTAGCCAATGAAGGAATTTTAAGTGCTAGGAAAATAATATTAATATAATGCGCTTACATCATCAAGCAATGAGACAACCCTATTGGAGCAAGAGAGTAGCAATTTTTGTTGAAGTTTTGTTTGTTTTTTCCATTTAATACATGGACTCAATAACATTAAAACCTACTTAGATTTCTGATAGAAGAAAGAGAAATATTTAGATGGTATATATAAATTTATCTGCTGTGCTGAAGACCACCAACCATATAGCTGAATCTCACACACTAAAAATTAACTCCTAAGAGAGACTCAGAAATATCACATGGCTCCTGTGACTTGATATAAGAGCAAGTACCACCTTTGGGAGGATGCTATTTTCTTTCCCTCTCTTCTACCTTAACTTATTTATTATGTATGAAAATCATTGAATAATAACAGGATTTTTGAGATTTACTTAAGCCTGCCTGAAGATGCTCCTAAAGAGTATATCCAAAAAATAGCTATAAGAATAAAGGGAATAGCCAGGCATGTTGGTGCACACCTGTAATTCCAGCTAATTAGGAAGCTGAAGCAGGAGGATCACAAGTTCCAGGCCAGTCCAGGCAATTCAGTGGAATCCTGTCTCAAAAATTTAAAAAAGGGATGAGTATGTAACTCTGTGATAGAATGCTTGCCTAGCAATGTGTGAGCTCAGAGAAGGGGGAGAGATAGAAGGAAGAGATAGAAAAGATAGAGAAGATAAATAAAGGAAGAGATAGAAAAGGAAGGAAGGAAGGGAGGGAGGGAGGGAGGGAGGAAGGAAGGAAGAAGTCGGTTGGTCTAGAGATGTAGTTCAACAATAGATTGTTACCTAATTTGCATAAGGCCCTAGGTTTGATCTCCACGGCAAAAAAAAAAAAAAAAACCCAGTGGAAAAAGAATACAGTTACAGTTTCAAAGAATGTTTAAAAAGAGAAAAGAGAACTGAAAAATATATCAAGAATGTTTAAACCATGAGCTTATTAATATTTTTATGAAAGAAAATCTAGCTGGTCACCACGGAAAGGATGTTAAAAAAAAAATACTATTTTTTAACTTAGTAAACAAAGGAAAGAATTATGTATATATCATACTTTTCCTTTATAAATTGTCCTTTTAGGTAACCAAGTAGTAAATATTGGGAAGTTTCTCTGGGTATTTAAGTGCTAGGAAAATAATATTAATATAATGCGCTTACATCATCAAGTAAAGAAAAAAAAGTAAAAAGCAAAGAAAAAAAATGACAGAATTAGAATGTCACCATTTGAAACCCCTAATCCAATGAATTAATGGACCTAGTCACTAAGTATCAATGGCTACTAACATCACCAAAAAGGAAAGTAATCAGATATTACTTGTCTCCTAAAGAAGAACACAATATCACTGACGAAAAGTCTCCCCTCGCCAGAGCAGTTGTGAAGAATCAGCAAGGAATTTTAGGTGAAGTTCTAAAGCACAAGTCCATGCACATAGCTAATACTCAAGGAAGGCCAGTTTCCTCTCTTAACCACCCCTTCCCCTAACAACCAATGCAGTGTTTGTTTCTGTTATTATTCCTGTTTGGAAAGATAATTTATAATTTTTGAAAAACACTCTGGACCAAGAGGAGGATAGAAAACACGCAGTATCCCACCACCACCCCAGTGTCATCTCTGACACCAACTGTCTTCTCAGTCTCTCCTCCCTCTATCCCCGTCAGAGCAACACAGATCTGATCTCCATCACTTATGCCTAAGCACAATTGTTTTGAAGCTAGATCTAAACTGGATGAGCAGCACCTATTTCCAAGGTCAAGGCTCTTCTTCAAGTTCAATCCCAGTGCAGAAGGTTCCTTGAAAATAGCATCCAGGTCTCCTGTCTGTTATGGGAATTAATGCTGCTTCTTAACTCATTTGCTTACTGTATATGTTCACACAATGAAGACACAGCTGGTAGAGAGTTAAATTATATTCCTCAAAAGGATACTTCTAAGTCCAAACCCCCCATTCCTGTGCATGTGACTTTATTTGGAAATAGTCTCTTTGCTGATATAATTAAGGATCTCAAGATGAGATCATCTTGAGTGAGTCTTAAGTCAAATAGTAAGTATCCTTACAAGTGGGGAAAAAAAAAAAAAAAACAGAATATTTGAGAAAGAGAGATGCAAGGAACATTGCCCATAAGAGTTCAGAAGCAGAAAGTGCAGTTATGCATCCACAAGCCAAGGGATGCCAGGGCTTGTTAGCAACTGCCAGAGTAGAAGAAAGGCATATAGGACAGATTCTTCCAGAGCTTCCACAAGGAGCCAATCCCACTGACACCTTCGTTGTGGTCTCCTGGCATCCAGAATCATGAAAGAATAAATTTCTGTTGTTTTAAACCACCAAGTTCATGGTCATTTGTTACAGCAACCCAAAGAAATTGATACACAGCCCCTGGCAGAACTGACTGATCCAACTCTGGGTCCTGCCCTTGGAAATCTGTAATTGGGACCAAGAAATTCCATTCTCAGTCTGGCTATCTCTCATACATAAGGAACGATAAACCCAGGATCAATTGGTGCCCTACGAACTAGGAAGCAGACAAAGTCAGTTTGCAGAAAGTAACCAGAATAATGCACACAGCCTGTGTCCAATTTGTTTCTGAAGCCTAGGAGTATTCCTATTCTTGAGTTCTATGGCATCCTCCAAACTTCATTTAAAAAAAAAAAATTAAAATCTCCCTTTTATATTCAAAGTTCAAGTGAATTTCTTTAACTGGTAGTCCAAAGCTTCCTAACATATTCAGGAACCTGCTGCCAAAAACTCTTCAATAAAGATCAGCTGGAATAAGTCCCTCCTTGGACAGGTGCCAAGAAAAACTAAATTTACTCAAGAACTCTTTAAGGGAGAGTGAAGGAGACTTCAGGACTGAACCACAATTGCAGTAGCAAGAGACAATGCAAATAGGGACCTTAATTTTCACTGGGCATAAGAGCCAAGACCTAGTGGGCATGTTGGCACATGCCTATAATCTCAGCGACTTGGGAGGCTGAAACAGGAAAATTGCAAGGCCAGCATGTACAACTTAGTAAGACCCTTTTTCAAAATAAAAAATAAAAATAAAAAGAGCTGGGCTGTAGCTCAGTGGTAGAGTGGGTTCAATCCACAGTACCACCAAAAAAAAAAAAAAAAAACACCTAGATCTTACAAGGAGGGAATATGGATTAATAATGATGTTAAAGATTCCAAAATATATAGAACAATTTTTTTGTCAAATTGTACAACCTATACTCATTAAAACCACTCATGCAAATTACTTCTTACTCGGCAAAATGGCATGATCACTATTGTGCATATAAATAACATGTATCAGCTTTCTTTTGTTGGAGTTTACTTGATTACAACACTAAATACAGCTCATGTATGCTGTCTCCTTTACAAAAGACTATGAGTAATGTTTGCTTGTTTGCTTTCAAAATATCTCAAATATGAGGCGCAAGGAAGTACCCATATTTGAACAGGGATAGAACAAAAAGGATTTGCTCTTGTTGAAGAGAACAAGAGCATCCTAAAAAGGGAGCATCTCTGGATATCACAGAAACAAATGATACAAATGTGGCTAAGTCTCTTAGTAACCAGTAAGAATCAAAGATCCCTGAAAAGGATAAGTGGGCAGCTCGAAGCACAGAAAGTCACTAGCAAATAAGTGAATGATAAACACTGAATTAATGATCAAATCATTGTCTAAATTCATTGTAACATTATGAAAAACAGGAAGAGAAGGAAAAAACAGTGTTGTGGAATTCATGCTTAAATAAATGAATGACCAAAAAAAATACTTCTTAGGGGAAAAAAACAAAAAACAAAAAACAAAAACCCCTAAGAGATGTATTGTTACCGAGCTTTTGCTTGAAAAAGTTCTGTATACTCATTCAGAAAACAGCTGGATTTCTTCTGAAGCATTTTTCCATTATAAAAGTAACATGTGTTCAGTAGTCGCTGTTCTTAAATCACCTAGGAACATCTCAGCATAAACACATGACTCTTAAAATGGAAGATTTTATGATAAACAAAGCCTTCAGCCAGATCAACGGACTTAAAAAAAAAATAGGGCAGAATGTCCTAGATGAGGAAAGTGGCTGGAATCACTTTTCTGTTTATGAGCTTTGAGTTGAGAGAGATCCTGGTGTTTTAGATGAAGAAAAAAAGAAAAGTATTGGGAGGAAAAGGAAGGACTACATCTGGAAACAAACTAATAGACCTAAAAGGAATATTTAAAAGACAAGATAGGGAAACAGGCATGGTCTGGTAATTCTTTCACCCTCTGATAAGAGTTAAGTAAGCAATCATATCAATGCATGTATCAATCCTGAAATCATCTCCATTAAGTAATACTCTGACACCCCTAGCTGCAGATTAAAGCATGCCATCTTCCCTAACCCTTGGAGAAAACCTCAAAAAGCCATCCTTCCTTGGTGGTTCTTCTCTTGCCAAAAGAAATAAAGAAAAAGGAGCTCAATAGTACAGGATGCAATGCAACAAGACAGGAACAGCACATCTGCCTGATTGTCAGCATTTCCTACCTGATAACAAAGCAATTAAGTTTCCCAAGGAACAAAATCATCAGTAAGAGTAGACCCTGAGAGACAAGTATGTTCTCAATAAATTATCCTAAATTTTAACTTTGAAGAGTTCTCAGAAACATTTCTAATCATTGGACTCTCATCAATGACTCACAAATCCAATAGTCAGGATCCTCTATGGGAATGTTTGATATTCCATACAACATTACATTATGAGGTAGACTTGGAGATGGGATGTAGCTCAGTGGTACATCACTCACCCAGCATGCATGAGACCCTGGATCCATCACCAGCACCATACCACCACCCCCACCACCACCCCCAAAAAAGTAGACTTCAGAAATCTCAAAAAATACACTTCAATTTCTCACACTTAACATACTTTATATTCCCAAAATATATCAACCACAGGTCCTTTTCCTGTTTGGAAGCACAAAACGCATACAAGTAAAATACTAGCCTAGTTTATCTGGAAGCATAACCTTCCTACCAAGCACATTTGCAAATGAAGAAGGGTTGGGGGGAAGCAGTTGAGCTGAAATTACAGGCTGTCATGACACCTCAATATTGAACACTGAATACCTGGTTCCACAGGAGAGTAAGACTTTATTCACAATCCTGTTACTAAGCAACTGTAACAATGGCTGTGTGAGCTTTCTGGAAGCTGGTGCAGTTAAAAGAGAAAATATCTAAGGAAAGAAAAATGAGAAACTCCTTGCTCTGGGGATCTTTATCTCAGGATAAATTCAATATTAAAAGCAAAACGAAAAACAATCTCAACCCAAAACAAGCAATTCCTCAAAGGACAAGAAAAGTATATGCTACTATATATCGTTCATTTTAATTTCAGTTTTGGTTAATTTCAAAATTCACATTTAATGGGTGATAATGATTTCCTTACTGTATCTCCTTTGTGGTCCCCTTCTTTCCTTCACCCTCCCTAGGGAATTTTTTTTTTTTAATTTCCTTACTGATTAAAAGAACATTTCAGAGGGCTTAAATCCATTTCTTTGTTTACAGAAGCTATAAAAACTAGTCTACAATTGTTTCATGTTGCCTCAGCTTTGAACCAAGAACACTCTAGGACATCAAACTGTTCCTTTGAAGAGAACAGTCTCTCAAGCAGAGCCAGACACTTTCCCAGCCACTCCCTGAAGTTTAGACAACCAGAGCACTTGCAAATGTCAAGTCTTTTTCAAAGTTAGACTATACAACGAAGCAGCCTTGAAACCAAGTTTTGCAAATTGCAATTGGGTTTTAGGTGGGAAGGGGCTTACAGTCTTGCTCCAAAGGCATTTTACAAAGGAGGCCTACAAAGGACCAAAGAACCAGTAATACAGCTGGAAGAGAGCAGCATCTCACCTACTTTTCATTCTAACTTTGTAGCTTTCAACCTCTGCTGCAATGCTGAGAAAACGCCACAAGCCATTTTCTAAATGTCTAAGAAGACTTCTCACTGTTGGCTTTTTCTCTCTCCACTCATTTTCTCAGTTCCTGAAGGATATTAGGTTCAAAGACAAGCAAGATGGAAAGACAACATTTCAGAATTATTTTGCTAAATCAAAGATAAATAGTCATGATGTGGCTCTATTCCCAAGGTACCTTTAGATCCTGAAAAACTTCTATTTTAAGAAGAGAAATTCCAAGTCAAATAGAAATTTAGATACTAGAAACTGAAGACCCAAATTGCCTTTGCCAAAGTCATTCCTGCTTACAGATCCCAAAGATAGAGATGGTCTGTGTCTCAGAAAATTCCCCAAGTAGCATTTGGAGGAGGAGGTTGTTTGATTCTTCTGTTTCTAATTAGCTTGTGTTTCTTAAATTTGATTCTCATTTTGCTTAAAAAAAAAACATAAACAGTACAAAGTTTGGTCTCTGCAATTGCTACAAACCTCAAAGCTATGCTACTTGAAATAAAGCAAATGAAGAAAATTCTGTTTTCTGACATACAAATAATTATTACTTCTACTGGCAACAATAAGAAAAGCTTAGCACTTACGAATACATTTTATGACCAAACTGATTCAAAAATTAAATTGGAAGCTGGGTAAAGTGGCACACGCCTGTAGTTCAAGCACTCAAGAGGACTGAGGTAGGAGAATCACTTGAGTCCTGAAGTTTGAAACCAGCCTGGACAATATATCAAGACTTCACCTCAGAAAAAATTAATTTAATAATGTCAGGGTCTACTTTGAAAAAAAAATTAGTAACGTTAGGGTCTATTTTGTCTACATTTCTTTGTGACTAACAGTTCAGACTATATGAACTTCCTCAAACATATAAATTTTCATTTATGTATATATAGAATATCTTTTAAAAGATAATAAGATCTAGTTAACAGTTTTACCTCTGTGGAAAAAAAACAGAAACAGGGTAGGACAAAGATTTTGCTTCATATACCCAATGGGAATTGTCTATTCAAAAAGTACATTTTCAAATTTAAAAAAGAAAAACTAATGTTACTGACAATTATGCACAGATGATAGGCAGATTCACTATTAGAGAAGTTTATACTTTGCAGCTTACAATAGTAAGATGGACCACACCAGCATAATATTCTAATTTTCTAAAATTAAGAGTATAATCTAATCTGTTCTAATTACCCTTAGATACACAGAAGACATTACCTTTTTTGGTCCCCTTAACTGCTGATACTCTAATATAAATATACAACTATGCAATGCAAGTAAACTCAATATTTACAAAGACATTAAGGTATTTGCAAACTACATAAAGGGAATAAATATCATTAGCTGCATCTGACAAATAAAAGGGGTAAGTCAAAATCTAAGTGACTTGTTTTTAAGGTCAACCAATAAGTGAGATACATAAAATTATCCATGTTTAGAAATCTTCCTCAAAATTACTTTTTAATGAAAATACAACAGAATTCTAAAATTGTTGGGCGGGGGGGGAGTTGTGCACATGCACGAGCAAGTGTATGTATAGAAACCAAAAGAAGTTAAGTTTTTAGCCATGATCCAACCCTTTCTTGTTCAGAAATATTTGGTCACCAACTAAATGCAATGAGTGTGCAAGGTATTAAAATACAAGTTAATATATGCGTAAAATATGTATGTATGTATGTATTTATATGAAAGAGCAAGTCACTCAGGTGAGAAGAGGGAAATGTCTGGGCAGGAAGGAGGATGTCTGAGCTGACCCTTGAAGGGTCAGCTTCAAGACGATGTCAGAAGAAGGTGAAGGAGCACGTACAGAGGTGGAGCACTGCAAAGGCTCAGTAAGAGTGAGCAGTAAATGTATGTGGGCAGAGGAAGCATGGGAGGAAACATAGCTTCACCAGGAGACCGGAGCTGGTTTGAGAAACACACACCATGCTACAGCATTTGGACTTATATCTACTACAGACCGCTAAATTAAAAGGAAAGCCAAAGCTTCAAATATGTAAAAAGAGATGATCTGAGGAAATAGAATAGAATTTATGCAGGAAGGTTGAAAGGCTAAAGTTCACATAGTCCAAAACACTTCAAGCCCAGGAAGGCTTCTTCCTCAGATTGACAGTTACAAACGTTCTCCCTCTCCATTGAAGACAGAAAAAAGACTAAGCACTCGGTTCTACAATATCACAATAAAAAAAATGAGCATGGAGGAGAATCTAGGGAGGCTGAGTGGGAGTTAGGAAAAGGAGTAGAAGCCCAAATGATTTAAAGTGGGCAAAAGTCAATGCTTTATAAGATCATTTCTTTAAGGAAAAAGTAGCATCTCCTTTTCAGGGAGTTTTGTTGTTTGGTTGGTTGCTTTAGTTTGGTTTGGATTTTTGCAGTGGTGGGGGACTGAACCTAAGGCCTTGCACATTCCAAGCAAGCACTCCGCCACCAAGCTACACCCTAATCCTCAGTATTTTACAAGAGATGCTCATTGCTTCCAATATGGTCCTAGCTGACCATCTTGGAATGGTTGGCCCTTGTTACCCCTTGTGAATCTATGATCCTCAATCTGTGAACGGCCTGAATATGGCTACACAAAATAAATGCAGAAATTATACAAAATAATGTATTGTTCAAAGAACAAAAATTATTCACTAGGAATATTCATAGATAAGGTATTCCTAAATCATGAAATACTTTTAAAAAAATAAGTGCTATTGTTTTCTAACACACATTACCAGTACAAGGGCTAACAAGTACTGCCAATATAGTGTATAAACTGTACTACTGTGAAAGTACCAATTCTTATGGGAAACCTTTCTTAAAATAAGTCAAGAATTTCTACTGCAATTGTGAATTATAAAATACTTTATTAATTTCTCATAAAAAGAGCAAAGGCAAATTTAAGTAGAGCCCCTAAACTTAAATACAGCAAATGACCACAAATTTAAAATCAAAGGGTTTAAATTAGCATGGTCTAACTACACATGAAATCACAACTGCATGTCATATTAAAGGAAAGAAAAACAAGTTGGTCAATGTTGACCCATAACATGGAATTAATGAACTTTTTTTCTGAAAGCTTAAATTGTCCTCTGATCAAACATGGAAGAAGGAATACCTGGTTGATGGAATCAGGTTGAGAATTCCATTGAGAACATAGCTAAACTCGGCATGATCCTGAGCAACGAGTGCCACCAGACCCTCACAGCAGGCTGTTCGAACCACCACACTGTCACTGCAGCACTTCTCCCACAGCAAGTTCAAAGCAGGGGTCTGAAATCAAACCAGTGATTAAAAGATACACTGATGAACAGCAAACACACATGCACTGTCATTTATCAATGTGTAATTTGTTCACAGTGGGCTAACTTCCCAGTACCAAGAGGATGCTGTTGTCACTCTGTTCCTAGAATAAACTAAAGTCAATTTTCCAAGAGAGCAAATGGATGTGTTTTGATACAGTAACTCTCTCACACCTGGTATCTGGGCTGCAAAATTAAGACTGGCTGCTGGCACAGGTATAATCCAATGTCAGGTACACAACCCAACAAAGGCTTGACTCCAGCCCAGGTTCTCACAGGGCATTTTAATCAAATGCCAACAACATTAGCCTATCAGTTAGCCTAAGTTGAACTCCAAATATTATGTATGCTTCAAGCCTTAAATGGTAATAACATCTTCAGAAAATGTTCCTGCTCTTCAACCACGTCTATAAGCTGCCTGTGCCCTACCACCTCCCACAATGCTCCTGCCACAATTTGTTCCAAGTCTAATGTGGGCCCTGAAAGGAAAGAAATGTAGGACAAGGCACCAGCAAGCTGCTCATCCCATGGCTACCAACAATGCCCAAGAAGGAGACTGACGTTTTCTCCTTCACACTGCAAATTCATCTTTGATAGAAAAGCACTGGAAGAGCACCTAAGTAAACATAAAAGTCTTATTTTGAAAACCTCTGTAAAAGCAGGATGCTTGCTTTTATAACTTTCTCAGGAACTCATGACTCCCAAAGAAGGTTCACTGATAATAGTAAACCTTTATTTGAATGTATCATGGGCCAGGTCCAATTTAGATTTTCACATGGATTTGTTTATTTATTAAAGAAGGAAAAAAAACTCATAATGAAGCTATTTTTTCTTCCTCTTGAAACAATCTTTGGGGGGGGAGGGGAATGAAGATTGCAGCTTCCAAACAGAATGGAAACCAACAAAAAATATTGTGCCCACTTCCCCTCCATGGCTGGCTGAAAGCCTCCTCAGTCTTCAGATCCCTGTATTAAAAGAACAATAGAGTTAGAAATCAGTCACTGCAGGAAGAAAATATTTATATTCCATTTCTCCTTTTATTCAGAAGAAAATCCTATTCACCTGCATGGATAATATCAAAGGGCTCTAAGTGGCATTACTCCATTACTAAGGCCAGAAAGAGAAAATAAATGAGTAAGTAAACTGTTGCCTCAGGTAATGCTGTGTTCTCATTCATTTATCAGCAGAAGAGGAAACATTTAGTTACAGGGATTTGACATTCAATAAATCCTGGCAGTTTAAGTAAAACCACTAGATCTTCTCAAAGTACATAATATGATTATAGGCAGGATTAGGATCAGGGTTCTCAGAAAACCTAATTTATATGAGTACGTACAAATGCCAGATAAACGCCAATTAGTGAAGCATGCCCCTACACTTACTTCCACATGTCAGCAGAAGCTGTAAAGAAATATAACTTAGAGAGGCTGATCAAAAAGAATGTGAAGAAAAGGAAATTAATTTATTCCTATTGTGAAAAAAAAATCTTATTTCCATCACCCATGTTCTCTACAGAGTACACTCAGCGCACCTCTCTTAAGCAGAGCTTCCCAACCAGCACATCAAGATACACTACACTGACCAAGCAAAGCCCAAGTGCTATCTCTCAATATCTCAAGCTTTGCTCTGGGCATGCACCTGCCCTGTGTATGGGATGAAAGTTTTCCTCCCACTCCAACTGTCAATACATGACCTTTCCAGCTTAGGACTAATATTTGAGGCTGACCAGAAGCATAAGAAATCTCTTACACCCAAACAAAGCCACTATGTTCATTTTATCTATTAGCTAAAAATATTCCCTCAGAACTAACTTTCTCTAAAGAATGGCATCCCTCATTCCACCCCACCATATTAATGAATAGTCATAAGAATACTCTCCTTCACCCCCTCCACAATCACCCTTACAGTCTGTTGTAATAAATTTAAAAATTTTAAAGATTGCTATAGAGTAAAAAAATAGCCAATCAAAAAAAAAGAAAAGCACAAAACAGGCCATAAAGTTCTCACCATTCAAAATCATCTCCTTGGGGACCTGAACTATAAGGGAAACAAGACCAGTGCATTTGTGATCCAGCTTGTATAAATATCAGAATAGAATTAAAGCACAAAGTTAAAGACAGACCTGGTTTGTGGACTGGTGAATCTTTCCTGAAAAGCCATTTTCCTTTAGGACTGCAGCAATAAGATGACCCACAGCCTAGAAAACAAACAAAATTAATGACCACATTCTTGCAGAAGGTCTTTGCAAATAATGCATCTGAAAGTACAAGATATCAATACTAGTTTATGTGTGTATAATGCATATGGCAGGCAGCCAATTGGTAATAAAATTCCCCTTCATTGAATGTGTGCCACATAGAAGGCACTGAATTAGGCACTCTGCAGACATAACTTCAAATCTTCAGAACCACCCTCAAGGTAGGCATTTTATCCCAGATTACCAATAAGCAAACTATAATTCATGTTAAAAAAAATTGCCAGATTTTCAGTCAAATTGCTGTCATGCAGTGATACAATATATTTTGAAATTGCTTAATTCACTAAATCATGAGACAAATGAGAAACCCTCACAATTTTTAAAATAATCTCTGCATCTAAGTGAAATCCATCATGTTTCATCATACCCTTAATGAAAACGGAGAAAAAATTCATCCCCATCTTTTACAACTATAGCCCATACAGACCTGAACCCACAGATCTCCCCTCCACCACTGCCATTCTCCCTCCTCTAGGCCTATTATTTTTTATTTCATTATCATTTTATCATAGGTTCCAGCCCTTTAATAAAAATTCAGTCTCATAAATCTCTCTAAAATTTTCCCATATCCTGCTTTAGTCAGAGAGTCCAATATTAAATTCAAGATTCTTATAGAAATGTTGATTACATAAACACATAAATGTTGTTACCTCCTACCACCTAGTCTTCATACCCCTAGTACTTCAGCACTACCCAGCACTGCTATCTGGGAGCCAATATTCGGGCAATAATCATAGTCATTCTGAGAAGGTTGGGGAAATCTTTACTGAAACAACTGTCATCCTACACCTGGGGCCGTGTATGATATAGCTGAAAATAGCTGTCAGTCTTGCAAAAGTTTCCAGAGAAGTTTAAATAAAACACAGCAACCATTCCTTTCCTCTGTGGTATGTATATGTGTGTGTGTGTGTGTGTGTTTCAAACATGGGAACTCATTTAAGAATTCAATGCTTCACAGTCTCAGTTTTGCAAAACATATCACTCAATTTACACAAATTTTAAGTTTAGTTCAATTTACTCTTAGCTCCTAGCAAGAGGATAATAACAAGAACTAAGGACCAGTGAATAGTTTTAGATTCTGTTTCACAAAGTATACCATATTTCATTGAATGTATCTGGCCATCAGCTGTGAGATGCAACATTATTTTATATACCACAAAAAGAAAAATGTTGCCAATTAATCTATAATATACAATGCTTCTTATAATTTAGAATTTTGATTTTATATTAATGAAAGAGCTCTTTGAGTCTCATTTAGAAAACCATGGCCAAGTTCACAAATGTGCAGGCAGTACCAACTGTATCTCAACTGCTGCCATCAATGACTGTATGCCATCCAATTTCAAAGATGCTAAGATGTGAAAAAACGTGTGTGAATCAATGAAATATGGTGCGAACACTGAGCAGTGGTTACAAAAGAACAGTAAGAAGTACTCAATTCACAGAGGACAGGGCACAATTACAAGAGCCTAATAAAACCAGTATGAAATGCAACAGAGGAAAGAAAGTTATAGTTCATATTAGAAAAAGGACTAAAAGAAAATAAGCCTAATGTTATACATCCCCTACTTCCACCAGGTTCAATTTCTCTAATGTATTTTTGAAGTCATCTTCTAACGAATCAGAGATAGAGCCTAAATTGATTTGAAAATACAAAGGGCAAGGATAATTCAGTTGACACTGTTACTTAAATCTTCCACAACAGAATTTAAATGACATTCTATACTAAACAATACACATACAGATTTCACTTAATTTAAAAGTAACATATAGGCATTTTCTTGATTATCTATGAAGGAACCCCAAGCACAGAAAAATAAACTTTGTGGATAGGGTCCTCGAGGCCTCCATCTTCTTCTTCACAGCAAGGACTTGTGCTGTACAGAGCAGGATATGACTCCAACCCAGTCAGGTAGAAGGGAATCTTGCATAAGGAGTGTCCTACTCCTCATGGAAGGGTTCCCCACTACCCAGCTAAGTCAATTCCCACAGCAGGCATCTCCGAAGTGAGCTGTTGAAAGGATCCAAGATGCTGCTCTGGCCGTGGGTAAGTCTTCAGGCTGGCTTTTAAGCTTTACTCTCCCGGTAAAAGACAACAAGCATTATGGCCCCTTGATTAACCAGAACGCTTCTAGTTAGCCTCTATTTAGACAAATAAAGCTATTTATCTTCATTGCAGAAAAACTCTCTAAAATGAATTATGGCAGTCTCCTGCCTCAGGAGTTGGATCAAATGTTCAGTCCAGGCTCTTTTAATTATTGAGTGGCATTATTATAAAAATCTATTATTCTTAATAGTTGTAGAGAGATAAAATATATGTATTTTAAATATTAATTCTTACATTCTTTGGATATATGACCATTTTACCTCTGTTCCCAATAATTAATTATAGACATGAAAAAGCCATACATACATATTCAGGAGCCTACTAGTTAATCAAGGTTTTTATTATCTCTAGGAAGAGAAGTATGATATAAATAAAAGCTAAGACTGGTGAATTTTGAATATTTAAAATTTCAAATACACTTTTTCAAATTAACACATACAAAAGTTATTTAGTAAAATAATCTCTATATGTAGAACAAAATATTAAATGTTAAAAATAACAAAGTTCAACTAACCATCCACAAAAAAAAGTCACTTATTACCATGAAACAAAAATAAATAAGTAAAATTACCTGTGATTGGATAAGAGAATTTGGAAAATCAAACCTTTTTCTGATATCCTCTGACATTTTTGCCTCTCTTACATGTAAAGTGTGCAGACTCTGTAACCAAAGCAGAATAATAAATTATTAGTCTTCGATTGGTTTGAATTGAAGTTCAAACCAATTATTCCCCAAATAATATGAATGGAATTCACGTAATTCATTCCCAAGACAGCAATGAGAATAAAGCTCTGCAGAGTAACCCTTGACACAACCTTCCTTATTGACCACTTCAGCACTCAATAGCACAACTGATAAAGCCCAACAGCTCTTGACCATTATTAGAGTTTATCCTGAAACAGACGAATTCCCACCATGACCCCCCCCCAAAACAATTCAAAAGTTCACCACACATTTGAATTACAACGTAATCCTTTTATGGCTCAAAACATATAAGGGAGAGTCAGACAGTCAGAACTATTGACATGGTGCCTCACTTAAGCACAAGCTTTCATTTAAGCACTAATCCAACTGCTAATGGCAAGTGTGACGCTTAGGTGAACTCTTCTCAGGAAGCAGAGAAATGACCTAGAAGCTCACATATCAAAAGAAGAATAAGCATACAGTGAGCACCAATTTTTAATATTTATATTACACATCTTCCTACTGAGCTCTCAAAAAAAAAAAAAAACATGCAATGATGGAGGAGGACAGATGATGAAGTGAAGGCATGGAACTAAGAAGAGGAATTCCTAAAGAACCCAATTTATCCAGGCTCCATGCAGCACCACTCAACCAATTACACCACTTTGAAAAATGTGGTGGTTTAGATTGCCTAGTTACTATAACATAATTAAAAAATAAAATTTGCCAGGCATGGTGGTACATGTCTCTAATCCTAGCAGTTCAGGAGGCTGAGGCAAGAGGACCATGAGTTCAAAGCCAGCCTCAGCAACTTTGCAAAGCCCTAAGTGACATAGCAAGACCCTGTCTCTAAATAAAATATAAGAAGGGTTGGGGATGTAGCTCAGTGGTTAAGCACACCTGAGTTAATTTCTCAGTACCAAAATAAATAAATAAACAAATAAATAGAATTTATGTCGATAAACTAGATGCTATGGTTGGATATGGTTTGAGTGTGTTGCTGAGAGTTTGTGTGTTGAAATTTAATTCCCGTTGTGAGAGAGCAGAAACTCAATCAAAATACGGTGTTTCAGTGTTTCAAGGTAGGGCCTTTGAGAGGTAATTAGGATTAGCAAGTTCATCAGGGTGGTGCCCTTATGATTAAATACAAATAGCTTTATAAGAAGAGGGAAAAATTAATTTTAAAAAGAAGACAACAGAGGAGGAGGAAGAGGAGAAAAGATCAGAAAAGATACACACAGTTCCTGTCTCTTGCTAAGTCATGCCCCACACCACCTTGACACTCTGCCAACAAGAAGACCATCACCTGATGCAGGCCTTTGAAAGTCCAGAACTGTGAGCTGAATAAACCTCCTTCCTTTATAAAGTTACTCAGTCTCAGATAGTTTGTTTTAGTAACAGAGGTTGACTAATATATTAGATCACCTTATACAAATAACAAATAACAAAATCATGCTCTTGATCACCAAAGAAAAAAAAAGCACATTATATTAAGCCTGCCAATCCTTCTATTTTCCTCCCTTTCTCTTAAAGTTTAACTCCAAAAAGGCAATTTATCCCTGACTTTTTTCTTCAATATCTATGCCCAACTTTACTCCCTTGGATTTGACATTCCTTAACAATGAAACAGCCTATTAGAAGATTATGAACTATTTCCCTATCTATATCTACTTATTAGCTTAAGCTAGTCAAAATTTCTTCAACTTCCAAATTATGTCAATTATGACTTTCTTAGAATTATATTTTCCTTTGCATTCCATAATACCTCATAACAGAATTCCCTAAAGTGCATCCTTGGGAAACTCAAGTAAAAGAGATCTCCTTGGGAAGAAAAGGAATTCTGCTGGGGCATTGATTCACATCTTAAAGATTTATTCATTCATTTAACAGATATTATTGGATGCCTATTGTCTATCCAGGCACTGTTCTAGGTGCCAGGCCTATTTTTAAAAATAGAAGTCTCAACCAGACGCGGTGGCTCAAGCCTGTAATCTCAGCACTTAGGGAGGCTGAGACAGGAGAATCGCAAGTTCAAAGCCAGCCTCAGCAACAGCGAGGTGCTAAGCAACTCAGTGAGACCCTGTCTCTACATAAAACACAAAATAGGGCTGGGGATGTGGCTCAGTGGTTGAGTGCCCCTGAGTTCAATCCCTGGTACCAAAAAAAAAAAATAGACAAAAGCCTCAATGTTCATAGAGCTTACAGTCTGGTAGGATGAGGCAAACAATTTTTTTTAAACGCATAAAATGTAACATATTAGAAGGTGGTAAGTGCTGAGGAGAAAACACAGTAAAGCAGAGTAAAGGGAATGAGAGATTGGGAAGGATATACTTTCTACTCTAAGTAGGGTGGCCAGGAGAGGTTAGCATTTGAACAAGGACTGAAAGGAGGAAGGGGAGTTCACGAGCCTGACTAATACAACAGACATCTAGGGCACAGGAAACAGGTAGCTAAGAAAGTGCTGAAAACCTGTCAGGAAGAGCGAGGAGAAGGGCATGAGGCAGAGTGAAACTGTTCATAATTCGGCTCATTTTCTCCCAGCTCTCCTCTCACAGTTTCCTTCACCACCATCCTCTCAATCCAGTCAGTCACAAAATCAGCTGCATCCTTCCTAGCATGTCAGGGTCCACTTTTCCTCTGCACTTTTCACTCCAGACTCATCATCTTCGTTCTTCACGCCAGGAAGGAACTGCTTAGTCTTGGGGCTCTCCATGCTTGAGTTCATCCCACACACTGCTGTCAAATTAATTATCCTGCAATGCTATTTCCACCACCACATCATTTCCCTGTGAAGAATTCATAGTGGGTTTTCAATTGCCTGTCAGATTAAATGCAAATTCTGATGCCCAGCTTTTAAGCACTCTATCAACAGTCACCAATTCGACTTCATTTTCACTGCCATAATTCCAATCTAGCTAAAACAGTTTTCAAAATGATCCCACATGCACAAAATCTGATCATTCCTAAGGGATTTTATTTATACACTTCTCTCCCAAACAGAATGTCCTTCTCTAAGTGCCCCAACTATTTAAAGACTAAATTTCTTTCATAGCACATCTTTGTTAAGCCTCCTTTCCCAACCAACCACATCGAACAGTAATCACCAGCTTTGCTATTATTGCATTTGGTCTGGCTCATAACTTTCTGTGACTATTTACATTGGGATTGGAAATCTCTTTCTGTAAAGGAACAGACAGCCAACTACTCAAATATGCTATTGTAGTACAAAAACAGCTATAGACAATACTTATGGATACAACTCTGGCTGTGTTCTGATAATTTTTTTTAATAAAAGCAAATGTTTTGGGCCATGGTTTGTTAATTCTTGGTTTACATAATGACTATTTTAAAATTAATTTGTAAAATTTTTTGACACAATTGCTAGAATTAACATCCAAATTTTGCCCTGTGCCTCCAGGAAGCTAGTGTAAATATAAAGTAAATGATGTACCTCTTTGATTATTTAAAAGATGGAAATGTACCCTTTATCAAAGAAAACAAACTTTTTCATGCCCTTAAACTTGCAAAGAAATTTCTCACATTAGAATTTATATATGGAATACAAAATGACATAATAGGCAATATTTTCAATACCATAAGCAAAAGGAAGTTTTATATTACCTCTTTTTAAAACAAATCCCAGATAAAGCCTTGGGTATAATGTAACATGTAATTTAGCAAGAGAGTCTCAGCTAATGGGTTCCAAGTACAGTTTTCAGATGATCTAATCTAACTTAATAGAAGGTAGACTCTAGAGTACCCAGAGAAGTAGATTGCCATCAATGTGTCATAGAATGGATTTGCTCAAGTGGCAATAGTAATAAAGCAACAGAAGAAAATGTGGGACTGTAATCTCAGATTCAGGCCCCTAACACTAGAATTCCTATATGGCTTTGGGGACAAGATGAGCAACTGTTTAGGCTAATAGCTTATTTTAGCAGAGAAGAAACTGAGCCATCCAAAAGGATGATTTATCTTTAGGAGGTGGGCCATTGTGGTTGAAGAGTGCTGTTTTTATCAAAATTACCTAAGGATAAATGTCAAATACCTAACCTTACAAAAGATAGCCCTAATTTCAGTGTGACACTTTAGAGAATGAATACATTTTTTCAATCTATAGTAACTTTATCTTTCCTAACAAATGGCCATTAAGCATTCTCAAAACCACTGCCCAAGCTACAATATGATTTGATATCGTCCTTGATTTGCTATCCTTGGGCTACAAATTGCAAGTGTCTTTCATCTGCTGGAGACTTATATTTCAAGGTTAATCACAACCATGTGGCCTTTCAAGGTATAAAAACATCATATTCTCTTAGGGAATTTCAAAAGAGAATACACATGCTTGCTTTTTTAGCATTGGCAGTGGAGCATGTGTCCTACTTTAATTTTAATCTCAACTTCCTTTGGGCATTTTACACATTAAAGAAAAACTATTTATATATTACCTCTTATCATGGCATTCTTACTAAAAGGAAACCAGTCACAATATGATCCATAAATCACATTCTACAAAAGCAGGGTTTGATTTTTAAAGATTTATCTCCAGCCTGTCATTGTGCCTTTTTGTCCATTTAAATCTAAATCAGAAAAAGAATTTTTAATGAGTCCTTTAAACGCCCCATGAATCAAAGCATTTGTTTAATATAAGCAATTATCATATTATCTGCCAAGGTGTTTTAGCCCCATAAAAACACTTCCAAGAAAATAAATCTATCAATTGCACTCCAGCGGTTGAAAAAAAAAAAAAAAAAAGAGCAGCACATAGATAAAGCACTGTGGGTTTTCAAAATTCCCTCTTAGTTTCTCTCAGAGATGAAGATATACATCACATATCACATCAAACTTCAAAAGAAGGGCACAATCTGAAAAACAAGAGAAAATCTATCTAATTGTATTCACAAGGGCTCTAGAAACCCAGCAAAGGGAGTAATTGGCTAGACAGGGTGGTTGGAAGATGGAGAGAGTCTGAGGATCACACAGAAAAACATTTGAGCATTTCTGACTACCAAATTTCCACATGAAAGGACTCAAGTGCAGTGATTTATGTAGAAGTCAGGGCTGTGCAAAGTACACTCTTTTGTGCTTGTTTGGTTTGGTTTGGTTTGGTTTTTTGGCATTGGGGATCAAACCCAGGAGTACTTTACATCTGAGCTATATTCCCAGTCCTTTTTATTCTTTATTTAGAGTAGGGTTCACTAAGTTGCTGAGGCTAGCCTCAAACTTCCAATCCTTCTGCCTCAGCCCCCTGAGTCACTGGAACTACAGGCGTGGACCACCATGCCTGGCCGTAAAGTACATTCTTAAAGCTAATTTTATATGAGCAATGTCATCAGCAGATGGTTAAAAATGTATACTTCACATTAACCAGCCTTGTGTTTCAGAAACACAAAATCTAGGGCTTTTTTTCTTTTCTTTCTTTTAATTAATTTTTTTTTTTTTTTTTTGTACTGGGGATTGAACCAAGGGACACTCAACCACTGAGCCACATCCTCCTCCTTTTTTATATTTTATTTAGAGACAGGGTCTCACTAAGTTTCTTAGGGCCTCACTGAGTTGCTGAGGCTGGCTTTGAACTCATGATCCTCCTGCTTCAGCCTCCCCAGCCACTGGTATTATAGGTGTGCACCACCCTGCCCAACAGGCCTTATTTTCTTTACATTTTCTAACATTTTATCACCTACTGTGATTATCAGTTATAGTGTCTACTTAGTTTGTTCCTCCCACAAATTAAGCTACTCAAGAATCAGTATGAGAGTTTTAAACACAAGTGGTTCCCCTTTATTCTCAGAGGAATAAACCCCAAGTCTATGTCTGAAACCACAGATAGCACTGAACTCTACAAGCACTGTGACTGCTGCAACATTTCATCTGATAACCAAATGGATACTATGTAACTAAGGAGTGTACAGTACACAACTTGGAAAAGCTGGACAAAAGGATGACTCATACCCAGGCTGAACAGAGTAGAACTGCATGACACTTTATCACATTAGTCAGAGTGGTGTGCAATTAAAATTTACAAATTATTTATTTCTGAAATTTTCCATTTCATATTTTAGACCACAGTTGACCAAGAGTAAGTGAAATCACAGATAGGTTAACTGCAGTTAAGAGAAACTACTGTAATTTTGAACTTTTTTTCTTTCTATGACTTTTGTTTGGATGGTGTAGAGAAAAGCTGAGAAGTACCATCAATAAATCTGAACTGAGTTAGGAATATAGCTCAGTGATAGAGCATGCACAAAGCCTTGGGTTTGATTCCCAATGCTGCAAGTAATAATAGTAGTAGTAGTAGTAGTAGTAGTAGTAGTAGTAGTAGTAGTAGTAGTAAAAATGTGGACTAATTTTATAAGGTTATCAAGACTATGGATCAGGGCATATTCAATCTGGGCACTTTCCTAATTGACTGGCCCTGCCCCTCAAACATGGGGGAAGGGGGATATCTACCTATACTTTGCAAATATCTATTCTGCCCTGCTGTCCAATGTTTATATCTTCCTTATTCTTCTGCCTCCTTAGCTTCTCATCTTCTGCTTACTATTCCCAAGTATTTTCGTACATCCTCCCCAGGACCTGGCAACTGGTTCTGTTTCATACCCAGTATTAAATCCTAACATCTACTAAGAACTCAAGCTTAGCCTCAGCTCTTGCTTCAAAAGCTTCATAATCTAACTGCAGTTAACATTCTCAAACTAACAGGATGAGACACTTGGAACCCATTTAACTGTATCAGTCATAAAAAAGGGAAAGATCATGGGAAAGTCTCAATGCAACATTTTTAACTCTCCATAATGAACAAATACAACTAAACAGGAATTTTTAATCTTATATTTTCAAAAAGACCACTAAATCATATTTAAATTAAGAGTAGAATATCCATGTATGTTAGTCAGTAATTTCAAAATCAAGCTGAAACAGAGGGCAACTAAATGGTGTAACAGAGCCACTTGATCAATATTATAATCATAGAAAGCAGAAACCATACAATGTGGAAGATACGACTTCTCATCCTCCAACATATACTCTTCTTCGACCCATTTTTTCCCATTATCCCAGCTATGGGACACCTATAAAAACTTATATATTACATATTATACAATATTTTTCTAATATATATTATACAATGTTTAAGAATGACAATAATTATAATATACTAGTTAACTAATATGATAATATGTAAGCTTTAGATTATGATTTCCATCCTATTTTAATGCACCTGCATCAATTTCCCCAAAATATTCACAGAATTGAGAACTTAGTGCTTAATGGGTTAATGAAATGTAACCTGACTAACTTTGTTACATTTCCTAGCCTCAAGTATGATTAGGTATAATCAAGTGATTAAGTTCTCTTCAGTGCAGTTTGAGCAGAAGTGATGCACCATTTCCAGACTGCAGCCTGCTTCCTCCATACTTTCTCCCTAACCACAACCAGGTTTTGGAAACAAACCAGATTAAACTGTGCATGTGAAGATAATGTCCCTAAGACACTTTTAAAGAAACACAAGATGG
>CM053399.1:139709514-139733277 GCA_028644305.1 Xerus rutilus | reverse complement strand
TGTGTATATTTATATGCTAAACATATAAGAGGACACAGAAGAAACTTTATTTTTTAAATACAAGGACTTATTTAGCTCTACAATCTTCATCTAAGTCTTCAAAAAGGTCTTCAAAGTTGACTCCTTTATGATTTCCCAATATTATAATTTTTAGATGATTTTACTCCATCAAAAGAATAATTACTGGGCAATTTCCAGTACCACAAAATAATAATAATAATAATAATAATTACTGGAAATAGGGTTGTGGCTCAGTGGTAGAGTGCTTGCCTGACATGTGAGGCACTGGGTTCAATCCTTAGCACCACATTAAAATAAACAAATAAATAAAATAAAGGTATTGTGTCCATCTACAACTAAAAAATTTTTTTAAATAATTACTCAAACTGCTCTGTATAAAACAGGTTTTAAAGATTTATGTTTGTACAAAGTTATAGTATATTCACAATAAAACAGATGCCCAGTAATTTTAAAAATCTTGGGCTGGGGATATAGCTCAATTGGTAGAGTGCTTGCCTCGCATGCACAAGGCCCTGGGTTCAATCCCCAGCACCACAAAAAAAAATATATATATATATATATTTATATATAAATATATATATATTTATAAATATAAATATATAAATATATATATATTTATATATATTTATATTTATATATATATTCTATTGGCCAATAAATATCTAGTGTGAATAGCAAAATCTCCATATTCACAATCAAACACCATTCAGGTCTCCTCTTTTTTTGGTGGGGGACTACTAGAGATTGAACTCAGGGGCACTCTACCACTGAGCCACATTCCCAGCTCTATTTTGTGTTTTATTTAGAGACAGGGTCTCACTGAGTTGCTTAGTGCTGCTTTTGCTGAGGCTAGCTTTGAACTCATGATCCTCCAGTCTCAGCCTCCCAAGCCGCTAGGATTACAGGCATGCACCACCACACCCAGCTTTCTTCTTTTTTTTTTTTAAGATGTGGTCTCACTATGTTGCCCAAACTGGTCACAAACTCCACAAACTCCTGAGTTCAAGTAATCCTCCTGCCTTGACCTCAGGGTAGCTGGGACTATAGACATGTGCCTTTGTTGTATCTAGCCTGTTTTTTAATTTTAATAAAGTTACCAAAATATCAAAATATTCAGGGGCCGGGGATATACCTCAGTTGGTAGAGTGCTTGCCTCGCATGCACAAGCCCTGGGTTCAATCCCAGCACCACACACACACACAAAAAAAAAATCAAATATTCAGACTTTAATACATTCTTTAGAAATAAGGGAAACAACTTCCTGATACTCTAAAGCAAGCACTGAAATCCAACATTAAAGGGTATCATAAAATGTGCAGCAAGAAAGTAAGAAAAATTTTTAAGTGATAAAATATTATTGTTAGCCATTTTTATCAATGCTTTATGGAAAAAATAATATTGAAAAGGAATCAAAGGAGTCAATGTAATTCAAGTCGATAGATTCAATTAAATTCACATCATTCAAAAATTTGTTCCATTTTCAAGGAAACATATAACCATTATAATTTTACCAATTAGTCTCTTGGGAAATTTTCACACCAAAATGAAAACTCTTACTCTTTTAAAGAATTGTGTGACTATTGCAAGTTTAATGGCAATATTTTTCTTCATTGCTACAAAGTGACTAATCAACCTCATTTGTAATTTTGCGTGAAAACTAAATTCTTTAACTCAGAATGAAATGGTTACAGCTTAGTTATTTTAACTTGCATACTTAGTACTAATGAAAGCTAAAGACAAAATGAACAAAATAATTTTACAACACATTTCTCTATTGTTAACAAACTCAGTGTATCCCAAAATGGACATGGAGACTATCTCCATGCTTCAGTCCTAAATGAATACAGTCACAAAAAGAAAGTAATCGCTTTACTGGTAGAATAATGATCCTGAAAATGTTCAGATGAAAAAGATGAATAGTGCACTGTGAAGAACTGCCTTACATTCTATTGCAAACCCTATGACTGCCTATAGAGAAAATGAGAAACACCTTCCATCTGATCAGGCCTACAGCATTGCACACCTATGTCATCATGAGGACAGCAAAGAGAGCAAAGCACCAGGATACAAAAACAGCACTAGCCATGGAAATTGAGCCTAATCTTACCGCCTCAGAGCTGTTTCCTCACTGGTTACAAGGTTATATGAATTAGGTCATAAAGTGTGCTGACAGCGAGAGGGTCTTGCACACAGCAGTCACTAAAAATGTGTTTCCTCCCCCCCTGGACACGATGTCAGAGAGCCAACCAAAGTGAATGATGGAGAAGGATTTGAGGGTGAGTAATAAAGGAGGGCATGTGTCATCAAAGCCCAGGGCGCACACTTGTATCTAAGTCACCAGACCAAAGTTAAAAAATAACCTAAGTTTCACATTCATTATAGTTGACTTTTAACTCACCTGATGGAAACTATTCAATAACCTCCCCGTGCACTCTGAAATAAAAGCCAAATTCCTTAACATGGCGGAAAGGTCCCACACGGTCTGGTCTCTCAACTCTCCCTCAGTCAGCTTCAGCCACACTGTGACACTTCAGCCACATTGACCTTCAGTTTTTCCCTTGAGCCCCTAAAGCTCTTTGCATGCCCAAGTCTAGACCCCACAGGCCTCTCAGCCACAAGTGTTCTGGCCCTTGTCCTTCAAACGGCTGATATACCTCATCCTTTACATCTTCCCAAGCCCTCCCTGTCCCTGCCTGCACCACCAAGCCTCAAGTAGTTCCCCACCTGCTCCCACAGTGACCCACTGCAGTTTTCTTCATAGTTTTCATCACAGTCCCAAATGATTGTCATTTACTTATTTCTCCTTCCCTCTTGTACCTCCCCCACCACAGTGAAATGCAGGGACAATCTCTAATTTTTAATTGCTATATCCCCAACCTACAACGAGTACCTCCTAGATAGTCACTGAATAAATGCAAATTGTGACACAGGATTTAGAATTCCATGTTGGATTAAACAGCTCCTATGTCCTAGCACTCCACAAAACACTTTACAGAAGATCCCAGGGGATCTTCCCAGTAAGGTCCAGGTAGATATAATTAACTTCATTTTCCACATGTCGAAATAGGAGCTCAGAGTGGAAGTAACTTGCCTGAGGTTATATAGTGATATTAATAATCAGGATTTATTGAATTTTACCAGGCTGCAGAAAGTTACTGTGGAAGCTCTTCACATGAATTCTCTCACTTGACATTCAAAACAACCCCATGACAAGGATACTATTATTATCCTCATTTTCATATGAAAAACCAAGTCAGGTAAGAAGAGGTCAAAATTAATTCTTATTATGTAAGAAACAGAGCATTGATATAAACAGTCAGTCTCCAAATCTCACATGCTTAACCAATTCTCTATAAAATATGGTTGACATGAATTTTTGTAAAATTAAGATAATCCATTAAAGCATTTCACTCAAAGTCGAGCACATAGCAAACACTTTTAAAACTTTACTTATTACTACCTAACAACACCTTGTTTTTCCCATTATATCTTGCTGTACTTCAGAAAATTTTTTAAATACCCAGGTTTGTACTTACAGTGTTAAATCAAATTCCCAAGTCAGCTCATCAGTATATGCAAATAGCTCTGTATTTTTTAACATACTGCAATTCTAAACACACATAATTTAGTCTAATGTGTAAAAGTTACATATTAAAAGGATGTTCCATGCCCAGACCATGAAGCAAAAATTATCACTCTAACCCTCATCCTTGTAGCAACATCACCAGCAATATATCTCCCAAAGTTGCATATGTTCCTGGATTTTTATATTTGTTTCATCACTGACAATTCAGTTTAAGTTCAATGAGCATCTAACAAAAGATAAAGACTGGCCTCTTATATTATGGCAATCAGCATCCATGTATGGTAATCTATGCTTCTTGCCACTGATATCAACACTTTCATATTTTCATTTTTTTTTCTTTCTTTCTTTTTTTTTTTTTGTGGTACTGGGGATTTAATTCACAGGTATTCTACCACTGAACTATACCTCTAGCTTTATATCATTTTTATTCCAAGAAAGAGTCTGTTTCCAAGGCTAATCTCAAACTTGCCCTCATCCTGCATTGGCCTCCTAAGTTATCCCCTCCCCAGAAGTAAATAAAAGAGATAAAGACAATTATTTGCCCAAAAGATTTCTCAGACACTACCACACAGAGATGGCTATACTGACACAAATAAATGCTTGACTGCAGGTAACCCCTCCATATGACAGTTCAAAACAGCTAAATGAAATAGAGAAACCTGTGGGTGGATGAGTTCCCTTGTAGAAACACAGGGTTTGGAATAAAAGTGGAATGTTCAGGAAAAAAAATAAAACTGATGGGACTGAGGTTGTGGCTCAGTGGCAGAGCACTTGTCTCGCACATATAAGGGACTGGGTTTGATCCTCAGCACCACATAAAAATAAGTAAACCAAAAAAAGACACTGTGTCCATGTATAACTAAAAAATATTTTTAAAAAATAAAATAAAATAAAACTGAACGGCCAAAAGCAAGAGGATCCGGAAGCTACTGCACATTCTCAGTTCTTCCAGCTGCCTCAGAAAATAGGACTTGAATTACAACTTGGCCTCAATTTCCAGGAATAGAAAATGTTGAATATATGGTATAGAGGGAACTAATTGGAGTGGCAGGTTCCGACTCTAATGTCCCCCATAGCTTTTAGAGGGCAATAATCTCCCCCTCAAGATTTGGCCGGCTTCCGCCGGGTGCAGTGGTACAAGCCTGTAATCCCAGCATTTAGGGAGGCTGAGACAGGAGAATCGTGAGTTCAAAGCCAGCCTCAGCAATGGCGAGGCGCTAAGCCAACTCAGTGAGATCCTGTCTCTATATAAAACACAAAAGAGGGCTGGGGATGTGGTTCAGTGGTCGAGTGCCCCTGAGTTCAATCTCCAGGACCCAAAAAAAAAAAAAAAAAAGATTTGGCCTGCTTCACATTCTGAAAGGGCCAGTGTCCATCTGGGCAGCAGCTGTACCTGCTCAGACCTCAGTGAAGAAGTGGCTCAAAGCCGGGCGCGGTGGCTCAAGCCTGTAATCCCAGCACTTAGGGAGGCTGAGACAGGAGAATCGCGAGTTCAAAGCCAGCCTCAGCAATGGCGAGATGCTAAGCAACTCAGTGAGACCCTGTCTCTACATAAAACACAAAATAGGGCCGAGGAGGTGGCTCAATGGTCGAGTGCCCCTGAGTTCAATCCCCAGTACCAAAAAAAAAAAAAAGAAGTGGCTCAAGCAAGGGAGTAACCTCTTTCATCAAGGTGCAAAATTATCATCCTGCACTTTTAAGTCTCTTTAGTTTATGAGTCTTTTTCACCCATGGCAGGGCCTGGCATGTAATAAGCAGATAAGAAATGTTTGTTGATCACTTCTGGGCCTTTGAGCTAAGATCAAGTGAACACAGGTTTGTTGAATCACTGTGTTTAACCCAGTATCTATATGATACACCAAAAAATGTTAGAATCAGGATTCTTTTTGTTTTCAGATCAACTGTCATAAACAGAAAGTGAGAAATGGAGAATTTAGATCTGTTTTTACTAAGATTTATACAACAAAGACCAAAATAAATTAACAAGAACCAGAGTAGAAAATAAATTTTTAAACAACTTTATTTCCAAATCAATATAAAAACCTAAATTCAGTCACCATCACATATAGGGTTGGAAAATAATTAGTTCATTTTAGACATACTATTTACTCCCAGGTTCTTTTATTTGTTTTTAACTGAGGAGATAAATACTTTTGTATAGATAATACAAAAGTGAACTTTGGTCAAATCTAAATCCCAAATCGGCAGAATCTACCGTAGTAAGGTTGTATTATACTGCTTTCATGTTGGTAGATTTTTTTAAAAATTGAAAAGACTTTCTTCACTGTTTTCAGCTGAATCTAATAGAAATGGAAAAATCAGTCTCTGTTACTTGAATACACCATAAGTTTTACATGAATGCTTCAGTTGACAGCTATTATTTATCATAGCTAAGCTCTTAATGTGCTATGTATTATAACCCTTTAAAAACTCACAGCATTACCTCTGCATATTTCCCATTGGGGGAAAAGGCACTTTAAATATATAATTACCCAAAGAAGTAACATGTACTAATATTCTATTATATAACAAGCATTATTCATGACTTTTTATTTTTAGAGTACTTAATAATCTGATATTAACTAACCTACCAGTCATTCTAGACAGATCATTAGTAAATTCCCTCATGTTAGCACAGACATACCAAGAAGCATATTCAAGAATTAGAAGATCTTGGGATGAAATGCTGACAATTGACAAGAATATAGTATGGAGAGTCTTTCAGATATAAGAGTTTTTGTTTGCTTGATCGGTTGGTTTTTGGTGCTATAGGTAAAACTCATGGCCTCATATATGCTAAGCATGCATTCTACCAGTGAGCTACATTCCCAGGCTGAGAATTCTTTTTTGTTTTTTGTGTTTTTTGGTTTTGTTTTGTTTTGTTTTTTGTTTTTATTTTCTTTGTCTTTTGTTGTCAGTACTGGGGATCAAACCCAAGCCTCGAGCATGCTGGGCAAGCGATCTCCCACTAAGTTACATCCCCCTCAATGCCCTCCTCTGTTTTTTTTTTTTTTAATTATTATTCTTTTTTGAGAGTCTTGCACAGTCTGACCTTGAGCTTGTGATCCTCCTGTCTCAGCCCTACAAGCAGCTAGGAATATAGGTGTGTGCCTTGCACCTAGCCCTAAGAATTCTTTTCAAAGACATCGTGAAGTTACGTGTAGCTCCTCAAGAGAATCTCTTTAATTTCACAAAATTTTAAAATGATATATGTAATTATCATATATATAGGCTTTTCAACATTCTTTTGGAAGTAAATGACTGACAAATGAACAGCCCCAGTCACACACAATAAAGCCAAAGTTCAGAATTATGTTTCACAATTACTACTTATGCCTCTCAGCCCAAATTCAAGCACTATATGAAATTGCTCTTAACCTAACTTACCTGCAAACTAACACAAAGGTCTTTAAAGATCCCATCAGGTAGGAACAAAGTCACAGAAATAAGGCAGAACTAGCATGGTTCCCAGGATCATGAGTCTCCCCCAAGCCCTGCTCACCATACTCAATTTTATAGGGAACCTCAACACTATGGAACCAAAGTCTGGGCTAAGTTAAATGCTGAACCACTCCATAGAAGTGGGCATTCTGGGTACTACTCACTAAGCATCTGATCTTAGTGTCTGGCATTTCTTGGCTACATCCCAAGGTGTAGCATACATTCTTTGAATTCTACTCACCTCCCATTTTGAAAGTGAAGCAAGAGTACAAAAGGCTAAAAAGCAAGCATGCTTCATGCAAAGATCTTCACTGACTAATCTAAAAGGTAAACCATGGCATATGTAAATTAAATGTTCATCTGTAACTTAAAACAATATTTATAAAATGTTTTAACAGTGTAAAGAAATGTTTACAATAGAGAAAAAATAAAAATTTTCCTATACAGTCATGAACACAATCAAGATGTATACATATGTAAAAGACAGGATTAGGGAAAAGACAAATATGCAGAAATGTTAGCAAGCTATTTGTGGATAATAGGATGATGGGTGATTACATCCTATTACATTCCCCCTTATAATTGCTACATTTTTTCCTATAATAAGCATATATTTCTTTTTCAAATTAAAAAGGAATTACCAATTCTCTTCAAATAACAACCTAAGATGAATTTTTTAGTCTCAATAAAAAATTAGTGATTGCATTTACTCACTTGAACTCATGGTCTTTTATCATTGTCTAAAGAGGCAGTTTTATCACAGAAATAGGATTAAAAAAAAAAGGTCTTACTTGATCCAATTACCCTGCTTATTAAGAACTATTTAATGAGAAAGTCACACCTTTGAGTTATTAGAAGCTATAATAGTCCTGCAGAGTTCCAAACAAATCAACTAACAGAATTACTTTTGATTCTAAATTGTTTGCCAGATTAATCCATTCATCCTTGGAAAAAAAATTGTTTTCCTCCAGTGAGTTCAACTTCCTCCAATCTCATGTCAATCAAGTATGTTAGCCTCAGTCCAGAGGATTTGTTTCTAATCACTTAAACTGAAGTATAAATATTTTATATTATTTTACTTTTCCAGTGCACATATAATGTTTAGAAAATCAAATTTTACTCATTAATTGGAAAATGTTAGGGACACCTTTATATTACATGTTTTAGGATCTTTGAAAGAAAAAAGAAAGGTCTTTCTGATAAGGTGACATATGCACAGACAACTGAATTAAGTAATGAGAATTTTGGATATAAGGAATACTAAGGGCAATACGCTTGAGGTGCAAACATGCTTAGCAAAAGTTAAGGACACTAGTGTGGTTGAAGCAAGTGAGTCAGTTGCACAGAGAGCCTATGGAGTAAAACAGGGATCCAGGCCATGTGAGCCCCTACAGGGGCTCTCGTATGAGCCATGGGATGTTTCCGAGCCACCTGGGAAGTTCTAGAACATTTAGGGCAGAGAGACAGCATATCAGACTGCACTTTTAAAACGATCATTGTGGCTTCTATGAAGGCTCAGCCATAAACAAGAAGGAACAAAGGATAGGTGTTAGGTGGTTATTGGAATAACCCAAGGGAGAACTGTCCTAGCACTGGAGATGATGAGAAGAGTCCACACTTCAGATATATATAAATATTAATACACATACACATACACACACACAACACTTGTTTGTTTTTTACATTTGTCCAGATTTACTGAGGTATGGTTGACAAACACACACTATGTATGTTCAGGGTGTACATGTGATGTTTTGAGATATAGATGTAGATATAGATAGATGGATGGATGGATAGATAGATAGATATGTTATTTAAATAACATAATCAAGCTAATTAAAATATCCACCAGCCAGGCACTGTGGCACACATGTGGCACACGCCTGTAATCCCAGCCACTCATGAGGCTCAGGCAGGAGGATAACAAATTCAAAACCAGCCTCAGCAACTTGGCAAGGCCTTGAGCAACTTTAGCGAGATCCTGTCTCAAAATAAAAAATAAAAAGGGCTGAGGATGTGGCTCAGTGATTAAGCGCCCTTGGGTTCAATCCCCAGTGCCAAAAAAAAAAAAAAATCCACCACCTCATGGTTACCATCCATTGTGTGTGTATGTATACTGAGAACACCAAGATCTCCTCTTAGTAAATCTGAAGTACCCATTATGATTAAACTATGTCACCATTTTATATTTCAGGACTCCACTTGGTCAAAAAGTATAAATCTTCAATTGTAAGATAAGTAAGTACTTCAGATATATTTTCACAAGAGTTGCTGATAACTAGATAGGAAATGTACGAAGAGCAAAAGATGGTTCCGAGGTTTGGAGGTCAGATAACTAGAAGAAGCAGTCATTTACCGAGATGCAGACTAAAGGAGTCATTTGTCTTGTCTTTAAAATAAGTCAGCAATGTATGAGTATCCTAAATCCTTGGAGTACAATTATTTTTGTCCATGTCATTCAGGAAAGGATATATGGCAATAGGATGTGAAGTATAGAGTGTTCAAGCTTCATCTACTTCTCAGTTTTATTTGGGGTCCATCTTGACTAGACACAACAAATGTTAAAATTTGAACACTTAGATACAGGCTGGATTTTTTCTGAATTCAAACCCAATTCCAAGGCTGCCATCAATATCTGCTCCCACTCCCACCCACTTTCTAAACCCTCTAAGGCCATACTGACCCTCTAAGTCTCAGCTATCCCACACAGCTTAAAAATCCTGTAAACTTTAAACAAAGAGAGACAGGGAAGGAAAGAGAGGTGACAGGCGAATTTAGATAATTCTCACTTCCCCACCTTCATTAATTGTCCGTTCCATTTCATATCTCCTTCCAAGCTTCATGTCAAATGTTCGATATAGGCATTGCGTACACATAAAGTATAAGATGGGGAAAGAGGGAAAATTGGTTGTATTATGGGAAAAAATGTGAGGAAAGAGGGAGATTTAAAATGCATTTATTTCTTTAAAAATCTTTAAGAACATGAAGTCACCTTGTTAAAATATAATGAACCATCAACTGATGCTTAAACTATTAGCTTAAAGGATGATGGAGAATTTCATATTAGAAGGAAAGGGAAGGCCCCACCTGACCCCACTGATTCATTTTAGCAAAAAGAAAGAAAAAAAGAAACCCAAACATTGTGTCCTCATTAATTGACAGGATGTACATGGAGCACTTTAAGAATATTAATGCCTAAAAAAATTCAATGTGGATCTACACAGTTCTCTGTATTTAACTATCAATTTATAGTAAATACATGAAGTCAAAGAATAAGATAAAGAATACTACTTGGGCTGGGATTGTAGCTCAGTGGTAGAGGCACTGGGTTCGATCCTCAGCACCACATAAGAATAAATAAATAAAATAAAGATATTTGTGCCCATGTACAATTAAAAAAAAATAAAAACAAAAAAAGAATCCCACTTGCCTTTTACATTTTACAGAGCAAATGACTGTTTCTCCAACAAATCAATGACATGGGGAAAAGAAGGGGTAAATGGTCTAGGGTTGTGGCTCAGTGGTAGAAGAACTCTTTCCTAGCACATGTGAGGCACTGGGTTTAAGCCTCAGCACCATATAAAAATAAATTAAAAACGAAAGGTATTGTGTCCATCTACAACTAAAAAAATATACATTAAAAAAAGAGAAGGGGTAAAGGGACTGAAACAGAGTAAGTTACTTGAAAGACATAATAGCCAAATACATAATTTGGGAAAATTTATCTGAATTCTGATTCCAAATTATTAACTCTAACACCACCATTAGCACAACTGACAATTCTGAAATATGGACTACTCTAGAGAATATTCAGGAATCAGTATTAATTTTGTTACAGTTGATACTAATGTAGTAATTATATTTAAGAGGAAAAGCCCTTATTATTTAAAAATAATTACTTTTTTAAAAAGCTATAGCAGAATAAAAGTTATATAGGATGAGACTGACAAAATGATTTTATTGTACTATTTATGTGTATGTTTGAGATTTCCCACAGTAAGATATTTTTAAGAATAAAGAAAAATAGGGGAAAAAACTAGAGATTGTAAGATTACAATATAAACTATTAAAAAATTATTCTCAGCCGGGCGCGGTGGCTCACGCTTGTAATCCTAGCACTTAGGGAGGCTGAGACAGGAGAATCGCAAGTTCAAAGCCAGCCTCAGCAACGGCGAGGTGCTAAGCAGCTCAGTGAGACCCTGTCTCTACATAAAACACAAAATGGGGCTGGGGATGTGGCTCAGTGGTCGAGTGCCCCTGAGTTCAATCCCTGGTACCAAAAAAAAAAATTATTCTCATGTGCAACTCCTAATGTGTGTGAACGAAGATTTCCTTAATGGTACACAACAAAACCAAAATGAAGCACTTAAGAGATTTTCGGTTTCATTCATAATCATTAATTTCAGATGTTATGTTCATTATAAGAACCTCACAGTTCACCAGTGTGAACTACAGCCTTTGAGTGATAATAATGTGTCAATGTAGATTCATCAATTATAACAAACGTACCACTGCAGTGAGGGATGTCAATAGTGAAGGAGGTTGTACATGTGTGGGGACAAGGAAACTGTGTACTTTCTGTTCAGTTTTGTTGTGAATCTAAAACTACACCAATAAAGTTTGTTAATTTAAAAAAAAAAAGAATCTCACAGTTCAGACTGATTTTATAATAACATTATTCTATAAATTTAAAATAGCTTTTATTTTGAATAATAAAACATCTCATCTGAAGTTCTCATAAGACATTTAGAGAAGGGAAAAGTTAAACAATTAAAAAAAGGTTTGAAAATCTTCTGCTTCAGATTATCCCATCCCTTTCACATATTAACTATTTCAACATTGCTGGTGATTTCTGTTTGGGTTTTTAAAAAAACCCAAAGTGCTAAGGATAAAACCAAGTCCTTGCATAGCCTAGGCAAGTGCTCTCCACTGAGGCACACCTCTAGGCTTCAGCTTTTCTTTGAACAAAAATGTTATGATTTGCAACTTAAAGTGAAGATGTTGCTTCAAAGTACCATGAGCAGGTAGTCTAGGCAGTTGAGCAGAGACCATGACACCATTCTTGAAAAGAATAAAGAACCTGGGCACAGAACATTAACTAGCAGCCCTTTAAAAAAAATTAAAAATTAAAAAACAAAGTGGATCACAAAAGCACTTGCAAGGGGAGGCCAGAAATGTTTTCCAATAATAACCCAGAATCTGTTCAAGAGCTTTTGCACAAAGTATGGAAGAGATACACAGATCTAGAAAAGTTACAATATCAATAGCCTACCTTTCATTGATGCATTCAACAGTGATTAGATACCTACCTGCCTTGTGCCATACTCTATAAATTGCTCTTGTTGGGTATTTTGGTCACAGCCATGAAAAGCCAACTACCACAGCAGGTATAGGCAGGAAATCAGGAACGGAGTTCCATACATCCACTAGTAATCTAAATAGAAAATGCTGAGAAGGAATATATGAAGTCTGGAGTTCAAGGAAAGAGGTTCAGGCTGAAAATAGAAATTTGGGAATTAACAACTAGTATTTAAAGCTAATATTTCAAGACTGAATGAGTATATGGCCTTATGAGTAAGCCCTGGAATCCATGTGTAAGAGGAGATAAGAAAGAACCAGAGGAAAACCTCTAACCTGTAATCCCAGCAACTCAGGAGGCTGAAGCAGGAGGACCACAAATTCAAGTACCAAAAAAGAAAAGAAAGAAAAAAGTCTAAAAAGGAGCAATGGGAATTGTAAGTGAAGAAAGTGTATTAAGAAGCAGAGAATAAATAACTATCTCAAAAATGCTGATAAATCAACTAAGAGGATGAGGTTTAAGAACAGAACTTTGGGTTTAGCAAAATTAAAAGCCATTAGTGACTCTGAGAGAAGAAGCTTATTTAGAGTGGTGAGGAAAGCCTGATGAACATGATAAAGAAAGAATGGGAGATAAGTAGTTGAACACATGAGTACAGTTTTGCCTTAAATGGAGGCAAAGAAATTATACAATGGCTTGAGGGGAAAATGGAGTCAAAAGGAATTATTATTTTAAGATAGGAAAGGGACGCTGAGACAAGGAGAATGGCGAGTTCAAAGCCAGCCTCCGCAACGGCAAGGCACTAAGGAACTCAGTGAGACCCTGTCTCTACATAAAACACAAAATAGGGCTAGGGATGTGGCTCAGTGGTTGAGTGCCCCTAAGTTCAATCCCCAATACCAAAAAAAAAAAAAAAAAGATAGGAAGAAGAATAGCATATTTGGCTTTTTTAAATATTTTTTTTAGTTGTAGATGGACACAATATGCAAGGCAAGCGCTCTACCACTGAGCCACAACCCTCGCCCCAAGAACAGCATATTTGTATACTGATGGATACTATTCAGCAATGAAGGAAGATGTGATATTGCGGGAGAGAGAGAGAGATACTGGAGTCAAATCTTTTAGTAGATGAAAGGAATAAGACTTAGTACACACATGAGGAGCTGTATGAAACACAAGCTGGGTGCAGTGGCGCATGCCTGCAGTCCCAGTGCTCAGGGGGCTGAAGCAGGAGGATCACTTGATCTCAGGAGTTTGAGTCCAGCCTGCGAAATATTAAGACTCCATGAAGGAGGAAGAGGAGAAGGAGGAGGAAGAAAGGAAGTCAGGCAGGCAGGCAGACTGTTCACTGAGACTTGAGGTCACAAAACGACAAGAGAGAAATCAGAGGTAAATGCGTGTCTGCCTACCTCCCACCCAGAGCAACTGTCAACTGTATCACAGAATTTTTCACTTTCGGGCCCCAGGACTGAACTAAAATACCCAATCTAACCTTCTGGGCATTCTAACAGTAGATCTGCCGAAGTATTATGGAAGTTCAAAGGTCAACAAGAGGTACATAAAAGCAAAAAAGTCACTGCCTCTTTCTCTGACAAACACAAATATTCACTGGAGACATAAATGTTCTTTTTCAATTTAAAAACTACTATGAGGGGCTGGGGTGGTGGCTCAGTGGTAGAGCGCTTGCCTAGCATGCGTGAGGCACTGGGTTCAATTCTCAGTACCACATGTAAATAAATGAATAAAATAAAGGTACTGTGTCCATCTACAACTAAAAAAATAAAATTGAAAATAAAAAATAAAACTACTATGGGGCTGGGGGTATAGCTCAGTTGGTAGAGTGTTTGCCTTGCATGCAGAAGGCCCTGAGTTCTAATCCCCAGAACTCCCCCCAAAAAAACCAACTATTATACTAGTTTTCCTACATAACAGAAATTATACTGATTTGATGGGTAAAAGTTGACTACAGGAAGTTTCATCAAAACTTGAAAAGTGAACTACCATTTGGCACTTCAAAGCTAGTCATATGCTTCAGAAAAGCCCCTGTCATCCTTTTTTTTTTTTTTTTTTTGGTACCAGGGATTGAACTCAGGGGCACTCAACCACTGAGCCACATCCCCAGCTCTATTTTGCATTTTATGTAGAGACAGGGTCTCACTGAGTTGCTTAGCCCCTCGCCGTTGCTGAGGCTGGCTCCCTGTCATCCTTAAACCCAAATCTTTCCTCTTTTCAACCTGTCTTCCTCTCCACTAACCAGTCTTCCTTCTATTCCAACCTTTTGGATTCTGCTGCCTGTCTATAAACTTTCTTATATACTCAGCCTCTTCATTAGATGTTCTAGGCCTCTTCATTAGATGTTCTAGGCCTAGATGTTCTAGGCCCTACCTTCTAGGCCTCATGAAACTAAACTCTCCTTTGGTGTCCCATGTCATGGAAGACTTATCATCCTTCCAAGTTCTAAGATCCAGAAGAATGTTCTCATACTATTGGCCCTCCTCCATTGCACCTTTGTGGGCATAACATCCAAGTACCTTTATCTCTCATACTTTGGATCACTACCACAGGCAGTTTAAAACCTTCAAAACCAAGATCAGAGTCTACCTCTGCACCCTGAGTACCACCATCATCTGGGATCCACGTGTAGATGGGTGATGCATCCAATACACCAGTCTCATGGTTCATGAACACCTCTATTTCAACCACCTACATCCACCATCAAACCCTAAACCCCATAAGCACCCTAAAATCTTAAATTCAATATAAATGGTCTTCGGCTTTCAATGAGGATATGTCTCTATGACCCATTGTAAATTGAAAATACCCATAAATTGAAATTTTACTTAAGACATCTAACTAATAGAGCACCATAGCTTAGCAACACAGCACACTATAGTTACAGTTGTGATTACATGGCTGATGGGAGCTGTGGTTCACTGCTGCTGGGCAGCCTTGACAGAGAGTATTGAGCTACCTTATGCCTAGACTTGGAGATGATCAAAATACAAAACCCAAAGTAAGGTTTCTTCCACATGCATATTGTTTTCACACCATCATAAAGTCAAAAAATCCTAAGTCAAACCATCATAAGTTGAAGACCATCAGTATTCTACTCTGACCTCAGAGTTCTTCTAGCCTCTTAGCTATCTTTTACCTACAAACACTTGTACTTGTACTTCATTCTTACTCTTAATGCCTTGAACCATTTATTTTCTCTTAATATTCCTCCTCCTTTTTTTTAGTTGTCAATGGGCTTTATTTTATTTATTTATATGTGGTGCTGAGAATTGAACCCAGTGCCTCACACATGCTAGGCAAGTGCTCTTCCACTGAGCCACAACTCCAGCCCCCTCCTCCTGTCTTCATCACCATTCTTATCCAGTCTGAACCTTCATTCCAACACTCCAACCACTCTTGCCAATAAATTTTAACTCCCTTTTGTTTCTACCATATGTGTACAAAATCTAAATACTGGATAAATCCAACTATTCATCATATCCAGTTCTACTGAATTTTGCTGCAGGAAGTAACACAATTATAAGAACAAGTATTATTACAACTAATGATCTTTGCCTATCTCAAACCTTCCCAGAATCTTTTATCAGTTCTTTCCCAATCCTTCATGACATTTGACTGGTAACTCTTCCCTCCTCCTCAAATTCCCTCCCTCCTGGTCTTCTAGAACACCCCTGTCATTAGGATGTTCCTCCTCAGTCTTTTTCATTGGATCATCTTTCTTACATGGAGATGCTTCCTAGGGTTTCTCTTACATTTTATTCTTTCTTATTCTATAAACTCTCTTTTGTATCACGTTCAGTGCAACACTGTTTTGACAATCTGTATGCCAAAAACATCCTAATTTTTATCTTCAGCCTAGAATCCTCTCCTTTTCTCCAGACCAACGCAAACTTCCACAAACTGAACAGCACCAACTGTGACACAAAGCCATGTCCAAGGTTGATTTTTACCCCTAGTGCTGGGAATTGCAGGCCCTCACCCACATTAGGCAAGTGTTCTACCACTGTTCTACATCCCCAGCCCCAAAATGGATCTATTCTCCCTGTACATCTGATACTCTTCATGAGTATGTTCCTATGCTGGGAAGTTATAAAACCTAGGGCTTTTTTGCTTTTATCCGTGATTCCTTCTCTCCCTCATCCCCCACATCCAACCTTAATATGTCTTGAATCCATCCTATTCTCTCAAGCAGGCTGCATTTTGGAGGTTTTACTATATCTTCTGAAACAGTTACCTTATGGGCATTTCTGCCTAACTCCACAATAACCCATTCCTCACACTGCCTCATGAAACTGATTTTAACTTTCTTTCACTTAGAAAAATCTCTCTTTTTTTTTTTCTTTGAAACAGGGCCCTGAGACTGGTCTAAATCTCAAATTGCTGAGATTGGCTTTGAACTTGTAACCCTCTTGCCTCAACTTCCCAAGTCACTGGGATTACAGGTGTGCACCACCATGCCCAGCTTCTTCCACTTAGAATCTTTTACCTATGGATCACCATTCTCCAGGATAAATTTCAAAGTCTTTAACATGCTGGGGCAAAGGACCTTTCATTTACTTACTAAACCTCATGTCCTTACTCTCCCTCAACATGTTAAAAGTCCATGTTCTGAATCTAGCCTATCTGTCCTTACTGTTTTCTTGTGCCTAGAATGTCTGATGCTCTATCCTTACCAACTAATTCCTACTCACTTTCAAAATTCATTGCAGACAAAATATGCTAAAATATGATGTTCAGAAAATTAAATGCATTTTCAACTTATAATATTGTCAACTTATAATAAATTTATTGGAACATAACTCCATCATAAGTCAAGAAGCATCTGTATAACCAAAGTAACTCAGGCTAATTGAATGAAAGCAAATATAAATTGACAAAATGCTAAAAAATATAAAGTCCATTTTATTACTTCCAATGTGACTTGGAGAAGGTTAAAAAAATATGAGACCAAAAGTTCTTGGGGGACCCAATCTATTAAAATGGTTCAATCTATTGTTTGAAAAGAGATGAGATCTTCTACATTGCTTTAAAAGTTTGTTGTCTGAAATGATTCATATTGGAGGGAAACTGACAAATACCCTATGTCTTAATGGCTTATCAAATCTTGTTTGCTATTGTGGAAATAGTACACACAACTTACAGCCAACTTACTAGTAATTTGTGAGTCACAGATTTATATTATACTTATGCAACTATACTGCATTTTGTTATACTAAACATTTATAGATCTTAGTAATTTTTTGGAAATATAACCCCTAATTGTTATACAAAAAATTTAATTCAACTTATGGTTTGTGAACAATATCCAAAAAGCATCATGAGGCTGTGAATAAAGTCTGAGAACTACTTTAGAAATCATTTGAGCCGGGTGCGGTGGTGCAAGCCTGTAATCCCAGCACTTAGGGAGGCTGAGACAGGAGAATCGTGAGTTCAAAGCCAGCCTCAGCAACTGAGAGGCGCTAAGCAACTCAGTGAGACCCTGTCTCTACATAAAACACAAAATAGGGCTGGAGATGTGGCTCAGTGGTCGAGTGCCCCTGAGTTCAATCTCCAGTACCAAAAAAAAAAGAAATCATTTTACCCTTAAAGCCAACTGATCTACCTATAATTACCATCAATCAATCAACAGATGAAAAACTATAACATCTCTATAGGCATTTTTTAACTCAAAATAATAGTTTATTTACTTTTGTTACCAGGGTTCAATTAGAAGCATCAATCAATTAAAATCTAGTAAATGTTAGACTGATACAGCAAATGTTAAAATAGATATTATATTGATGGACATTAGTCAGTGATGATAACTAATATTAACCAAGTAAGCAAATAATCAAGACAGAGGTGTTAGCTACCACTAATGTACCCAAGCAAGTCTAAAAGCTTTAAAAATTGCATTTTATCAACTGTTTCTGTACTTCATCCTTATATGTAACATTTAAAAGCCCATGATTATGACATTTCAAAATTTAGATGAGTCATAGTGCTTTCTTTGCAAGAACTGAATGTCAATCAAAATTGTAAACATGCACTTGCTAGTTAAAAAGTGAATGAAAACAGTGTTCACTGAAACAGTAAAATACAAAATCACAAAATACATTGTTTTTAAAATGATCTGTTCCCAGCCGTTCAGTAAATATGCTGTATGCTCATCCTCTCTTTGAACATCTCAAAATTACAAAATACTTCTAATTGCACCCCCACGCCTTACATTAGGTGACTGAGACCATTAAGTCTTTTGTAGTACAGTAGCAGGATTACACCTCAAAGCCACTTGGTTTAAGGTTTACTAAAGGTAAAAAAAGGAAAACTGAATGAGGTACCAGAAGAGCTCTATGTTTTGTATCTAAATGTAAAGCCTAAAATTGAACCATCAAAAAGGAAGAAAGAAAACCCATCTCGAATCTTGCCAGCCCAGACAATGAAACTGGCAAATAAACTGCAAGAAAAAGCAGGGAATGTGGATTTTGGTATCTGGTATAAAACTCTGACCATCAAGGCCGGACCGTCAAGGAATCCGTTTAAAAAAAAAAAAAGTTTGCAATGAATGAGTGAATGACTGCATAACTGGCAGGATAACTTCATTGACTTTAACATCTCGGAATTTAGGAACCAGCTCAGGCACCAGGAAGCCAGAGTTGAAATTAACTCATGGAGGGTAGTTGCAACTACAGATGTCTGCAAATCTACTCATACTTGTTGCGGACATTTCAAAACATACATAAATGAGAAGAAGAAAAAAGTACACACATATATATACGCACATGTGTGTGGCATATATATACATGTACATATATATGTATATACACACATACATTCATATTTATATTCTCTCTCTCCTCTTCAGGAAATTGGGCAAGCGAGGACGAAGCCTAAGAATCAGGTCTGATAGCAAGCTCTGCTCACCCATAAACCTTTGCATTAAAGTGGACGTGACATGAGTATGAGTTTCTGGGAATGATGAAACAGTGACCTCAGGACAGGCAGGAGGCCAACGGAATCCCTTGCGCTGCCCCTGATTAGTAAACCTATCAAGTGTGGGATCACTGCAACCTGCTGCAGGTAGTGAAGCAAGGGCCGCGCCAACCGGTTTCGGAGTCTGGATGCCGCTGAGTCCCACCGAAGGCATCAGAGCCAGCACAGCACTGCCAGAGTTCTCTAACAGCAAAAGGCCTGGTCCTCCGGGAGTTCAGAGCCCAAACACGTCTGGACGACGGCAAACAGCAGGTCCTGCCCGCTTCCCAGCCGCCCCACACCGCGACGCGGCCCTGCCACATGCTCCACTGCCTGGTCTCGCAGCACAGCCCCAGGTCGCTGGGCCGCAGCCGCGCTCTACGCAAGCAGACCCAGGCCGCAGGCCGCAGTGACCTGGCGGCTGCTGATCAGGGAGAAACATCACGCGGAGAGCCGCCTACCAACCCGCAAAGCTTACCTCCCGTCTGCCACAAGCTCAGCCCCGCACCGGCTTCCTGACTTGGCCCACCCCACCACCCCGAAAACCCGGGGGCGGTGCTACAGGAGATAGCCAATAGACTGCAGACGTCGAAGGCCTGCCCCGCCTTCTCCGACTATGGTCCTCCTACCCTCACTGGAGCGCACGCGCGTTCAAGACCAAGGCCGCGCACTGCGGCTGAAAAGCGGCATACTGCTGAGCGCGGTCCCGCAGCCTGTGTGGTGCAGAGCAAACGCTAGTGTGCTGACCGTGGAGGTATCCTAGCAGATAGGAGCCTGCCTGGAAATACCACTGCAGCGTGCCGGAGTAGTCCTATTGGCGGCCTGTCCCTATGTAGCTTTGGGTGATGCAGGGTAGCTTAGTGGTTATTTCTGTTAACAGAAAGAAAGAATCAAATCCAGGGACTTACACATGCTAAGCAAGTCTTCTAAAGCTACATCACCAGCCCCCTCAAACCATTCTTATAAACGTGCTAATCCCATTTATGAGACCTAAGGCCCAACTTGCACTGGATATTAGCTTTCAACATATGAATGGGGCAGGTGGCATAGGCAGACCATAGAAGACACACCTAGATTCAGATTTTCAGCAGTATTGAAGAATTTAAGCTGCTCAACCTAGAATGTAGAACTGACTTGACTACTTACTACCAATCTTGGACTAGAGTGGAAGTCCAATTGGTCACCCCTATTCCTGAGATAAACTCTTTCCCAAAAGGAACTGAAATTCAGCAAGGATCATTTCACCTTTTAATTTATTTAATCTATCATTATACCAGCACCGTGCTAGGCATGGGAGATACCAAGATGAAAGTCACAATCCAGAGCTTCGAGGAGCCAACTCAACCTGGAGATCAACTCAGCAGACACCAGGGTTATTTTTACAAGAGAAGGATACAGATTTTCAGAACCAGAATGAATCTCAGAAACTTGCCAGTCTGTGACAAAGTTTTCACTGCAAGGGACTGAAATGGAAAATGTATTGAGTTTTCAAATATAAATTATTGTTTTTAAATTTTACCATTTTCTTAAGATTATGCTTTGGTTTATTTATAATTTTTTTTAACATAGTCTCACTATGTTGCCCAGGATGGCCTCAAATACAGTCCTGCCTCAGCTTCTCCAGTAGTTAGGAGTACCCACAGGTGCCACCACACCCAACTCAATTCCACCCTTACCCCATTCTGGGGATTGAACAAGGGCCTTATAAATGCTAGGCAAGAGCTCTACCACTGAGGTACATGTCCCTACTGGAATTTTTTAAAGATTAGTAATGTTCTCTGACATGAAATGATAACTAGGATATAATTGTGGAGAGTTTTGTTTTCCTTTAAGGGCCAAAAGTTTTTTGTTGGTCTCAATTTTTTTTTTTTTTGATGTTTCACTAATTTATTTCTTTCAATTTACAGAGAGGGAGACTAAATTTTCAGAAAAACAAAGCTTTGTCTTCAAGGTCATATGGTTCATAGGTGTCAGAAGAAGGGCAAAAACCCTGGTTTCCTTGCTCCCCACCCAGTTCTCTTTCTACTTGAAGCCCCCTAGAACTGTATACTTCATGTACTATGCTAGAAATGTTTTAAAATAATAAAATTTCAAAAAAAATTAAAGAGTAGATTATTGACATCTGAGTAGATTCTAATAGGACACCTGTATTGTTTACCAAACAAAAGGGTCGTGCTAGCTGGGCGCAGTGGCACACATCTGTAATCCCAGCACTTCGGGAGGCTGAGAGAGGAGAATCCCAAATTCAAAGCCAGCCTCAGCAAGGGCGAGGTGCTAAGCAACTCAGTGAGACCCTGTCTGTACCTAAAACGCAAAATAGGGCTGGGGATGTGGCTCAGTGGTCGAGTGCCTCTGAGTTCAATCCCCAGTACGAAAGAAAGAAAGAAAGAAAGAAAGAAAGAAAGAAAGAAAGAAAGAAAGAAAGAAAGAAAGAGGTCATGCTTGCTTAATTAATCTTATTAACTGAACAGTTTGCTCTCCTTCAGAGCTAAAAGTAAAGAACTCAGTAAAAAATAGAGCTACAATTTACAGTAAGTTTGATTGAGGTAGATCTAGGAAAGGTCAGTTTGACTGACAAGGGCATACCCACTGTGATGTGGATGTTGGAAGCCCTGTACAAGTAGTTCACTGAGTTTCAGCCCAGGGAGAATTTCTGAGAAACAGCAGAGAGCAGGTGACCCGCTATGGAAATTGGCAGGGGGAGGGGAGATCAAATTTATTCTTATAACCCACAGAGGGTGATCTAGACTTAATACCAGAAGACCCAGCTTAGTGGAAATTTCAATTAAAGGATTAAAACATGCTTTAAATCTGTATAATATTTTCTCAATTGTCATAGATTGTACATGCTAATGAATACTTTGCTTTTTTTAAATATTCAAGATAAACCACGTCTCTAAGAAGTAGGCAGGCAGGCAGTATATCTCTGTTAAATGCCTTGTATTATTTCCCCTGAAGTAGTTAGACAGTTAGTACTCTATTGTGTAAGACCCTTTAGATAAGTACACTTTTTGAAGTCAGTATAGAAGGGGCTATTGACTTTAACAACAACAAAAAAAGAAAGAGAGTAAGAAAAATGTGTCTACTCCCAAATCATTAGCAGAACTAAAAAGAATATGCTAACAAAAAAAAAAAAAAAAAAAGACACTGTGGTCTGAATCCTGACTGTAAGGGAAGGTCATGTCACCCACAGCCTCAGGAGAGACACAAAGCCTTGAACTCAGGCCCGAGCATGCTGAGCTGGCTGAACACGCCTACGCATTCATCAGCAGGCACAAGACTGGGAGGAGAAATTCAGAACTGAAATCACAGAGCTCCAGGGTCGACTCATAACAGAAAGCAATCTTATTAGATGTCACTGGATGTGAGTATGCAGCTCTAATAATTCCCCATTTCTTTCAAAGTAAAAGCCAAATTTCTAGGGCTGGGAATACAGCTCAGTGGTAGAGTACATGCCTAACATACAGATGGCCCTGGGTTCAATCTCCAATACCAAAAAAAAAAAAAGTCATTATCTTTACAAAGGCCAATAAGGCCATATATGATCTGCCTATCCATACATCTTCATCCTCAACACAACACACACACACACACACACACACACACACACACACACAGTTACCTCTTTGACCTTGTCTTCTGCATTGGTCCCCTGCTCCCTCATTGCTGCAAGACCGTGGTACTTCCCCCAGATATCTTTATGAGTCTTTGCCAAAATGTTGCCTTCTGCGTAAGGCCTACTCTGTTATCCAGGGTCCCCACAGGAAACAGGTGGCATCATTTGAATTAGGTAGTTTAATAAGGGACTATAAACAAGGGGATAGCTAGGGAATCTCAGTAACACCAGGGACCTAAAATCACCTCTGAACTGAAAGGAATAAAAGTAGGTAGTAGCAGCCAGGTGTGGTGGCGCATGCCTGTAATCCCAGCACCTAGGGAGGCTGAAACAGGAGAATCGTGAGTTCAAAGCCAGCCTCAGCAAGGGCGAGGCGCTAAGCAACTCAGTGAGACCGTGTTTCTACATAAACACAAAATAGGGCTGGAGATGTGGCTCAGTGGTTGAGTGCCCCTAAGTTCAATCCCCAGTACCAAAAAAAAAGTAAGTAGTAGCTATCCAATAGGAGGAAACCAGTTAAACTACTAACAGGAATTGGGACTTTTGGGCAAGGAGCACAATCAGTCTACAGTGATGCAAGAGGAAGAAGACCCAGAGAATTCATACTTTGACCTCCCTCCTTTTCTTCTCTCCTGATTTTCTAAAGAAAGGGAGGTCTATGCTGGGCGTGCGCCTGGAATCCCAGCACGTTGGGAGACTGAGACAGGAGAATCGTGAGTTCAAAGCCAGCCTCAGCAATGGCGAGGCACTAAGCCACTCAGTGAGACTCTGTCTCTACATAAAACACAAAATAGGGCTGGGGATGTGGCTCAGTGGTCAAGTGCCCCTGAGTTC
>CM053399.1:139695651-139709014 GCA_028644305.1 Xerus rutilus | reverse complement strand
ACGCTTGTAATCCCAGCACTTAGGGAGGCTGAGACAGGAGAATCGCGAGTTCAAAGCCAGCCTCAGCAACGGCGAGGCACTAAGCAACTCAGTGAGACCCTGTCTCTACATAAAACACAAAATAGGGCTGGGGATGTGGCTCAGTGGTCGAGTGCCCCTGAGTTCAATCCCCAGTACCAAAAAAAAAAAAAAAAAAAAGATTTAAGAGAATAAAATAATGACAAGAATTTTAAAGTGTCCTTTGGATCAGCAACAAGGCTGCCACAGGCAAATTTGGCAGAAATTACATCAATAGGTGCAGTGACTGTCATGTGTTCCCCATGCTTTTTTCCCTTTCTGCTGGCAGCAAATCCTGCTTCCCCATCCACAGGGCCAGGCACTGACTCAGGTTGTGCCAATCATAGCCTGACATCCTCCTTGCTGAAGAGGTAAGTGATGTTCAGTAGTAGGCATATGACCCTAGCCAGGCCAGTCTTTCTATTTGGAAACAGTGAAGAAAACACCCTCTTTCCTTTTGGACATTGGAAATATCAGAATGAAGTAAAATACAGAGAGATGCAGGGGTGAGAGATAAGCAATGGAGAGACAGAAGAAGAAAGAAAGCAAGTGCTTGGGAAAGAGAAATTTAGTTTGTTTCAGCCCAAGTCCCCTCTAATAACAGCCCTGTCACCTTTTCCTAGAACTTAATTCTTTTCCTTCGGTTTTGAGCTTCTTCAATGTCCTTCTAGTAATTTCTACTGCTTCTCCCTACCCCATCTTTAGTAACAAAAGAATGAAGATTAATAGGTACAAGTCAGATTGTAATTGGCTTAGAAATGAATGATATAAAATGCCCGAGAATAACCATAACAAGATATGGACAGGAACGATATAAATAAAACTACAAAATTTTACTGAAGATCATAAAAGAGGACTTGAATAAGTGTGAGCCCTACCAAGTTCCTAGATAACAATGACTATTATAAAGATGTCAGTTCTTTTCAAATTAGTTTATAGGCTTAATACAACTCTAATCAAAATCCCAAATGTGGTACCTTTTGAAGCTTGAAACAATGATTCTAGAGTTGATTGGCTAGGAAAAATACAGAAGAGCTAAGAAACACCAGAAAAGAAAAGAAAAGAAAAAAAACCTGATAACAGAAAGAGTGAGCACCCAACTCCAAGGATTCAACAAGGATGCCTCTATATCCATCTCTGAGTCCAACTGACCCTTGCTTGGGCACAGTTGATTGGTCCATGGATAGTGGATAGTTTCCCTTTTACTTAAAGTAACTTTAATAAGTTTATTTTACATGCAGCCAAAAGAGTCCTAATAAGAGAACTTGTCCCATGATATATTAAAAGATATTAAAACAAATGCACATAATAGAGTACTAGTAGTATAAACTTTATGAGCATATCTTTAGAACAGAATAAATAGCCATAAATAGGTACTATTATTTATAAAATGACACAGATAAAAAAAGTTGGCATTACATTACAATGTGTAAAAGAAAATTGTTCGATAGTTTGGTTGCCTGTGAAAACTTGAAATGTCAACATACAACATGTACTAATGTTAATTCCTGATGTTATATGTGAAAAGAATTCAATGTGAGAGGAATATGGAGGTGCATGCCTATAATCCCCGCAACTTGAGAGACTGATGCAGGAAATTTGCGAATTCAAGAAGAGCCTTGGCAGCCGGGCGTGATGGCTCAAGCCTGTAATCCCAGCACTTAGGGAGGCTGAGACAGGAGAATCGCGAGTTCAAAGCCAGGCTCAGCAATGGCGAGGCGCTAAGCAAGCAACTCAGTGAGACCCTGTCTCTACATAAAACACAAAATAGGGCTGGGGATGTGGCTCAGTGGTCGAGTGACCCTGAGTTCAACCCCAGTACCAAAAAAAAAAAAAAGAAGAAGAGCCTTGGCAACTCGGCAAGACTATGTCTCAAAATAAAATAAATAAAAAGGGTTCAGGGTATAGCTCAGTGGTAGATGGCCCCTGGGTTCAATCCCCAGTGCTGGGGGAAAAAAAAGTGTTCAATGTAAAGCAAATAAATATTTAAACACGTACCTGAAACACTCAATGTTTGTGAAAGTGCTAGCTGAAAATCTAGAAGAATACTTAAGAAACTGTTTATTCATTTTTGAGCTAAGAAAAGAATTATCTAAGTACAAGATCAATAGGCTAAATCACAAAAGGAATCAAAATCAAAGATTAGACTAGATGAAAAATTTACAGGTCCAAGAGAAACTATCAAAAATTGAAAAGTAAATTACAAAGTAGAAAGATCTTTCAAAATAGCTGTCAAAAAGTGTGTAGCGGTTTCAATCAATAATGGAAACACTGAAACTTCAGTGAAAAAGGTGCAAAAATAAAGTGCAGACAAATCTTAGAAGCAGAAACAACAAATGATCAATAAGCATGTGAAACAATTTGCTTTTAATAACTTTAAAGTAACAAGATAAAACATCAGTGGCATTTTATTCTACTTAAAAGAAAAGATACTAAAATTTATAAAATTTAAGGCTGGTGAGGTTGTTTCAGAAGTACGCATGAACACATTCTCCTGTTGAGAGCCTAAACTGTTACGTGTATTTTAAGAAAACAATTAGCAGCCGGGTCTGGTGGTGCATGCCTGTAATCCCAATGGCAAGGGAGGCTGAGGTGCGATGTCATGAGCTCAAAGCCAGCCTCAGCAATTTAGCGAGTACCTAAGCAACTCAGCAAAACCCTGTCTTTAAATAAAATATTTAAAAAGGGCTGGAAACTCAGTGAGACCCTGTCTCTACATAAAACACAAAATGGGGCTGGGGAGTGCCCCTGAGTTCAATCTCCAGTACCAAAAAAAAAGGTGGGGAGAGGCGCTGGAGAGGGCTGGGGCTGTAGCTCAGTGGCAGAGGGCTTGCCTAGCATGTGTGAGGCACTGGGTTCCATCCTCAGCACCACATAGCAATAAAGAAATACAATCACGGCATTCTGTCCATCTACAACTACAAAAATTACAAAAAAAAAAAAGGCTGGAGATGTGGCTCAGTGATTAAGCATCCTTGGGGTTTTGTTTGTTTGTTTGTTTGGTACTGGAGATTGAACTCAGGTGCACTTGACCACTGAGCCACATCCCCAGCCCTTCTTTTTGTATTTTATGTAGAGACAGGGTCTCACTGAGTTGCTAAGCCCCTTGCCGTTGCTGAAGCTGGCTTTGAACTCGCAATTCTCCTGTCTCAGCCTCCTTAAGTGCTGGGATTACAGGCTTGAAGCACCGCGCCTGGCTGCATCCTTGGGTTTAATCCCCAGTACCAACAACAACAACAACAACAACCAAAAAACAATAAAAGAAAGCAATTGGCAATATTTATCAAGAACTTTTTGAAGGTCCCTACTCCGACTCAAATTCCACTTCTAGAATAATATTAAGCATACCTAGCATAATTATTAAGAGTATAAAATGTACCCCTTTGTCTCAAATGTCTAACTGTCTGTGAAAACATAAAGCTGACAGAGAGAAAAAGGCAGTAGGAAAAGAGGTGTGGCATTAAGCTCTGACTCTGGTCCTGAGTTCCCTAGAACAACACTGGCTCCTCAGAATCTTTCAACTATCTCAAAACACAATAAATAAATCTTCTCCTCACCTTTCTTAGTTTCTGTGCTTTGCACAAGAAGATGATGACTAACGTAACTAACAACTCTGGCTTGAAATGTATATTCCTTCGTTCTACTAGATTAATCTACTATAACTTTTGGTAAGAGGTCTGGACTGCTTTGAGTCACTGTAGTTGGTTCCAGTCCAAGCTTAATTAGTTTGGAACTAAAATGGATCCAATGCTGGCACCTTCTAGAACATCTACCTAAACAAGATATCAGATTGACAAATGCTTTTTGGATGAGATGTGTTGGTGAGATTTTTAACAAAAACAAGACAATGTTTACTACATCACGTAGATGGGAAGCAAAAATTAGAAGAAATTTACCAGGGGTTGTGGCTCAGTGGTAGAGTGCTCTCCTAGTACTTGTGAGGCACTGGGTTTGATGCTCAGCACCACATATAAATAAATAAATAGATAAATCATAAATAAATTAATTAAATAAAGGTATTGTGTCCATCTACAACTAAAAAATATTTTTAAAAAAGAAATTTACCAGACTTAATCCTAAGTCGTGAGACAGAACTAGTTCATGTGGGTAAGTGACTATGTAACAATTACCAAAACAATGAAATTCAACATCCCGAGGAGTTGCTCTCACATGGAATCCTTTCCTTGTTGATGAATCAAAGCTTTCAATATGGTTGATGGTTGACTACTTCTTTCTTGTCTTCTTCCTCATCCTTCACAATGCCACACTATCCTGATAATTCTCATTTGTCACATTCTTTTGTGACATTCTCCTTTGGTTTTAAATAATAGTTGGATTAGTTCAAATAAAGTCTTGACTAATATGAGACAAAAATAAATGTGGGAGTTATTTCTTTTCTTTTCTTTTCTTTTTGGCACCAGGGACTGAACTCAGGGGCACTTGACCACTGAGCCACATCCCCAGCCCTCTTTTGTGTTTTTTATGTAGAGACAGGGTCTCACTGAGTTGCTTAGCATCTCGCCATTGCTGAGGCTGGCTTTGAACTCGCGATTCTCCTGTCTCAGCCTCCCAAAGTGCTGGGATTACAAGCGTGAACCACCGCGCCCGGCTTGGGAGTTATTTCTTATGTAATATTATGTGTGTGTGGTTTGGGGATAATATGGTGGCTCAGTGGATTAGGGAATCCGAGAGTTTCTAAATGTCTGACATCTATTGCACACAACCCTCATCCATTTGGTCCAATTTATCCAGCTATCATATTTGCATTCAATTCCATGGAAAGCAGAGAACATGCTTCTTTCTTGTAAAGGGAATGATCCAGAAGTTGTAAGCATCAGTTTTACTAAATTCCTTACAATCAGAACCTTAGTCATATGGCCAAAATTAGCTTCAAAGGAGGTTGGGAAATGTAGTTTGTGTTCAGGTAGCCATGTACCTAACTAAACCTGTATTTTGCAGAAAAGTAGCACTTTCTAGTACATTCTATATAGCGATGTTTACTCAATACCTTTCTGGAGTTCAGACTTCTCTTCCAATATTCAGAATTATCCATTCAATTGCTTACTGAACACTTACATATTCAACAAATATTTTACTGATGGCCTGTTTCACCAGTCACAAAAATAAAAGTGATGTTTCTTCAACTTGAATGTTACTCACAACTCTGTCATGTTCACAGTTGACCATATTATATTCTTTAAGCCATCATTCCTCCTGTCAGGGCATTTGCACCATTGTTCAACCAGCCACCTGATTGAGAAGTAAAGCTGCCTTACCCTTATGTTCTCCCCTTACCCAAGCAACCTCCAGGCCTCATCAAAGCCGTCACCTAGATAGATCTCCATTCTAGACGCTTTTTTCCACAGTGCATTTTAACTCTATCACCTAGGGCTTAGTCTCTCTCTTTTAAAAGTGAAATATAAGAACATGCAATAAAGTATGTAAAGTGCACTAGCATAAACATAAAACGTAATGAATTTTACATGTGTTCATGTGTACATATCCATTCAGCCACCTCCAGATCAAGACATCTCTCAAAATTCTCTGTATCTGGGGCTGGGCGTGTGGCTTATTGGTAGAGTGCTCGCCTAGCATGTGTGAGGCACTAGGTTCAATCCTTAGCACTGCATAAAAATATACAATTAAAATAAAGGTATGCATAACAATGTTTATAGCAGCTCAATTCACAACAGCTAAACTATGGAACCAACCTAGGTGCCCTTCAACAGATGAATGGATAAAGAGAATGTGATACATATACACCTGGAATATTACTCAGCCTTAAAGAAGAATGAAATTATGGCATTTGCAGGTAAATGGGTGGAACTAGAGAATATCATCCTAAGTGAAATTAGCCAATCCCAAAAAACCAAAAGCCTAATGTTCTCTCTGATAAGTGGATGCTGATCAATAGTGGGACAGGAAGATAGGGAAGAATAAAGAGAAATTTGGTTTGTGTAGAGAGGAGTGGAGAGGACTATGGGGATGGGAAGGACAGTAGCATGAAACAGACATTATTACCCAATATACATGTATGATTACGCTACTGAAGAGACTCTGCACCAGGTACAACCAGAGGAATGAGAAGTTGTGCTTCATTTGTGTACAATATGTCAAAATGTATTCTACTGTAAAATAAATAAATAAATAATAAAATAAATGCATGCTGTCCATTTACAAGAACAAAATTTTTTTAAAAAGATTCTCTGTATTCCTTCTATTTTTCTTGTTTAGATAATTGTTTCTGCCTTTTCATGTTTGCACCAAATGCAATAAACTCATTGACCACTGACCATCTTTCAGTTTAACTGTTTCTCTGTGTATATTTTATATATGTGTATGTGTGTGTGTGCATGCATGCATGTTTTACTGTTGTCATTATGATATGGGGATTAAACCCAGGGTCTCACACTTGCTAGGCAAGTGCTCTACCACTGAGCTACACCCCAGCCCTTTTAATTTTATTTTGAGGCAGAGTCACTAAGTTGCCCAGGCTGACCTCAAATTTAGGATTCTCCTGCCTCAGCCTTCTGAGTATCTTGAACTATAGGTATGTGCACCCAGCTAAACACATACATGTTTATAGATATATATAATATGGATGTATATTCAAATACATATATACTGTGTATGTTTATATATCGTTTTCCCCTTGCCTCTGGGATTTCACCTGACTCTGATCCTCTCCTTTCCTTTACACTGGTTAATACTGCTGTAACTCAGATCTTGAGTGAGAAATCACTTTTACCAAGAAGCCCTGTCAGTTGTGGTATGGAGATGAAGACACAATATATGTATGTATGTAATAGTCACAGTAAAACCCATTAACTTATACAACTAATATTTGTTAATAATTTACTGCTACGAAGCTGGGAGCGGTGGCTCAAGCCTGTAATCCCAGCACTTAGGGAGGCTGAGACAGGAGAATCGCGAGTTCAAAGCCAGCCTCAGCAAGGGCAAGGTGCTAAGCAACTCAATGAGACCCTGTCTCTACATAAAATACAAAATAGGGCTAGGGATGTGGCTCAGTGGTCGAGTGCCCCTGAGTTCAATCTCCAGTACCAAAAAAAAAAATAATAATAATTTACTGCTATGAATAAAATAATTTGTTATGATTGTCTCAACTTGGGAAAAAGAAAATTCATGTGAATATGTTTTTATTTAGAATATATTAGTTTGTTTTGTTTTGTTTTGGTTTGGTTTTGGTACCAGGGATTGAACTCAGAGGTACTAGACCACTGAGCCATATCCCCAGCCCTATTTTGTGTTTTATTTAGAGACAGGGTCTCACTGAGTTGCTTAGAGCCTTGCCATTGCTGAAGCTGTCTTTGAACTTGAGATTCTCCTGTCTCAGCCTCCCAAAGTGCTGGGATTACAGTTGTGCACCACCGTGCCTGGCTTAGAATGTATTGTTTTGAGTAAATAAATGAGAGATAATGTTATACTGGTCAGCAAGACTTGGTTACAAAAATATTTTCATTCCTAATATTAGTTTAAATATTGCTGCTGTAAGTTAGCTGGTAAATTAATAATATTTAGGCCCTAGCTTCTCTGAGTGGATCTTAGGAGTATAAATGTCATTGAAAGTAAGCCTGTACATATTTGTTTTTCATTAACTATTTTAATAATTCACTGACAGTGGCGTATACATACTTTGGTTACAGTTTGATGAATTTTGATGATTGAATATGAACAACCAATATCCCAGTTGAAATGCAGAACTTTTCCAGCACCTCAAATAGTTCCTTTGTGCCCCTTTAATCCATCCATTCCAGAGTTAGCCTCTGTTCTGATTTCTCTCACAATCCATTGGTTTTGCATGTTCTGAATGCTAAATAAGAATCACACAGTACATACTCATATGCTTGGCTTCTTTTTTTTTGGTACTGGAGATTGAACTCAGGGGCACTCGACCACTGAGCCATATCCCCAGCCCTATTTTGTGTTTTATGTAGAGACAGGGTCTCACTGAGTTGCTTAGTGCCTCACCATTGCTGAGGCTGACCTTGAACTAGAGATTCTCCTGTCTCAGCCTCCCTAAGTGCTAGGATTACAGCTTGCACCACGACGCCCGGCTTATGCTTGGCTTCTCTTTCTCAATGTTTTTAAGTCTTATTCATGTCATTGCATATATAAATACTTAGTTCATTCTAGCTGGGCATGGTGGCCACACACCTTTAGGCCCAGCACGTTGGGAGGCTGAGACTGAAGAATCGCCAGTTCAAAGCCAGCCTCAGCAACAGTTAGGCGCTAAACAACTCAGTGAGATCCTGTCTGTAAATAAAATACAAAATAGGGCTGGGCATGTGGCTCAGTGGTCGAGTACCCCTGAGTTCAATCCCGGGTACAAAAACAAAACAAAACAAAACAAAACTTAGTTCATTCTCTACTATTAAAAAGTACTCAATTGTAGCATATATACAATGATTCTTTTCTCAATTTCACCAATTCTCATGTTTGTAGACTATGATTTGTTTCCTATTCTGGACTATTAAGAATAAAGAACTCTGACTCAGCATAGTGGCACATGCCTGTAATCCCAGCGGCTCAGAGGCTGAGGCAGGAGGATCAAAAGTTCAAAGCCAGACTAGCAATTTAACGAGGCCCTAAGCAACTTAACAAGACCCTGTCTCAAAATAAAAAAATAAAATGGGCTGGAGATGTGGCTGAGTAGTTAAGCATCCCTGGGTTCAATCCCTGATACAAAAAGAAAAAAGAATAAAGAATAAAGAACTATGAACATCATACTTATCTTTTTGTGAATATATGCTTTCACATTTAATAAAAATATGGAAGCTGAATGGCTGGGTCATAGAATAGATATATATTTTATCTTTGTTTGAACTCTGCTAGTATCTTATCAGTAGTTGGTATCATTTTACATTCTAATCAGAAATGTGTGCACATTTTAGTTGATCCACACATTCACACCAGTCTGGGGTTGTCAATCCTTCCTATTCTTCTTTTTTTCTTTAAAATAAACTTTTTTTAGTTATTCTAATATTTGTCTTATTAGATGTGTGAAATGGTATAGCTTCTTTAGTTTGCATTGTCCTGATGAGACAGGACATGTTGAGTCTAAAATGTTTTTGTTCTGAATCCTCAGGGTGTGGTCCTTCATTCTCATTCTTTCAGATTGGCTGCAGGGGTTCTATCAGTCACTCCTAAGTGCAGCCAGAAGGAAGAACAGAGGATCCAGGCCCTCCAGTCACGTGAGCATCCACTAAGTCTTGGACTTCAGCTGCTATGATTTGGATATGGCTGAACTGTCTCCCAGGGCCCATGTGACTGATGGAGGCTTAGTCCTCAGTAGGCAGCACAGTGAGACAGTGGAAACTTTGAGAGGTAGAGCCTAAGGGGAGATCACTGGGGGTTTTGCCATGCAGGTAGTTCTCCTAAGAGGGTTGTTATAGAAGGAACAAGTCTGACCCCACTCAGCTCTTTCTTCTTCCTGATTTAAGATGCAATGCTTTTTCCCACACAGGCTCTGTGATTAGTCATGGGGCCCTCCCTAGAGCCTGTATTATACTGTTTGGACTTTCATCAGCCGAAACTGTGAGATAAATAATCTCTTTTCTTTATAAACTTAGTCTGTATCAGGTATTTCATTATAATGACGAAAAACAGACTTACATCTCTTCATATCTCATTAGTCAGAACTATGTCATATGGCTACTCCAATCTTCCAGGAAAGCTGGGAAGTGTAGTTTCTAAAGTTGATCTTCCAGGTACCTACTGCTGTATAACAAAGCAACTCTAAACTTAGTGGTTTAGAATGAAAACACTTTTCCTCACAAACATGCCATTTGAGGGAAGCTCAGCAGAGACAGCTTGTCTCTACTTCACTTGGCATCAACACAGCAGCTGTTGATGCTGGCTGCTGGCCACGAGGATTCACACAGTTGGAACTGTGGTTAGAACACCTACACATGACTTTTTCTTGTGGTGTCTTGGTTTCCCACACCATGATGGCTGAATCCCAAGGGTCAGGGTCTCAAGAGAGGCCAAGGGAAAATAGTATGGCTTTTAAGATATAGGCCTGAAAAGTCACCAAGCACCACTTGTGCTGCACTATATTTATTGTGGCAAACACGAAGTTCTTCAAAGGTTAAAAGGGAAGGGAAATCGATTGTACCCCCTGATGTGAGGGTGGCAAAGTCTAAGAGCAAATGGGATAGAAATATTGCTATGGCTATAGTGGAGAAACACAATCTGCTACAATTTAGCATATTACTTGTGCCCAAATTGGAGTTCTCTTCACAAGAAAGATATGGTGAATGCATATTGGGTAAGGAAGTTGAGTTCTGTTATATTCTTTACACCTTATAATTGTTTGCTTTCACAAGAAATTGTAATCTCCATGAAGGAAGTAGCCAGATTTATCTATGTTCTTAACTATTGGTTCCTTACAGCCTAGGGGGGAAAATAGGAAATATTTATCCACTGGGCATGGTGCCATATGCCTATCATCCCAGAGACTTGGGAGGCTGATGCAGGTGGATCGCAAGTTCAAGATCAGCCTGGGTAACTTGACCACACCATGTCTCAAAATAAAAAACAATGAAAGGGCTGAGGATATAACTTGGTGTTATTAGTGTTATTGGGTTCAATCCCCAGTACCACCAAAAAAGAAAAAAATTATCATTAATTTAGTGCTACACTAAATAAAACTATGTAGAATATTAGTCTTAGAAAAATACTGTGATTTAAGCATTAGGAAAGAATGTAAAATTGAATTTTAAGTTAATGACCTGCAAAAAACCTAATGAATGTACACTGTGTGTTAAGGATTTGAAAATATCTCATTTCACCGTCTTCATTTGTTTGTTTTGTTTTGAATGGTACTGAGGATTAACTCAGGGGTACTCTACCACTGGGTTGTATCCCCCTGAGGGTTTGTTTAGTTTTTTTGGAGGGGGAGGGGTACTGAAGATTGAACTCAGAGGCACTCAACCACTGAGCCACATCCCCAGCCCCATTTTGTGTTTTATGTAGAGACAGGGTCTCACTGAGTTGCTTAGCACCTTGCCCTTGCTGAGGCTGGCTTTGAACTCACGATTCTCCTGTCTCAGTCTCCCAAAGTGCAGGGATTACAGGGGTGCGCCACTGGGCCCAGCTTGTTTTTGTTTTTAATAGTTCTCACTAAATTGCCTGGGCTGGCCTGGAACTTACTTATAAATCTAGATCTAGACTCAGGCTCCCCAGTAGCTGGGATGACTGGCATGAACCACTGTGCCCGGTCTGATTTCACCTTCAAAAATGAAAAACAAAATACTACTTTTTTTCCCCTAGAAATCTGTGTACACATAAATGGCAGTGTGATTATAATGTGAAAAGAGGGATCTCTTTTAAAGCATTCTCCAGTGAGGTCATCAGAGACACATGCCAGCCTGCATGAATTTTTTGTGTATTTTTTCATATTGGCTTAGAATATCCAACCCTTGGTCACTATTTGCTATTGCTGGAGACAGTTTGCAAACTATGGCCTCCATAATCCCTCCTGGATCAGGATTGAGGCCAGGAATATGTTGATTCAGTAAGCTATCTCTTCTCTATCTTTATTTTATTTTATTTTTTTAATTTTTTTTAGTTGTTGATGGACACAATGTTTTTATTTTTTTTTTATTGCTTTGTATGTGGTGCTGAGGATCGAACCCAGGGCCTCACGCATGCGAGGAAAGCGCTCTACCGCTGAGTTACAATCCCAGCCCTCTTCTCTATCTTTAAATACATCATTAGTTTACATGGTTTAACGATCTTTCTTGATTTATTTTCTTTGATATATTTAAATCTTTGTTATTGTTTTCATTTGCTTTATAATCTCTTTCAAAGAGATCTTCAAAGTTTTTGTTTTCTTTTCGGGTCCATTTAATAACGACTTTACCAAGAACCCTGTCTTTGCACGGCATATTCCTTAGGACTGTGTGTGACAAGCATTCCCATACTGTGATTGTGAGAATTGATTTATTGGTACTGGGGGGTGAACCCAGGGGCACTTTACCACTGAGCCACACCCCCAGACCTTTTATTTTTTTATTTTGAGACAGAGTCTCATTTAGTTGCTTAGAACCTCACCAAGTGGCTGAAGCTAACCTTGAATTTGTGATCCTCTTGCCTCAGCTTCCCAGGTCACAGGGAATACAGGCATGCACAACTACACCCTGCTGCAGCTTAAAGTTTAACACAGGTAGAGATCAGAAGTATAACAAGGGACTGGGGTTGTGGCGCAGTGGTAGCGTGCTTGCCTAGCACGCGTGAGGCACTGGGTTCGATCCTCAGCACCACATAAAAATAAAATAAAGATATTCTGTCCACTTACAACCAAAAAATAAATATTTAAAAAAAAAAGTATAACAATAGTCCACTTTATGCTTTGAATATAGCCCTTGCTGCTCTGCCATAGTGACTTATTTTTAAAATGACTTGTTTCTTTCTCTTCTCTCCAGTCTTCTCCCTATTCTCTTCCCCTCCCTAATCTTGGGGAAATAGGATTACCTTTCTTCCCCATCCTAGGCAGAGTTATCTGTCCTTGAGCATACACCCACCACAGAAATGAAGTAATTCAGACTTTGGGGATGGTACCAGATCTCAGAAATTACTATCTCCCAAATTAACAAGTGAATTACAACTCTGAGTGAGAGCCTTTGATTCACCTCTTTAAAAAACTCCTGTTCTTAGGAGAAATGGAAGAACTCTGGATGCGGCGGGGGGGGGGGGGTACGGTAAAGATGGTTGATTGAGATCATCATCACTACCCTTGGTGCATGTATGAAGACACAAATGGTGTGACTTTATCTGGTTTGCAACCAGAGATTTGGAAAAACAGAGCTCTATATATGTACTATGACTTGAAATGCAACTAAATAAACTAATTAAAAAAATACAAACAACAATAAGTGTTGGCGAGGTTGTGGGGGAAAAGGCACACTCATACATTGCTGGTGGAACTGCAAATTGGTACAACCAATCTGGAAAGCAGTATAGAGATTCCTTAGAAAATCTGGAATGGAACCACCATTTGAGCCTGCTATCCCTCTCCTCGGTCTATATCCATAAGACTTAAAAACAGCATACTACAGTGACGCAGCCACTTCAATGTTTATAGCAGCTCAATTCACAATAGCTAAACTGTGGAACCAACCTAGATGCCCTTTAATAGATGAATGGATAAATAAACTGTGGTATATATACACAATGGAATATTATTCAGCAATAAAAGAGAATAAAATTATGGCATTTGCAAGTAAATGGATGAAGTTGGAGAATATCATGCTAAGTGAAGTAAGCCAATCTCAGAAAACCAAAT
>CM053399.1:139672376-139686923 GCA_028644305.1 Xerus rutilus | reverse complement strand
AAAAAAAAGAATAATAAAACTAAAAGGTCAAAGTCATGAAACATAAGACAAAAGACTGAAATAATAAATATTAAGAGTCTAATTGCATAGAAATATGTAAAGTTCTTTTGCTATTCATAAGTGATTCTTATTTCCTTGTTACAACTAGAAAACTTCCCTGAATTGCTATCAATACAGTTTAGAAGATAGTCCTTTGTTAATTTCCTGTATTTGATTTCATAGGGGATACATAAAAGAGCTATAAATGGTAATAGCCTGTAGGAGTTCTTTTGATTCAACACACAGGTAAATGAATATTCCTCTTTGTCTATCAGGTGGTATTACTTGATAGATCAATAGTTCTTTGCCAAAGCACTCTATATCTGGAATGACAAATTGCTTAATAAAATTTAAAGTTTTGTTAAAAAGTTTTCCTTTTTTCTTTTTGGTACTGGAGATTGAACTCAGGGGTACTTGACCACTGAGTCACCTCTCCAACCCTATTTTGTGTTTTATGTAGAGAGAGGGTCTCAATGAGTTGCTTAGCGCCTCGCCCTTGGTAGCTGGCTTTGAATTCGTGATTCTCCTGTCTCAGCCTCCCTAAGTGCTGGGATTACAGGCTTGTGCCACCACGCCCGGCTAAAAGTTTTTCTTAATAACATTTAGAAAACTTAGAAAAATCTCTAAAAGAGAAAGGATAAATTAATATATAAATTTTCCTGTAAAAAATTATAAATAGAAACTGAAAAATGCAGTCATATTTTGTATAGTTTTTAAAAACTGCCTCTAACATAAATTTACATTTTTTTTAAAACTGCACACATAAATTGTGTCATTATGGATTATCTACAAAGTGGATAATATACTCACGGATTATTCAGGGCTGATTGTAAATAGCTTAACCCAACCAGGATACTTGATCCTACTAGAAGGTGGTAAATCATTCACTTCTTAGAGGCTTAGTATTATTTTTAAGCCACTGTCACACCATTTAATGCATTGAAAGGCTAATTTCTTCTCAGTTTCTTTTGCATTCCCATTGAAGTTTCAGTTTTCTGTATTAGTTCATTAACCTGATATTTCATTTTCCCATGTTTATCAAATAAAATATAATATAGTTCGTGATTTTAAGAAAGTTATTAGTAGCCGGGCACGGTGGCTCAAGCCTGTAATCCCAGCACTTAGGGAGGCTGAGACAGGAGAATCGTGAGTTCAAAGCCAGCCTCAGCAATGGCGAGGTGCTAAGCAACTCAGTGAGACCCTGTCTCTACATAAAACACAAAATAGGGCTGGGGAGGTGGCTCAGTGGTCGAGTGCCCCTGAGTTCAATCTCCAGTACCCAAAAAAAAAAAAAAAATCATTATGTAAAGAATGATGGAAAATTGCACAGTAGCCTTTGAAGAGATGCCAAAGATGCATACAGATATAGTAAAGTGGTCTAATTTTTAGACAGTGTTCCAGCAGTTTCAATTTAATATGTATTTTACCTACAACTATTCCACTGGGATTCCTGTGTGTATTTCAATCACATTCTATCAACTGATCCCCAATAATTTCTTGTTTCATATGTTGCAAGTCTTATATAACATTCTTAATTAATATTCATGCTTCAAGGTGCTATTTATTAAATTAGGGATACAGCCCACCCAATTAATAAGTTATTACTTTGGAGGCACACTTGTCTTCTGAATGTATAAATGCAACACTTAAATGATTCTCAGGGAATAATTTACACATGAAGAGGCTCTGGTAGTTAAAAAAGCTGTGTTCAGGGACTGGGGCTGGGGCTGGGCTCAGTGGTAGAGTGCTTGCCTAGCATGTGTGAGGCATAGGGTTCAATACTCAACACCACGTATAAATAAATAAAAAATAAAGGTCCATTAACAACTGAAAAAAGAAAGAAAGAAAGAGAGAAAGAAAGAAAAAAAGTAAGTTGTGTGCATTTCTTATTTCTGAAAATAGTGTTTGATTAATGCTTAAGTGTAAGTAGTAATGATTTTTACTATTCTGGTGTTCCTAATAATCCTAGAATCACGAATTGAATATAATATTAAATGTGTGATGTTCTGAACTGAAAATTTCCATAAGAAGCAGAGAGACAATTTCAACAGAGAGAACACGCACATGATTTTGAAAAGACCTAGCTTTCTTTCATTGTAGGATTTATTTTTCCCCTAAAAAGAACTGCAATAAAGTGAACACAGGAAATACTTCAGATCAAGGAAAAGGAAAGGAGGAACTGGTTGCCATTGGAAAAGAAATATCCACCTCCCTTTTTAAGTATTAAAAGAGGATGGAGGGCACCAACTTCTGGCTTCTATTCTTGTGTCACTGTTTCTCTCATCCTTGGGCTGTTCATGTCAGATTTCTATGTTGCTTGTTTATGTGTGACACATATCTCTATCTCAAATTTAGGTATAATGAAATAAAAAAATAGTTTTGGTAAAAATTTCCCCTTGAATTTTACATTCTGTGACAGCAGGGACTCTGTCTTTCTTATATTTTTAGAGTCTACCTCTGGGCACCTAACACACAGTTTAACAGTTTTGGTAAATGAAGATATGGATGCAGTACCCAGTGAAAGTGTGCCATTGTAGGGAAAAAAAAATCCTTACTTATTCTGAGAATAATTTTTTTTTGTAGCAGGCATTGAACCCACGGATGCTTGACCACTGAGCCTCATCCCCAGCCATTTTTATTTTTTATTTTGAGACAGGGTCTTGATAAGTTGCTCAGAGCCTCACTAAATTGTTGAGGCTGGTCTTGAACTTTCAATCTTCCTGTCTCAGCCTCCTAAACCACTGGGATTACAGGCTTGCGCCACTGCACTTGATCCGAGAATAATATTTGCAAAAATCTCTGCTTACTGTCTATCCCATTTAATTTTTTCCTGTTATCTTCCTTTTCCTTAAATCCATATCACAGAAGATGGGCAATTGATTATTTGAATTGTGCATCAATAATCTATCACAGTAAATAGATTAAATTTATTTTATGATGCTCCTTAAAATCCTAATTACACTTTAAAAAGTATTCTTTTTGTTCTTCCAGAAACTTTCAAACTGTCCTCAACTTCCAAACTCACCAGAACAATTGCAAATGATAAGGCTTGAGCTAGCAGGGTGCAGTGATGCACACTTGTAATCCCAGTGACTAAGGCAGGAGAATCATAAGTTAAAGGCCAGTCTGGACAATTTATCAACACCCTATCTCAAATTAAAAGGGGATATAGGACAGGAATTGTGACTCACATGTATGAAGCACTGGGTTTGATCCTTAGCACCACATAAAAATAAATAAATAAAATAAAAGTATCATGTCCATCTACTACTAACAAAAATATTTTAAAAAAGAAGATGTAGCTCAGTAGTAGAGCATCCTGGGTTCAACCCAGTACCAAAATAACAATATTAAAATAACAGTTTTAGGACAGTGAGGTGCTGGTGGTCTTGATTAGGAATTAAGATCTGTCCTAGATACTGCTGTCTTTTATTCTTCAACACAATTTTTATTTGATATGATGTCAGCTGCTTTCTATTCTGCTCCTCCAATTAACCCCTAGGTGCTTCATACTGTGCAATACACTGCAGTATGACTTTTGGTAAGATAATTATTCTTTGGATAGGTAGATGGTTTTATCCTTCATCACCTTCGTTTTAATTATTGCTATTTGGTATTTAGCAATGAAGTGTGTCTTAAAATTTGTTTGCAATATATTTTCTATAATTACATTGTCAAGTCCTCAAAGGGTTGGTTGTATGTCACTGAAAGTGTGAGATCTCCAGGTATGCTTGATAGGAAATTAATGTTATTCTTGTTTTGATTGCTTTTAACTGCAACTTATTAAAATAGGTATAAATATTAAATTGAAAGATCGGGCTCAATTCCTTTGTTTAAAGTTGAACCTAGAGTATTCTGGGCTGTTTTCTTTCTCTTGGTCTCAGTCTTTTTGTTGTAAAGGGGTCACTTAAGGACGTCCGTGGAAGGAATCTGTGCGCCATCTACTGACGGAATTTAAATTTCCACCGTCTGAAGATTGGTAATTATCCTACATTCGGATCTTTGAGAAAGGAGGGGTATTGGGCAAAAACCTTTGCAGACTCTGTGGTTTATTTATAACTGCTGGAATAAATCAGAATCCAGAAAATATGTAATTCATAAAAGAGACATCAATCCCTCATGCAACTACAAGGATTGCAGAGAATCCCAAGTGAGCCAGGAAGGCATTAAGAGAAGTTAGCCAAACCCTGAAATCAACTCAAAAGGGAATTGGATTGTTGTTTTTCACCTGTGTCATAAGCCATGCTCACTGCTAATAGTTACTGCTTAATAGGAAATGACTTTACTAATGATACATCTAGATAGTCTTCAGTTTCTCAATATTATTATCCAAAAAACTTCTCTCCCATTTGATCATTTTATCAGGAGTTTAATAACACAACAGGTGGGTTCACCCTTCACGTAGCTACCATACATACAGCTTGTCTATGTTCATGTAAACTTAGTCCTTACAACACAGCTTCATATATACCTACAAGATGATATGCACTTATGTAGGTGTGATATGAACTTACGTACACATGGAAGATGATACGCGTTTTGTACTTGGTTGAGAAATTTAAGCCCTTGGACTTGGTTTAAAACGTTTCTTCTCTCAGTTGCTTTCTTTTGGGTAAGCTAAATCCTGTAGAAGGGTGGAAAGAATTGGGGTCCTCAACCAAAGAAGTTTTGGGGTTGTAATTGCCAGAGAGGGAGTAGCAGTTCAATGGGATCAAACCACTTGAGTGGAAAACTTGTTGGCTTGGATATTAAAGTTAGATGGAAGTGGTCACGATATGATTCCCATTATCTTTTTATGAGCAGCTGGGAGACCTGAACATTAACTGCAAGGACCTCGGATGCCCCAGGTAACCTCCTCCCCTCCCCACTATTCTGCTCTCTTCAACCCAAGGGCCAATACAACTTGCTTTCATTTGTCTTAAGAAGGCAAGAGAAAAGTGGAAAGCAAGAAGGTTGAGTCAGAAAGAGGAAGAAAGACAAAGGGGAAAGGCAAGGAGAAGGGAAGGAAAGGTTCCGAAAGAAGCTGGCAGACGAGAGAAAAGGGAGTAGGATAAAGAGAAAAGACAAAAGGGTGTGTGTGTGAGAAATAAGGGCTGGGAAGATGCAGTGATCTTTGTTTAACGAACCAAAGTCACACCCATCTTTCATTTTCATATCAATAGTCTACATCTTATCCGTTTCCTTTTTCAAAAGCCGTCTGCATTTCTAAAAGAAACTAGTCGCTACTCTTCCCTGTGCCCCACGCGTGGCCGCTCTGTTTTATTCACAGCCACTGAGACAAAACACAACTGGAGTGGGAACATTTGCAGGACAGCGACTGTGAGAACACTGCGGCGACTAGTTGTCACCCGAGAGCCTAAATGGATTAATACTCAGAGATGGATTACGTTGGCTGTCACCAATATGCCTAAAGATTATAATCCAATTTATGCACATTACAGTCAGTATTAACTTTATCTGCTATTTTAAGGCTCCCAGTCGCCCCGCGCGTCCTCAGAGGCTAGTCCTCAAGTTCTGATGCAACCCAGCAGGCTGTCAGGAGGGGAAGCCTCACGAAGAAAACAACTCCAAGCCGTGTCCCCAAGGATCTGCATAGGGCACTCCCAGGTGTCTTGCTTTCACCTGGGCACTGCTTTGTGAAGCTTCGCAGCTCGGGATAACCAACGCAGGAGGCATTCTCTAGGAAGGAAATAGCTTTCCTGTTTCTCGTTCATCTCATTTAAAAAAGAAAATTTCGGTGGCGGTAGTAGAAGGGCGGAGAGTGAGGATGGTGGGCGGGTGCTTGTGAGTAGATGGGGAAGGGGGTCAAGGGATTGTTGCGGGTTGTAACAGTCTCAGCGATTGCTATTTTGATGCTTGTTTTTTCAAAGGGTGGCATTTCGCTCGCTTTCTCTTTAAATAAGTTTGTTTGGGTGTGAGTTCTTGCTTTTTCAGCACAAAAGCACAGAGATACGTGGTGGAAAGTAAAAGAAAGCCCACTTCCCCCTCCCCGAACATGCTAACCAACGCCAAAGACTTGATTTAACACCCCTTCTCCGGCTGCTTTAGGCAGTGGCTACATTCCAGCAGTTTTAATCCGTTTTTTATTGTAGGGCGAACGGAGTTTACACAGAGGCTGGGATGGCTCCCCAGCTGGCCGCTCTCCCCACTGCAGAGCCCCCTCCCTCCGTTTCCTCCCCACCCCCCCAGCAGGAACCTGTTACTTTAAGCCAGGCGTTCCAGTGTGGCGCTGCGGACCGCCGGGGTTTCGGGAGGTGGCCGGTGATTGGCTCTTTCGAGCTCCCCCTGGCTCGCTCGCTCGGCCTCCCCGCGCGCTCCGCCCCGCCCGCGCGCCCTCCCTCCGCCCCGTGAGGCTAGGAGCCCGGGTGTCAGGCGCCACAGCGCATGCTCCGGAATCATCCTCTGGCCCTGGAGCTGCTGCTGCTGCTGCTGCTGCTTTTGCTTTTGGGGCTGAGTTTAATAAGCGAGCGAGCAAGCGAGCGCGGGGGAAAAAGGCAGAGAATGTCCGCCATCTACCCTCCGTTCTTGGGCGCGCTCTCATTCATAGCAGCCTCTTCATGAATTACAGCTGAGGGGGGGCGGGGGAGGGGGGTACCACACAACACCCCAGCAAACCTCCGGGCCCCCAGGCATGGCTAGCTCGGTAAGTACATGCAAAAACAATAATAAAAGACCCCCCTTCCCTTCTTCGCCTTGCGCCGCCGCAGCCCAGACAGCGCCAGCGCTCCGCGGTTCCAATTAGAGAAAGGTTGGTATGGCTTGCAGGGAGCTGCTGCCTCTCCCTCAGCCTCCCCTCCCCTCCTCCCCGCCCCCCCCCCCGGCGCGCGCGCACACACACAGACACACACTCACACACACACTCTCGTCCCTCCACCCCCCGCGCCTCCCTCCTTTCTCGCCTCTTTGCAATCACAAGAAGCGCACTCACACACTCCCTTTCGCTCACACGCGCGCGCGCACACACACACATACACACACTCACACGGTGGAAGGAGGCGAATAATAACTCAGCCATATTTCAGCCGCCACCGCCGCAGCCGGGAGCTGCGGGCAGTCCGGGGACGCGGCGAGCAGCCTCGGCGGCCGCACCTCCGCAAAGCACCGCGGCCGCTACGATGGTGCGTTCTTCGCGGCGCGCGTGTGTGAGCAGGAGTGTGCGGGCTGACAGCGGCGGGGCTGCACGCAACTTTGCCCCAGCGCCCGGCTGTGCGCAAGCCGAGGCTCGGCGGCTGTCCGCCCGCCGCCCTGCCGTTCTGAATTTCATTTTTTGGGGGGAGGTAGGAGGTACTTCGGGGCCACTTTGGCTCTTAAAAGTGTGTTGCGGGGGCTCTGTTCGGCTGGCTTCGCCGATCGCGTGGGGCTTTTCGCTGAGGGGAGCGGGGTGCTTTAAGTTATGGATGCCTCGGCGTATTTTCTTGCGCGCGCGCGTGTGTGTGTAACGACGTCTCATTTTTGTTGTGCACGAACCCCGTGGTAGGAGCACGGGAGTTTGTGCCCATCAGCAGAGGCTGCCTGTAGTTTCCATTCCGCCTGGCACAGCGCTCCACACGCACGCACACATACACGTACACAAAGACTTCCTCGGCGTGTGCCTGTCGCCGCGGTACTTTCGGGGAGGGGGCCTCGCCAGACACCCCCGCCCCCCAGGGTCCCAGCCACCTCCTCTCCCACGCCGGGAAACCGCGCCGGCATTGCTTCCTAATTGTCTTCTAATTTGTTACCGATGCATTTGTTGTGGTTCTTGTCGTGGCTATGTTCTCCCTCTTTCCCCGCGACCCCCTTCCCGACTAGGGGTAACATTCCGTTACAATCCTGGCCGCTGTGGGTGCAGGGCCCAGGGCGCCTGGGGTCCCACCCGCCCCGCCGGGCGTGTTTGAGGGCGTGGGGGGTGCGTGCCCACGCGCGTTAAACGTGGATGCAGAGGGCACTGCCGTTTCCTTTTATGTGCGTTTCAAGAAGGAGGAAAAAAATGTCAGGCGCAATGTTCAGTACCGACGGTCCGTCGCCTTCCTGTTGTTCACCAATGTCTCTCCTCCCCCCGCCCGCAGTGTGCCGTGCAGGTGAAGCTGGAGCTGGGGCACCGCGCCCAGGTGAGGAAAAAACCCACAGTGGAGGGCTTCACCCACGACTGGATGGTGTTCGTGCGCGGCCCGGAGCACAGTAACATACAGCACTTTGTGGAGAAAGTCGTCTTCCACTTGCACGAAAGCTTTCCTAGGCCAAAAAGAGGTAGGGCTCGAATACAAAAGAGCTTGATAAAAAATGTCTTTGCTCAGCGAGGAAACAATCGCTTGGCCCGGGCGGTCCTTCTGCCCCGCTCCCCGCCCCCCGCGCCGCGCTCGCCGCGTAGCCTCGGGACCTGGGTGCGCGGCGACGCGCTAGCCAGGTCCTGGCTGCCGCCCGCGCGCGCGCGCGAGCCAGCGACTTCGGTTCGTGAAAGTCACCGCAGAGAAAGGACCGTCAGGTGTCCAGTGTTTATTCATCCCAAGCCAGTCCTCACCGATCCTCTGGGGTTAGCCGCGGAATCTGTGGGGAAAGCGCAATTAGTTGTTGGGTTTGAGGGGTGGGTTGTTGGGTTTGAGGCTTGAGGGGTGGGGCTGGAGGAATAGTTTGCCCTTTTTTTTCCCCTAGAGAAATTGGGATTTACCTGTGTTGTTAGCAAAGAATGCATTAGATGCAATTATTGTTCCGTCTTGAGAAGTCGACTTTCTTTAAGGTCTTCCCTGCCTTCCTTTCTGTGTGAGGCACTGGATGCCACTTGCCATAGACTTTTCTTTTGGGGGTTTAGCTACCGCCACACCCCGCCCTAGCCAGGATTTTATTTAGTTGGGGGGTTATTCGCCTTCATCCTTGCAGTGGCACTTGGCTGTCCTTCGACTTTGAGCTGCCTTCTAAAGTGTCTGCCGATGTGATCGGCAGGGAGAGGGTTCCTTCAAAGGTCCAAAGCTAACTTTCAGTGAAATGATGTTCTGTTACCTCTTTCTTCAGTTCTTGCCTACCTTGGTTCTTAGCTTTGGAATCTAGTTTGCATAATCTTGTTGATCCTCTGTGGTCCTAAACATTTTCCATAAAGGAAAGGACAGTTTTGGAAAAGAGAAAAGGGGTGTCATTTTAAAATAAAATTAAAGAGAGTTTTAGAAATCCTGGTTTCTGTTCCCTTTGATTTCTGGAAAGCTACTGTCTGGTTGTTTTAGTTGGATTAGTGGAGGTAACAGTACAAATACAATAAGGTGCTTTGTTTGTGAGCAGGTTTATTTATCTAAGTCCACACAATGGTTAGTAGTTATCTTCCATTTGATCCGTAATCTTTATTGGCATCTAGAACTCCTGCAGTTTCTTAGAGTAACATCATAATAAATCCATTCTGCTTAGAGCTACGTGGAAATTATCGAACATTCAGGTCTGAATAAAGAAAGGAGAAAAGCTGTGTGCCTTAGAGGTGGTAGAGTTTGTCTTGGTGCTTATTTTTGTTTCCAGTGCTCATGTAATGGAAAGGAGGATTATGTTTTTGTGCCTTTACTGGTTTAGTTTTTAGCTCCTCTTGAAAACTTGAACAGTTGAATTTGATGGGCTTTGTTGGATGGTTAATAATAAATGCATCCAGCTTCTAATAGAGGGCTAGAAATATACATGGCTTATAGTAATGGGTATTTAGCATTATATATCAAAATATAGACAGATAAATACTTTATATTTCCTCAAAACTGTGATGAGGATGAGCATTGTCAAGTTTCTGTCACTATAGGAGGTTGGATAAGATGCTTCATGGAATCTTTCTCTGTCTTGCCATGTGTCTGACGAGCCATTGCAGAGGAGTTTAAACAAAAGAAACCACCTTCTAAGATCCTTGGTATACACTATTACTGCTACTTGGCTGCTAGTCACTTCAAGGTGAAATACACTTAACAAAAAAAAAGGGTTTATTGTATTAAGAAAATTAGCTCAGTTGGCAAAACATGTAGCTCTTAAGGTAACTTTGTTTAGGCACCTTGACAGTCAACAAATTGGCATTATGAAATTAAAGATGATCAATCTCTCCTGTATTTTGCCACTGTTTCTCTGCTTCAGTAGATGTGTGTGGTGATGTTTTCCTTTATTTCCTATACTTAATGATTTTTCTGTCCAGCCTGAGGGAATGGGAGGGTGCTGCCCATGTAGCCCACACCTGGGAGTTGTTGCTAGGCGTGGTGAGCCCTTGATAATACTGATAATCTTCTCAGACCTCTAGTGAGGGAAGTCCATTGGTTGGACTCTACAATTTTTATTTTCAACTGTGGAGTTTCTTTATACAGATTATAAGCCATTGTTTTAAAATATTTATTTTTGGATTTTTATTTGTATGTGTGGTTCCCATGATGTGACAAGTCCTGGGAAAAATGCCAGCTTACATCGCCCAGGAGAGACCTTGTCATACTGTAATTACACATGATTCAGATTGCAAGAGAAGGTTTCTCAGTTCATTGGGAGTAGTTAGTTGTAAGTTCAAGCAACACCAAACATCCCACTTAATCCTGGGACGTATTGTTTTAGCTTATAAATTCTTTCAAAATGATTAGGATAAATGCTGAATAAGAATGCACTTCTAGTACCTTTTAAGGTGTTACGTTTTGCTGTATTGTAGATAAGAAGTGATAGCATGTAATTTTACCCATTGGAAATGGGAGAAATGGTAAATGTCCATTTGAGAAAAATCTGAGTATGAGCTATTTGAAAGAAATGCTCATATTTTAAATTAAACTATAAATGGCTATTAACAGTGACAAGTTAAATCGCTTTCACTAGATACAGTAGCTGATAAACAGATGCGAACCTTAGAGCTGAGCATGAACTGCTCAGCCATGAAGATGGATGAGTCCTTAGTTTTGTAAATCTTTGGTTTAGAAAAGCAAATTGATTTTCAGGTTGGTTTCCTTATAAGAATTTGTAGAGGAAGACATTCCAGTATTTTCAACTTGTTGCCGAATGAGAGATTACATATACCATTTCAGAATTGAGCTAATTGGATTTGAATTAATGAGGTTTTACTCTGTCACAAAGATGTGGGAGACCTGCAATGTAAAACTACTGGTACAGGGGTCCTAGAAAAGGAGATTTTTGATGAAATAATGAAGCCTGGAATATCCATTAGCCTATACAGAATAGACAGGTCAGAGTATGATGCAGTTTTAAACTATCTACTTGCAAGAAAGGACTATATCTTATTTATTAGTACCAAAGATTTATTCTAGTCTGATATGAATGAAATGGATGGTCACATTCAAAACATTTCATTTGAAATATTAATGTTTTCATTTTCAGTATGATGTGAATTTCAGTGAACTTTCTTTTCAATTACAGCCATCCCTACCATTGCAATCTGTTCCATTGACATTTATGATATGAAATCTGTTGCTTATTATTTTATGTAAGCTAATTTGGCCACTGGAATGATTTGATAGCTTTTTATTTGCAGCCTTTGGTCCTTTGAGCAGATAAAGCATAATAAATCCACTCTTTCAACTTTTCTTGGATTTAAGTATATGAGCCTAGCTTTATTGCATAGTTCTAACCTATGTCTTTTGAAATAATTTGGATAACTTTTTGTGAAGGTGCCTAATATTTGAGGACTTGCTAGTTGCAGATTTTGTGTGTGCCAGATTTTTTTTTTTTCCTCTTAGGCATTTAAAAAGTGTAAGGAAAAAATAAAGATGGATGAGTGTGATTTGTGTGGGATCCTGATTGGAATTAAGATGACCAGTGAGAAAGGTTATACTACTTGTCATTTTGAAGTAACATAAAGTATAATTTTCTAAGGTACTTAAAAGTTGAATTGGTGGAAATCTTATATGCTGTTGGTAACAATGTAATTTGTGCATGGACATTTTAGAGGGCATCTGGCAAAATCTATTAAGATTTGTAATGTTTCTACCCTTTCAGCAAATTTACTTCTAGGAATTTTCTGACAGATTTTCTTCACAAGTACACAAAGGTATAGCATATTTCTTATGTCCATTTTGTAATAGCAAAACTTTGGAAGCAAGCCATATAGGAGACCTCAATTGGGTAGAGTAAATAATAATAATCTATAAAAGTGGTAAGTGTGTAGGTGCTAGAAAATCTTAAAGAGGTATTAAGTGAAATAGGCAATTTGCTAAATCTATGAGATCTCACTTAAGAACTGTGCTATACAGATAAAAAGTACATATGTATGCATATGTGTATAAATAAATGCTGGATATGTGCACACCAAACTCTTATCGGTAGTTCTTTTCACTGGGTGCTTGTGCTGTTGGTGATGATGGGATTTTATTTTTGTAGTGTTTGATTTGGAAAAAAGTTAAATCCATATATTTAAAACATTGCAATGAGTATGCATTAAGATTGAAAGACAGGGGCTGGGATTGTGGCTCAGTGGTAGAGCGCTTGCCTCGCATGCGTGAGGCACTGGGTTCGATCCTCAGCACCACATAAAAATAAATAAATAAAGATATTGTGTCCATCTAAAACTAAAAAAATATTTAAAAAAAAAAGATTGAAAGACAAAGAATATAGAACCAACATAGAATATTGTGTTTTAAATAGAGATTAGCATGTAACTATGTAAGAGTGATCCTTATCTGGAATAGATATTGTTGATTAATGGTTAAGAGGAGTCAGAGTCAGGAATTAGACTTGTATCCAAAGACTGGTTTAAGAGATTCCTTGGGTGATCTCCGGCAACTTATTTCTTTCTGTGTTTTCTTGTTTGTGTTGTGGGAATAATGGTGGAACTAAAATTTCATAAATGGAAGAATAAATACAAATCATGTATTCTCAAACTCATTGGACTTAAGACCTTTTTATGCTTTTACAAGCCAAGGACTTCAAAGAGCTTTTCTGTGAAAGCTGGATCTATTTATTAGTTTTAAGGTATTAGAAGTTCAAATTGAGACATTTTAAACAAATTACAAGTTGTTTGAAGATAAAAATAATCAATTCCATTACCTGTTAACATAAACCTAATTTTAATGAAAAATAAATATTTTGCAAAACAACAACAAAAAATCATTTTTTAGCCGAGCGTGGTGGCTCTCGCTTGTCTTAGCACTTTGGGAGGCTAAGACAGGAGAATCAGGAGTTCAAAGCCAGGCTCAGCAACTTTGAGGCGCTAAGCAACTCAGTGAGACCCTGTCTCTACCTAAAACACAAAATAGGGCTGGGGATGTGGCTCAGTGGTCAAGTACCCCTGAGTTCAATCCCTGGTACCAAAAAAAAAAAAAAAAAAAAATCATTTTTTATTTGAAAAATCTCTAATGTCTGGTTTAATAAAAGATAAGTGAATCCTCATATCTGTTTCTGTATTCACCCAGTTGTGTTATCACATGTGGTGTACCCTCTAGAAGACTCTACATAAGGAGAGAATGGAAAAGGCACATCTCAGGGTTATTATGAAAATAGTTTTAACTTTGCTAATCACCTGAACAGGTCTCAGGGACACCAAAGTCCCCAGACCATACTCTGAGAACTGCTAATATAAAGTATTCAGCATGAAGTCTGACACAGATAAATGGCCCAATATGTGCATGAAAGCTGACTCTTCTTTAAGCATTATTGTTGCTAATGAAAACATGCTTTTAGGTATTTGCTGAATTACATTCCAGTGGAATAATTATCTAACAATTTTTTTCAGAAAAGGATAATTTAAATTTGAATTTTACTGAATATATTATATAGTTAATGTCACTGTCCATGTTATGTGTATTATGCAGAGGTCTTTTTACATCCATTACTTTAGGTGGCCCTCTGTAGAACAACCTCTCTGATTGAGGTAGGGCAGGGATATCAATTGGTTTGATAATTTTGCCTTAAAGAACCTTCTTTCTTTTGGTTTAAGTTTCCTTCCAGTGGATATTCTGCAAACCAACCTTGGCCCCTTTTCTCTTTCACTGGTCATGTATTACAGAAGATCCTCTCTACTTCATGTAGTTCTTACAGTTCTAAGATGTAGAACTTTAAAAAAAAAAAATCTCTTAGTGGTTTGAGTCTTCAAAAGAAATCTTAGAAATTGAGAATTTACATGGCACAATTGTACAGTGTAGCCTTCATGAAGAACTCATATTCATTGTTTTATATGCAAATGAAAATCAGATTATTTCTAATATATATATATATGCATTGTAGAAAAATCAAGCCAGGGGCTGGGATTATGGTGCAATGGTAGAGTGCTCGCCTAGCACGTGTGAGGCACTGGGTTTGATCCTCAGCACCACATAAGAATAAAATAAAGATATTCTGTCCACCTACAGTTAAAAAATAAATATTTAAAAAAATTTTTTAAAAAAGAAAAGTCAAGCCGGGCGCGGTGGCTCACGCTTGTAATCCCAGCACTAAGGGAGGCTGAGACAGGAGAATCGCGAGTTCAAAGCCAGCCTCAGCAATGGCGAGGCACTAAGCAACTCAGTGAGACCCTGTCTCTACATAAAACACAAAAAAATAGGGCTGGGGATGTGGCTCAGGGGTCGAGTGCCCGTGAGTTCAATCCTCAGTACC